>BSBK01001084.1:775000-1366245 GCA_027943335.1 Chamaecyparis obtusa | reverse complement strand
TAACATTTTAGGGGGAGCACACCAGATGCTATGTTATGTTTTTGGACCAAAAATAGGACCACTTTTTGTGCTCCCCCTTTTTGAGGGCCTTAATCTGCACCATTTTCAAAATAAGTTAGTATTTTTAGGAACTAGATTCAGAGTATTTACAACTCTTGTTTTTGTCGCATCTTAAAATTTTGAGTCTAACTATCTTCAATTTCTTGTTGAAGTTTACAGTTTTCTGATTTTAAGAAAAAAGTGGCAACTTATACCCCCTTTTTGGTCCCCCATCTTTGTGCACTTACCCCCCTGTGTCTACATCCAATGCTGAATTACAAACTACTCCCACATCACTCCAACAGCCAATGCCCCCACCGCTACCTCCTCTTATCCATGCTGAATTCACACCTGCTAATGTGGATTACCTTCCCCACATGATGGGGCCTCCCTTATGCGTGGACTTGTCCTCACATCCCCAGCATAAGCTGCCGCCAACACTTCCTGCGGCAAGCACAAAACCGCAACTTGCTATATCATGGGTCTCCCCTCTGCCACGGGTAGACCCTGCGGAGTTTATTCAGTATCCCCAACGTGAGCATTTTCAGCATCCCCAACGTGAGTATATTCAGCACTTCCCCTCACCCACGTGACCACACTCTGTCGCACCAGTATGAGGGAAACTCTCTGTCGCAAGTCTATAATCAGCAGAGTGAGCAGCCCATGATGTCGATACCTCACACTCAAGCAAAAATTAATACAGAGGTTATTCCAAATACAGAGGTTATAGCTACTAAAAATTTTGATGTTAATATCAATCCAAACATTTAGTTGAGGAGATCAACCAGAGAGAAGAAACGTCCAAGGAAATTTGATGATTATGAGTTGTTATTTTCTCTATGTTCTGATCAGGTAGAGCCACAAACTTTTAAACAGGCATGTTCTGATATTAATTCAGTTTTCTGGATGGATGCAATGCGAGATGAAATGGAGTCTTTAAACTTGAATCATACCTGGGATTTGGTTCCACTTCCAGCAAACCATAAAGCTCTGAAGAATAAATGGGTCTATCGCATCAAAGAGGAAGATGGAGGACGAAAAAGATACAGGGCCAGATTGGTAGTGAAGGGATTTGCTCAGAAACAGGATGTGGATTTCAATGAAATTTTTTCTCTAGTGGTGAAAATGCAGACCATTCGTTTGGTACTTGGCATGGCAGCAGCATGGGACCTAGAGCTTAAGCAACTTGATGTCAAAACAGCATTTCTACATGGGGACATTGATGAAAAATTATATATGGAACAGCCAGAAGGCTTTATTAAACAGGGGGCAGGAACATTTAGTTTGCAAATTAAAGAGGAGTCTTTATGGGCTGAAACAAGCTCCTCGTCAATGGTACTTAAAGTTTGATAATTTCATGACTCAGCAAGGCTTTACTCACTGCGAATCAGACCCATGTGTATACCTCAAAAGGCTTTCGACTGGTGAGTTTGTGATCTTATTATTGTATGTTGATGATATGTTGACTGCTAGTAACAGTATGAGAGTCATTCATGAGCTGAAGACACATTTGTCTCTCCGCTTTGCCATGAAAGATTTAGGGGGCAGCGAAGAGGATTCTTGGGATGGATATAATCCGTTAATAGACATAGAAAAGAAATCAAGTTATCTCGGGAAAAATATATTCTTAAAGTTTTAGAGAAGTTTAATATGACAAATGCAAAATCGGTTGCCACTCCATTGGCTGATCATTTTCGATTGTCTTCAAAAATGTGTCCTTCTACTCCGGAAGAAAAATAAGAGATGGATGGTATTCCTTATTCTTCAGCAGTTGGTAGTTTGATGTACGCCATGGTTAGCACACGTCTGGATATTGCCCAAGCAGTGGGAGTTGAGAGTGGTTTTATGAGTAATCCTGGTAAAACTCATTGACAGGCAGTTCAATGGACACTTCGGTATTTGAGAGGGCACTTCTTCTCACGTTTTGTGTTTTAACAATCAGGCACCTTATATTTGCGGATATGTTGATTCTGATATGGCTGGAGATTTAGATACAAGGAGGTCAACATAGGCTATGTGTTTCCTTTTGCCGGAGCAGCGATTAGCTGGATTTCTCAGAAGCAACAAGTGGTTGCTCTTTCCTCCACCGAGGCTGAATACATTGCTCTCACTGAGGGAGCTAAAGAGCTGATGTGGTTACAGCGATTGTTTGGAGAGTTGGGGTTTAAACAATCCAAATTTACATTATTTTCAAATAGCAACAGCGCCATTCAATTGGCCAAAAATTCAACTTTCCATAGTCGCACAAAGCATATTGAGACTAGATTTCATTTCATATGTCATGCTCTTGAAGAGGGAAGATTACATTTAGAGAAGATTGATACAAAGGTTAATCCGGCTGATGTATTTACAAAGGTTGTCCCTCGAGAGAAGTTTGAATTCTGTAGGACTTCTCTCAGCATCGTGACGACATAGCCATAAACACTAAGTGGGGGATATCTCTGAGCAGCTCATCTCGTAGCATAGATTGGACTTCAAGTGGTAGATTGTAATGGCTTTGCCGCAGAGGTGAAGCCCAATCTTCTCCCTGCAGTAACCACTAAATTCTTATTCCCTGACTTGCTATGAGGGTTCTTTTGACCGTGTAAAGAAAGAAAGCTTAAAAAGCTTAGAGCTGCTGTAACAAGTTGTAACAGTGATTAATTTAATAGAGATATCTGCCCTGCTTGAAAGTGGACGTAATCCAGAATAGCTGGATGAACCACTATAAAACTTGTGTCTGTGTCTGTGTATTTTTGATCATTTATTTATTCTGTTTCTGGTTTTAGTTTTAATTAGTTTTGGGGTCTGCAATTAATTTCAACAAAAGACACCATATTTCTATATTTTAGAATAATTATTGAATATTGTTTTCATATGTAAGAATTGTTTTACATCAATATTTCAGATTACATTTCATCTGACTGTCTTTTACATTCATGAAATAATTTCATCTGACTGTCTTTTACATTCATGAAATAATCTCATCTGACTGTCTTTGACATTCATGAAATGTGATCTATAACGTTGATACCAAACAAATATATGATCAGTCACAGCGATACAAAACAAATCTATGAATCTAGAAAGAACATGCAATAATAATATAATATATAAAATTGTGTTATGTTCGTATATGCTAATGGGATCGTTAGAGTTTTGATAAACTGTCAGACTTACTGCTTTAGGATCTGTGGCTGTTCCAAATATAACAACGGCTAGTATGAAGGTGAGGATGAATTCCACCAGCAGTGATGCTAAAGGATGTCCAGGAGGAACATTCACAGTAACATTAATGGACGTGTTTGTAATAATCATATTCAGGGCAGCTGCAGCCGCTGTGGCACCCACAATCTGACATATAATATAAATGGGCAGCTGCCAATATCACAAGCATACAAAGAAATTATCAGATTAGGAAAAAGAAGAGAAAAACACATATGTAACTATAGATTCATCCAACCCTATATGTTATATTTTAATTTTTTTCTTTTGCACTCAGTATGTTGGATTAACTCACCTCCTTAACAGAAAGTTTTCCCACAGCTGAGAAAGCAAGACTGACTGCAGGAATTATGTGGGCACCAGAGATATGTCCAAAAGAGTATATTATGGCCATTAAAACCAGTCCAAAAATAGCAGAAACCCCAACGTAAGTTAAGACACTATCTCTGGCCTCAACCATGATTCCTCCACACGCGGCAAATACTAAGATAAAAGTTGCCACCGACTCTGCTGCAGCCTACATAGAAAAATTGCATGACTGCATTTAGCAATTTCTAAGAAACAAAACAAAAATGTAGAATCTACATATACATACTGTGCATCTATATTTTCATTAGTTATACCTTTTTGTAGATTGTAGCCTCTCTGAAAATGTTCTTTGTTTGAATAGCTTTAAGAGCTCCGATGTTTGGCGTGTTTGTGTAAGGAGAAACATATTGTTGCTCATCAAGACAGGATACAGCCACAGAAGAGGGAGTTCTGCTTTGCATTTCCATGGTGAAAATTCTTCGCTCTCCTTACAAGGTGGTCTGCAGTTTAGCTTTTATGCTATTTCCTTGTGAATGGCATGCTATTTATATGTGGAGAACCTTGATTTTGAAGTTCATCCGACTGGACTATCAATGTTATAAGGTGCCAAGTTTCTCTTGTTGTATAATGTGTCAAGTATGTGGATTTTCAACTTTTTCGTTAATGTCTTCACAAATACTTGTCCATTAATTTTGGATCTCTCCTTGAATCCAAATGTGATGGGGTTTTTTTTGGAAAGGAGGTTTTTTTTGGAAAGGAATGGTGATTGTTTCCAAGAGTCTTGGATGATTATCCAATGAAAAATATGCTTAATGCCAGGAATATATTAACCCTTGAACATCACCCACTTTGGTTTAATCATGATATATAAACTATGACGGGACTGCTAGTTATTAGCTTACAATGTTATATTACAGGACGTGCTTCTCCTAATGGTATATTTGTGGCATATGCAACATTTGTAATATTCTAGAATGACGTCTTCAAAATTTGAATATTGTGGAGCAAAGCACAATGATGTCGAGAACAAAGCACAAATGGCTGCTAATAAATTTGTTTTTGTTGTAATTTACAATTGGCTGCTACCATATTTGTTTGTATTGTAAAGCTTAATCAAAGAGAGAGGAAGCACTCAAAACAAATTATATAGGAAGCACTCAAAAAAATAATATTAAGGTAACTTAGATAACAATATTAAGTGGTAAGATTGATAATAGAAGAATTTATTGAATTATATTTATGTAAATTCAATTAATTAATATTAATTTTTTGGTATTTTGAATCTGTATTAGATTTATTATGTAATAGATTTTTGTTTATTAATTTTTAAATTAATATTTTTATTTCAAAAGATATTTTACAATGGTGTAATATGTCCAAAATATTAATCTTATTGTAGAAAACTCATTAGTCACTTTAATAACTATTGTAATTTATTTAGTAATATATGATTACAATGCTGAAATTTGCATTCTGACACCATTTTTATTTTAGTTTTATAGGAGTGTTTTGATACATATATTGATAAATAGAATGTTTTTTATACAAAATCAAGTCTCCACCTATACCATTACACATATGTTTGTACACCTACCATTTCTCTCATCTCCCATTTTTGCATACACTAGTGCATTCATCATATCTACTTATTTATCACTTCTAAAAATGCATATGTTTGTATGTATGTATATATGCTATGATTTAGCTCATTTTCTATCTTAACACTAGTTTATTGTTGTAAGATCATTCTCTTAGTTGTGGATGAGTTCTCCCCATATTTAATTTTTTCAATTTAAAATTGAGTGACTTCCAACCTTTATGCTTCCTAGCTATGGTTGACTAAATCAATTAACTACAGGTTTGTGCAATATCATGATATGTCCTTATATAATGACATTCAAGATATTTATTAATGAAATAATCAATTTATATATATACAAACATTACTAATAATTATCTAAAAGAATCTTATGGTGACACAATAATTCTAGGAGGATTTATATGACCAAAGATTGTTGTTTTGGATATTTTTCTATTTTGTTAACTATTGGGAATTGATTTAGACAATTGCTCCTTGTGACCTAAAGCTAATTCTATGATGAATTTTTAAATATTGTTAAGCTAATGCAAGAGCATCTAGGGTGTAATAGCAATCTTGCATCACAAAAAATATTATTTATTTTTCAATAAGGGCTAAAAGTAACAAAGTTACTATTTTTAGCAAGGTTACTATTTTTAGTAAGCTGTCTTTGCACAAATCTTACTAAGACTTCTAGAATGGTAAAATGAAGCCAATGGTGAAAAACTTATCCAAATGTCTTGTAGCATTCATGAGATGTTTGAATTTTCTAGGAATTTCAAGGGCCTAAGAGGCCTTGGATAGGCTCAAAAGTTGATTGAAATGTGTGTCATCATACTTTGTTGTAGGTCTCCTCGAAAGCTTTCCACCAATATATGATGATTAAAAATCTAGTGACTGGTTTGAAAGTTATGGTTCCTAGAAGTTTGACTACCGAAAATTCCATATTTTTTAACAAGTAAGAAAATTTGGTCAATTAGGCTTTTGGCACCAAAATAAAGGATTTTACTTTTAAAAACATTCAAGGGTGGTTCTAAATTTTAGATAAAGAAAGTGAACAACGGTTATAGAAGATAGTTCTAATATTGCAGATTTTGGCTCTGGTTTGCAGATTGTTTTAATGAGAAAGACCATGTGGTTGTAGCATGTTATTTTTTGAATAGTGTAATTCCATTTAATTGGGATAATAGTTTTTTTTTTATTGTGTGTTTAGGTTTGTAAAGGAGAACACTTCATCAAGTCATACCAGAGAATATATTTTTTGAGTGTGTAAATAGACTGATGAACATGTGGCAATTAGAACTAGGAGTGTGGTTGTGGGTCTATGATAAAAGTAAGAAAAAATTCTCCACAAAGGAATGATGTTGAATGAAATATTGTTGTAACAAAAGAGTATTATAGAGCCCTCAAGAGACAAGTTGAATCACTACAAGAGGAGTTGCACAGACAAGTTGATATTAGAGTAAGAGATGAAAGTGAGGATGAACCATAAGAAAATGGATGGTTGGAGAAGAATAAGAAGTGGTTGGAGATCCTACTAAGTGATGAAAGAGAATCCATTGTCTATAGGCTATACAACATCAACCAAAAATAGTTTTTATTTTCTAGCTTGGTAGATTTTTGTCTAAGGGTTTTTTTATTATAAGGCTCAAACAAGTTTTGAAGGGACCCATAACCTTATTTACAAAATTCTACCAATAGCTAAACATTAGGAACTTGGCATCTAAACATTAGCCAAAAAGGAAAAATATAGAGAAAACCTAACAGAGGTAGAGAACAAAATTCTATGCAACCTATGTTACATGATGTTATGTGCAACCTAACATCATGTAACAAGATTCTCTGCAACCCAAATAGAGAATTTAGAGAATATGTTAGAAGAGAGATATGTGAAGAGGTACACTAAAAGATAGAAGAGTGGGAACATGAAGAATCCAACATTGGAAAGAAATAAAATAAAAATTAGATGAAAAAACAAAATGCACAAGTAAGACAATGAATTGCAAGTCATAGAAAAAATTGAATGAAATATGATTCACATCTAGGAGGAGATATTATGTCAATTAATGAAAGTTAAAATTATAGATTTATAATTGCTACAAGAAAAGTGTGAAAGGAAGCCAAAGTGTAGAATAAACACTTCCAAATGCTAAATCTAATAGGAGATGTGATATAAAAAAATTCTTACAAACCCTTAACTCCTAAAAATTAGATAAACACCAATAAATCAGATTTAGATAAATAAACTCACAACTCAAGATATACTTGGGAAAACCCTTTTGGGAAAAAACCAATAATTCAAAAGCTAGACTCAATTATTTATCAACAACATCCAAAAATTACAATATAATACCTAGATCCAATATTCTTTAGGAGTAAATATAGAAGAAGCGAATTCTAGATAAAATATGGCACATAAAAGATTCTTATAAGATATCCAACCTATCATGAAAATTACACTAAGAATCTATATATTTATCAAGATCGACACAAGTAGAAAGTGTCCATGGTTTCCAAAACCAACTCCAATGCTAAAGAGTTATGTGGTGTCATAAATAACAACTTGCTAATTTGATAACATGTTGCACATAGAAACTTCTAAAGAAACAATGTGTAACTCATCAATAGCAGTCATCTTTCCAAATTCAAAACCTATGTCACACCACTTATCAAATGTGCACTCCACATAATACTAATGTTCAAATGATAACTCTCTATGACTCATCCACTAAACTAGTAACCTTCATATATTCATACTAAAAATTTGTCATAGTTCCCTAATTTTAGGATTTCCAAAGTGGGTACAAATAAATAAACATGTTTGTAATATAAGATTGAGACACCTTAATCCCAACATTCTTCAACTTTTCAATTCCCTATCATGAGTCAAAACTATGTCATCTTCTCAAATCCCCAAGGCCCACAAAACCATCTGTATGCAAATTAGATGTCTAACAACTAGAGATGATAAATTAACTATTAAAAGCCAATAAATCTATCTAATGCAAACACAATGAAGAATACAAAGTAACTATGAAATGATGAAACTAATTTAATTACCTTCACCTACAAATGCAAATGTGAAATAATGTTGTGCATACATGTTTCAATGCTGCGCATGTGTTTGAAGTGATAGAATGTGGTCAAACTAGATAGTCAATTAGGTCAAACTTGATGTCGATAAGCTGATTGGATCCGTCAGTGATTGATTTTGATTGATTTTATCAAGATAGGAAACATTGTAGCATGTTCGCTAGTTAACCAGTCTTGAACGTAGATAATTGATATAATTATCTGTTAAAACACATGATAATAACATGTTTGAAATTGATATGATAGGATAGATAGATTGATAGATCAGTTTATCAAAATATGATAGGTTGATTGTTGTTGACTTGAATAGGAGGATATCACAGATAATCTGATGTCACGAGAGAGATATCCCGTGACTCAAAATCTGAGATCGGCACTGTCGAAGACAGATAGACTATTGATTGGAGCATCTGGACTATATTATGTGATTTATACACCCGAGATTTAGGTGAATCTGAGTATGATGATAGCATTAGTAGAGCAATGGTACTCGGAGATGAGTACCTTCCATCTTCCGATAGGGGAGATGACAGTTACATTAGAGGATGTATATTGCATCCTCCGTCTTCCCATCACAGATGATCTGGTACAGTATGATCGGCATGGCAGAGTTACTAAGTGCAGAGCCATCTTCGATGATGATGATATAGAGGATGGAGAGATTAGCTAGGAGGACATGGTTGATTTGAATGATCCTCTACCAGTAGTGCTAGCAGGAGCGATTGGGGGATTTGTATGCCCTGATCATAGATCACATGGATTTGCAGTTGGATGGGGCTGCACATTACAGCGGATGATGGAGGGGACCTGATATGCTTGGGGTGTGTGTTTATTAGCACATCTTTATCATGACATGCATCAAGTGGTGTACCATAGGGGTGCATCATTATCAGCAGGTGTGACACTGCTCCATGTTTGGGCATGGGAGCATATTGCAGTTACGCGACCAGTGGCTATTAGATTTTAGGGTGCAGGGCAGCCCTATATTCATTTATACTCCTCAATTTTGTCTCAGGCAAAACTAGGCCATTTAGAGTTTTGGCGGTATACCTTTGACACACTAGACACAGTGACATGGAGACCCTACCTAGGGAGTGAGCCATGGGATGATGAGTGGAAGCTTGGGTTTTGTTTTGAGTCATGGTGGTTGATAGGTCAGACACCATTTATCATTGAGCGACAGTTGGTTACTTGGGTCCTAAGATAGTTTGGTAGGATACAGGGCATGCCGTAGGGAGTGACAGATCATGCTCATACTCATCAAGAGAGACGAGAATGAGGAACCATGGCATCATTCAATGTTGCCTAGCAGGAGTTTTTGGATGCTCCATTTCAAGCATGGTCGATGAGACCGACGATGGTAGACCCAGGGATGACTGCGGATTTGGAGCAGTTTTTGAGGGATTTTCTAGTTCCATGAATTACAGATCCAGCAGCGAGGCCTCCAGAGAGAGATCCTATAGAGAGACATTGGGGGAGACTCCGAGGGAGATGAGGTGGCGGTGATGGTGGAGGAGATGGAGGAGGAGATGATGGTGGAGATGGAGGGAGAGGAGATAGGGCAGGACCTCGGATGAGAGGATGTGGTGTGAGGCAAAGAGGATTGATGCCACCTCTAGCTAGACAGGGATGGAGATAGCCTTCGACACAGCTAGCATAGCCAGGTACAGGAGCTCCACTACAGGTGCCAGTCCCTCCGGCATAGATTCTAGTTGCCACAGTACAGGGACCAGCTACACAAGTATAGGTGCAAGGATAGGATGAGGTAGATGTTTTACTAGCCCAAGGCGGTGTGGTATAGGGTGGTTAGGTGCAGGATGACAGACAGGATGAGCCTGATGCTGAGATGCTAGATGTATAGGTATAGGATGAGTAGGCTGACATGGACATCGGGAGATAGGATCCCTACTTACAGAGAGATGCTGCAGAGGAGGAGGAGCCAGATATTGATACACTGCTAGTCAGACTAGCAGTTACATAGGTACAGGCAGACCGGGTGCTAGGTCTAGAGAGACGAATTGAGAGACTAGAGCGTCAGATGGATGTCCTTAGACATGAGCGGGATGCAGTGATTGAGAGACTCAGGGAGTCGAAGATGCCTTTAGATGAGCTACAGAGGATAGAGGACCTAGGTCCCCATGGAGATAGCCTGAGAGCCATGATACGAGCCAGGAAGGAGATATCCTACTGGTGAGAGGCATACAGACAGGCAGTGCCTAGGGATCAGTGGATTGGGAGCTTCAGAGAGAGCTCAGTAGCGGTGAGGATAGTAGTACAGGCACCAGCTAGTAGTGGAGGTGTATCATCACATCCTCCGAGAGCACCCATAGGTTTAGGAGACTAGGGCGGATCCTCAGGAGCAGGTGGTTCAGTAGCATAGGGCCTTATTGTAGCTCGCAAACAGCAACAGACAGAGTCAGGCGGCAGTGGGTCATAGATACCACTTGTATACACATTTTGTATCATTGTATCATTATATATTGACTTGATAGACACGGACTGTAGACACATTGTTATTGATTATATATCATGGGACATTTGGACAGTTGTGGTTGTTTTTATAGACTTTATATGATTTTGACTCTATATGATTGATGCAGTTCTATCATGATTTTCTATGATGTTTATATACATGTGCGTACTGACATATGCAGGATGTGATGATTTTACTTTTATATGCATAGAATGGATGTCTTAAAATGCAAAATGATTGATTTTTTATATGATGCTAATGGATAAATAATCTAATATATGATGATATAAATGCATGTTCTAGGTGATGCGCACTAATGTGATGTAATGATAAATGCAATGATGTAAAAACCATGTGAATAATGTAAAATGAATGAATACGAAATGCATGATGATACTAAATATATGTAATGAACAATAAATGATATTGGAATGCAAATGATATCTAATGTAATAAATAAAAATGTACCTAAGCTGATTGACAACATGATAAAATGAAATAATATGAAATGATAACTATAACAAATATCCAATGAACACACCTAATGATAATTATGCATGTCTTAAAATGATTAAGTGCAAAGTATTTTTGGTTGTGCAAATGTCCTCAACTGAAATAACAATGTTCTTGACACAAGAAGAATGGACTTAAGAAAAATAGATAACCTAATGAGAAAGATAACCCACAAAACCTTATAAAAGGAGATCTACTATGCAATTCTTGGGATGATAAAATGCAATGCAAAATGAAATATGAAATGAGTATCTCCACAACTTCATGTAACATCTTAGAACTTCATAATAACTACAATTTGATTTTCATCAGTGAGCTCGTTATGTTGCAAGAAAATGCAAGCATCATGGTATAATTAAACCAGGATGACCTGAGCACTTCTTGCATGGAGTTTAATATTGCAAACTTGACAAGCATCTAGGTATAATTGAACCGAGATGACCTAAGTTTCATTTACATAATAGACAAGGAATATTTCCCCCCCTCCATTGGGGAAGAAATATTTGGAGTCGAGGTATGCGATGGCGTATCACCATAAATAGTATCTGCAGAACAACATGATTTGTATGTTGTCAATACTATGAAATGGATGAAGGCACTTACACACAGACACCCCAATTTACTTGTTCCTTCAACTTCATCAGAAAATACCCCACAAACAGAAACCAAAGAAAATATCATGCCCCATCCCAGCTATTCTAATCAATGACATACGGGAGTTTCAAACTCATGTCAAAGATATCCCGAAATAGCATAGGAAACATGATAACAATGAAATCTAGATATGAATGCATAATTTATAACAAATCATTCTAACACGCCTGCCATGAATATACATTTCTTTTTCCAAAAAGATAGATTTAGGATACGTTAATCAGTTCAAGTGATGATGTATAGTCAAGATGTATAGATAAGCAGTCACAATTCGAAGGATAGATCATAGATTTTGATTCAGCACGAAGATACCATTGTGAAAAAAAACATTTGATTGTGTTTGCCTTGCCTGGTGAAAATAACTCCATTGTGTCCTCGAAGGGTCATGACTACCATAGATCCACTTCCCAAACTAGGTCGAGGACATGCCCCCAGCTAGGTGATGGACTGACTTATTATGGATGAAGAAAGACGCAACAAGACTAGGATGAAGACCATGACAAAAGATCAAGCTATGATGGGGTTTTATTATGGGTAGATACAATGGATGGTGTATGAACTGGCCATTTTATTATGATATATACATGGTAGTGATGAGGACTGACTAACCATTTTATTGTGGATATATACAATGAACGGACAACCTAGAAGAATCGTAATAGATAGAGGAGCTAACTTGTCACACATAGTGCTTGTTTCTAGGTTTTTCACCACATGCTTTTATTGCAGTTTTCTTTTAATTTTGTGATTTTTTTGTATTTTTTATTTTTTTTATTTATAGAATATATATATACAGACTATATACATGCCCCTTGCATAAGGATTTTAGGGATAGAACTTCTTGAGATGGATACTATTAAGAGGTTCATCCAAGGGATTTCCCTCTGGCGTAGACAACTAATAATCCCCAGAACCATAGACTGTTGTAATCACAAAAGGTCCTAACCAATTAGGTTCGAACTTGCCCTTCTTTTCATGGTGTTGTTGATTCTTTGGATTTTCTCGAAGGACTAAGTCACCCAACTGAAAATCTCTAATCTTTACCTTGCTATTGTACTGACGGGATAGACGCTGCTAATAGACTTTCAAATGGTCATATGCTCTCTGACGGCGTTCATCTAGTAATTCCAATTCAGTCAGGCATGCAACTCTATACTCTTCATCAGGAATTAAATCTTTAAGAGTAACACGAAGTGAAGGCAACTTGACCTCGAGGGGTAGGACTGCTTCAGATTTATAGACAAGGGAATATGGGGTAGCTCCAGTAGGAGTATGGATGGAGGTGCAGTAAGCCCATAAGGCTGCATTAAGTTGGAGATGCCAGTCACGGTCAGCGTCATTGATAGTCTTTTGTAGGATTTTAACAATTGTTTTTTTTTACGCCTCAGCTTGACCATTTCCTTGGGGATAGGAGATGGTGGAATAGTTATGAGTGATGTGGAATTTTGTGCATAGGTCATCCACGTCTTGATTTTGAAATTGTTTCCCATGATCAATGATAAGATACATAGGTATACCATATCTGCAAATGATATAGTTTAAGATAAACATGGATATTTGTTTCCCTATGGTGATAATCAATGGAACAGCCTCAATCCATTTAGTAAAATACTTCGTGGCAGTGAGAATCCATTTGTTGCTGTTAGAAGATGGAGGGTTGATAGCACCCATGAGGTCGAGTCCCCACCGACTGAATGGAAAAGTAGTTGTGAATGGATGTAATTCTTGTGCTGGAGCATGAATAAGGTTTCCATGCATCTGACATTTCTTGCATGCCCTAGCAAAATGAAAGGAGTCTGCTTCCATGGTAGGCCAATAATAACCCATACGCATGAGTTTCTTAGCCAAGGAGGGACCACTCAAATGTGTCCCACAAATACCCTCATGTACATCACGTAAGGAAAGTTTAGCTTTGTCATGTTCGAGACATCGCAGGAGAGTACCGTCAAAACCTCGCTGATAAAGGGTGTCGGATATTAAGATATAGCGGGAGGTGTGGCAAAGAAAAGTTCATTTTTGATTGTGGGATAGGTCAAGAGGTAGAGTGTTATATTTGAGGTAAGAATAGATCTTTCCATAGGTTGGGGAGTCAGGTCCAATCAGATGACATATAATACTCATATCAGGCTCATCATATGCAGGACAAATCAGGGATTCCACCAAGAACTCAAAATGGGCCTTGGTATCTTCTATATCAAATAAAGAAGCAATCATTGCCATGGCATCGACAGCCTTGTTTTCATGCTGAGGAATTTGCTCAAAAGTGATGACAGAGAAATACTTTTTAAAGTCACCAACCATACATTTATATGGCAATAACTTATCATCTTTGGTTTGATAATCATCGTTAACCTGGTTAACAATCAGCTAAGAATCTCCATAGACATTTATTTCAGACACATTCCATTGTAAAGCCATTTTTAACCCAATCAACAAAGCCTCATATTATGCTACATTATTGGTGCAAGGAAATAACAATTTGTAAGATTTTGGAATAGTGTATCCTTGTGGCGTGATAAAAAGAATACCAGCTCCTGAACCCTGCTGAGTGTATGAGCCATCAAAGTATAATTTCCATGTTTGTGTAGACAAAGGTAAGATATGAGCATCAGGAAACTCTGTGTATAGGTTGGTCATCCATTAATGGAGCATCAACTAGTTGATCTACAATCACTTGACCTTTGATAGCCTTCCAGTCTACATATTCAATATCAAACTCACTAAGCAGCATGACCCACTTAGCCAACCTACCTGTCAATGTTATCTTGCTTAACAGATACTTTAAAGGATCAATCTTTGCAATAAGCTAGGTAGAATGTGACAACATGTAATGTCACCACTTCTATGAAGCAAAGACAATAGCCAAACATGCTCTCTCAATAGGGGAATAGTTTAACTCATATCCCACGAGAGTGTGACTGATGTAGTAGATGGCTTTTTCTTTTCCTTCATGATCTTGTTGAGCTAGAAGAGCACCTAGTGAGGCTGTCGTGGCTGAAATGTAGAGCAAGAGTGGCTTGCCCACAATTGGTGACATCAGAGTTGGAGGATTCGCTAGATATTGCTTAATTTTGTTGAAAGTTTCCTCACACTTATCATCCCATTGGAATAAAATATTTTTATGCAGAAAATGTTGAAAAGGATGACTGCGATCTACTAATTGAGAAACAAATCTTCGGATGGATTGTAGATGCCCCTGTAAAGATCTTAGTTGACTGATGTTAGTGGGGGAAGCCATCTCCAATATTGCTTTCACCTTTTCTGGATCTACTTCGATTCCTTTAGCTGAGACAATGTACCCTAACAGTTTGCCGGATGTGACCCCGAATGCACATTTCTTTGGATTAAGTTGAATCTGATACTTTTCCATCTAGGTGAATATTCTATCCAACACTCTCAAATGACCAGCTTTGTCTTTAGATTTAGCTAGAATATCATCAACATAATCTTCCATGATGGTATGCATCATATCATGAAAGATTGTGGTCATGGATCTTTGATAAGTTGCTCCAGCATTTTTGAGGCCAAATGGCATCACATTCCAGCAGTATGTACCCCATGGACAAGTAAAAGCAGTCTTTTCTTGGTCTTCTGGTGCAATCTTGATTTGGTTATAGCTAGAAAAACCATCCATTAATGATAGCATCTCATGTCTAGCTGTTAGGTCAACAATCATGTCAATATTTGGCAGAGGAAAGTCATCTTTGAGACCAGCTTTATTAAGATCTCAAAAATCAATACAAATCCTGATAGACTTGTCTGGTTTTGAGACGGGGACAATATTTGAAATCCACTCAGCATAATCAATAGCCTGAATGAATCCAACATCTAGGAGCTTCTTCAATTCTGCTTTCACCATTAGAGCAATGTGAGGGTGCATTTTGTGGAGCTTCTGCTTAACTGGTTTTACACCTGGTTTGATAGATAAATGATGCATAATGAGATTTGGATCCAAACCAGGCATATCAGCATAGGACCAAGCAAAGTTGATTTGTCTTTCTCTGAAATTTTTTGCAAAAGCTTCTTTCTCTGATTCTGTCAGGGATGCTGCTACTTTGAGGATGCGTGGAGATTCCTCTATTCCAATGTTGAGCGGTACTGTTGGTTCTATAAGAATGAAAAATTGTTCTCAATACAAATAATTGGGAAGAGTGTCCATCCTTCCATCATCAAGTGCCTCAGAGAGGTTTTCACCATCAAATGCATCTTTTCTTTTTACTATTTTTGGATCTAATACTACCACTGAGTGGTTTTCACCATTAGATCTGTTGATTATTTTTATATTTTTATGACTGAAAGGATTGGCACTCTCTCCAAAATAATCCATGTCATTGAGTTCTATCAGAAATCCTGACTTGTGATCCCCTGGTGGTAAATGATCCCTGATGCCAAGATAGTCAATCATCACGTCATCATTATGGAAGACATCAAGTTCTGGGTGAACGGGAGAATCCCAATCGATAAGGTCAGGATGGACAAGGGGCATTGGATCATTTGGGTTGGTTTCAAAAATAGAGATGGTATTGATGGAAAAGTTGTCAAGGTTTATGATGGTATCATTGAGGGCTATTTCTATACTCTCATCTGAATCGTCTGTCACAAGATAATGCTCACTTCACTCATGATCAACACGAGTAGTATTACGTGGGACCAATCCTAGTGAGTCACTCATTGAACTCTCACGCTCATGGTAATCGTTACTATATTGATGGACAACATCGACTCCTATTTCTTTAGTATAATCAGATAAGGAATCCCATTCATAATCATTAGAATCAAAATCATTATTATCTTCAAGTTTATCAATGATTCTTTGAGCTATCCTTTGTTTCTCTGGATCTACATACATACCATGCTTTCTGAATTATAAGGCAGGAGCTTTAGATGTCTCATGAAAAGGTGAGATTTTTGCTTTTCCTTTTGGTTCTTGTGGTCCTTCTCCTTTATATCCTAATCCTATAGTGTCTCTTTGATAATTGGGATTTTGCAAAATTGGTTTTATAACACTTTCTCTTTGTAACCCTAGAGGTCCAGCACCTTGATATCCCATCTTTTATAGAAAAGTATACCCTTTTCCATAGACATCAGGTGATATATATTCATGTTTAGTATCCTCTTCAATATTCTGTGTCTTAAGCCAATAATTTGCATTACGCTTAGCTGTCTCTTTGGATATTGTGCCCCCACTCATAAATGTGTTATAAACAAGTGTGGAAGAGGGTTCTGATTGTTGTTTAGTGATCAAAGATCTACCATATGATCTGGGAGATAAAGGTAACTCGGTGATGCAAAGAGCTTGACCTAGATTATATCCTCCCATACTGCTTTCTTTGATGTCTATCTTGATCCCATATGATTTAGAAGTTGATGCTATATTACTAGGGTCACTGGGTGTAGTTGCAGAAGATCCAGTACCATTATAGGGAACCAAAGAATCAAAAGTCTTCACATTGCTACAATATTGAAAAGGATTAATGTCTCCTTTGATAGTGATCTCCTGACCATTATGAGGGAATTTTATACATTGGTGATAAGTCGATGGCACAACTTGCATGGAATGAATCCATGGTCTTCCCAAAAGGATATTATAAGCAAGATCCATGTCCAAAACGTGACAAGATACATCTTTGACAATGGGCCCAACTCTAATTGGAAGAACAACGGACCCCTTGGATGATCTC
Source organism: Chamaecyparis obtusa (assembly GCA_027943335.1). Taxonomy (NCBI): domain Eukaryota; kingdom Viridiplantae; phylum Streptophyta; class Pinopsida; order Cupressales; family Cupressaceae; genus Chamaecyparis; species Chamaecyparis obtusa. The sequence goes on along the minus strand of BSBK01001084.1, from coordinate 1,348,700 downwards.
TCTTCCTCATCATAGGCTTTTATTGTGATTTTCTTTTTTGGATCAACGACATTCTTAGAAAATCCCAATGCAAGGACTAACTTTAACATGCAGATATTCAATCCAGCTCCCCCATCTATTAGTACTCTTTTAATCTTTTGATTCTGGACAAGGACTTCAATATGTAAGGGAGCATTATGAGGTTGGGTAATAGCTAAATCATCATTTTTAGTGAAGGACAAATAGTGTGGGGTTGTTAAATGGCCCACCATAGCTTGAAATTGATCATGATCTAGAGTTGTTGGAACCGAGGTCTCTAAGAGAGATTTTTCAAGGATATCTTTGTGAGATGGGGAAAGACACAAAAGCTCTAAGATGGATATCTAGGCAGGTGTTTTCTTGAGTTGTTCCAAAAGGTTGTATTGGTTGGAAGTACTTGGGATAGACTTTGGGACATAAACAGACTTGTTTTGTGCAGTGCTTGGTTTAGACTGGACTCCTTGGAGAGTAACTTTGGCTTGAGCACGAGTAGTAGCTTGGACTGGTTGACTCTCTGATTTTCCTTTGATGGTAATGACATTGGCATAATACATAGAAGGATGACATTCAAAAATGTTACCAACATATCGATAGGGAGTGGAATTATAATTGGCTTGATTGTCACTCTTAGTATTGGAAGAACTTCCTTTTTCATGCTCAGGAAGTGGATCTTTGAAAGCTGTATGTGATTCATTGGAGACATGTCCATCAACACCAATTTCACCACTTTCGATTAAATCTTGGATTACATTTTTGAGTCTTTTGCAATCATTGGTTTTATGTCCTCTGCCTCTGTGAAATTTGCAATAATCATTCTCATTCCACCAAGAAGGCTTTACTCTAGGTTCAAAATCTTTCGTTTCAGGAAGTGTAATGAGTTTCTTTGTGATTAACTTCCATAATGCTGATTCAAGAGATTCCCCCAAAGGAGTAAAGTTTCTTCAAGGTGACATAAAAGGAAATCTTGGTTTAGATGAATCCTTGTTGGTATTTTTATTTGATGATTGATTGTTGTAGGTTCCTTGAGTAGCATTGGCTTGACTGGTGAGATTAAGAAGGGGTTGTGTTGGTTTGACATTATGATTATCGACAATCCCATCATTGACAATGTTTTTGTTTTTATTCTAGAATTTTGATTTGTCATTGTTGTAGTTGTTAGAATTGGAATTTGAAGTTCTAGCATTGTCTTTAGAATAAAGTTTGATCTCACCTTTTCGAACCATGGCTTCCTCAATCTTGATACCATTTTCTATGAGCTTATTGAAATTTGGTGGACATTGCAATTGTAATCTATAACTCATTTCTGGTGTAAGGTTATGCACAAAAATATCCATCTTTTCTTGTTCAGGAATCGTTCATGGATATTTAGCAAACAATTGATGCCATCTTTGCAAAAAAGTAAGGAAGGGTTCTCCATTCTTTTAATGTGCATTGCAAAGATCAAGCATAGTGACTTCATGTTTGATGTTATATGAATAATGAGTCACAAATTTGTCAAGAAGCTCATTGAAAGATTTGATGCCTGGGGGTAGTTTGGAGAACCATTCCATGGCTTGTCCTCCTAAACTTCATGGAAATAGTTGCATAAGATAAGTGTCATTGTGAGCGACTTCAATACAAGCAACACAAAACTCATGAATGTGGTCATGTGGATCCGAATTCCCTTTGTATTTGTCAAATTTTGGTACCTCAAAATGAGGAGGGAATGGAATCATTGCTAAGTTCTTATCAAAAGGATAAGGACATATATCATCCAAGGAATACTTCTTTGTTGATGATCCAGTTTGGATGTCATGGATTTTTTGTTGAAGCATTTGGATTTTTTGTAGGACAGGATCCAAAGATGGTGTGTTTCCTTGAGTGTTTTGGGAAACATTGTTGTGAGAAGCATTGTTCTGTGAAACATGATTTTGCTAATCATTTTGAGAAATAGCGTGTTGTTCATGACTATGAGAAGCATTGGATTGCTAATTGGTTTCCTTTGCTCCATGAGTATCTTGAGAACCTTTAGGAATTTGTTGATTATTTGTGTGAGCTGGTTCTCTAAGATAAGAAACATCAAAATCGCTTGGTAACTTAGCTCCTTGTTGAGCAAGCATGAGAAAATACATCTCTTTATCCAAGCCTAAGAGTCTTTCCATAACATGATAAAATTGAGGATCTTGTGAAGCTTCCCTAAGTTCATCATCAGTGGGTTCATCAATGGATGTAAAAAGTGAAGTTTTCTTAGGAGCTTCGGGCCAAGGATTTTCTTCGTTGCTGGTATTGCCTTCCATCTTGTCTAGGGATTCTGGATTAATGGATTGCTTAAGTTTCTGAGATCGAGTTTGAACCATAAAACTGAAAGAATTGATTGTGGGATGAAAGATTCTTGATGAGAAGGTATGGAAAGTGATAGACAGAAAAGATATTGAAATGTGTTGAAAAGTGATAAGACAACTTGATAAACCTTAAGTCAATAGGAGGTATAGATCTCACTATGATATGACAAAAGGGATATCAAGAGATAACAACCTAAGTAAGTTTGATGATTAAGAATGATAGATCTTGATATGATAAACTCACAAAGATCAAAATTCGATGGATAAGATAATGTTTCAACACAAAATTGAGAATTTCAAAGATTTGGAAGAAAAATGATTTGATGAATCTTGATGAAGGAATGATGAAAAGTGATGAATGGTCAAACTAAAGATCAGAGGTCTATGTAACTTGATTATTTCTCCAGAATCTTACTAAGGACAAAAATGGGTATCTAAAAAAGTGATTTTGAAAATTTCAAAGTTTGTGGAAATGCTCACTGTTGTAAATGCGCAACAACAAATGCGCAGGACAAATTGATAAATGTGCAAAAAAATGAAACAGATGTGCAGCAATATGTAACAGATGTGACTGGTAATACTCAAAAGTGCAAACAGTCTAAATAGATGCGCAACAAATTTTGATAAATGCGCAGCAAATTGGATCAAATGTGCGGAAAGATGTGATATATGCGCAGGTTTTGAAGTACTGATCTGAATTGAAATATTTTGGATTTTCCTGGTGTTGGCTGGTTTTCTTTTTTTGGCAAAGTGAAAAATGCATAAACACACATACACAAGACAAAAATGATGTTAATCTGACTATGCTAATATGAATGCACAAACACGCTTACAATCCTATGGTTGGCAAGGATGATATTTGTTGAATCCCCACTAGGATAATAAAATCCAGCCATGCAAATTCATAGCGAATAGCCTAGGAACTTGGAGGCACGAGCTCCTCCTTACAGTGCACTAACTTCTCAGGCACACCAAGTTCTGAATTCAATGGGTCATTACTTCCCAAAGAACTGCTATCTCTATTATGAACCGTGAGTAATGTGGGGTGTCTTCACGAGCTTGGGTGACTCCTTGAGCTACCAGATAGAAGGTTTTTGGCCACTAAACAAAAGCTTTTATTAAGGACATCCATTCAGGTGGTTGTGATCAAGTTATTTTCCCAATTAAGGGGGCTCTCCCAATCCTTTCAAAGCAAGGCTTTCACCTCTACTTGTGTGCTATAAATGTGTCACACTTCTATGGATCATTACATGCAAGGAAACTCAAGAATGAGCCCTCACAAATCGATCCATAGCTCCCTAGGCATGGAGTGCAAGGGTTTTTAAGAATGCTCTCAGCTAGAGCTATTTAGCCTATAACCTTGCTAGTAAACCATGCAATGGGAGATTCAATGAAGACAAGGGCAAGAATGCCAATATCCTCAAGAATCAAGAATGAAAATGCAATGCAATGCAATGCTAGAAATGGAAATGCAAGCTAAGCTATGAAAGGAAATATGCAAGTGTTACAACCCAAGCTAATTAATCTATGTGAGCTAATCTAGAGCATAGAAATGAAGCTAATCTAAGAAAGCATAAATATGAAGCTAAGCTAAGAATGCAAGAATGCTCCAAATCTCCAAAAGCTCCAAAGTGACCTAGAAAACTTGCAGCATAAAGTTAGCATAAAAAGTTGGGGATCTAGAATGAAGAAGAGAGCTCTCCTTTTATAGGAAATGAGAAGGAATGGACCATGGAGATTAAGAGGCAAAAGATTTAATCAATGGTGGAGCTTAAAAGAGGAGCAATCCATGTGCACAAGTATCCTCCAATAGGAAAATAAGAGTTGACTTTTGTGTCCATATGAGACAAAAAGTGCTTTTTCCCTTTTTATAAAATAAGAATAATGCTTTATTTGTGCAACTTAGGATAAGAGGAAAAGTGGGGGCTTTTTATTTATTAAAAGGGGAGGGAATATTCCTTTTAATAAATAAAGACTTAGGATAAGATGGTTAGCCCATAGAAAATAATCAAATAAATGATAGAACTAGGATTTGATCAAGAATAAACAATTGATGATTTAGCAAATGGGGGCTAATAGTCTAGGTGACCATTTTTAGGTGTATACATTTGCCCCTCTTTGACTAATGTGTGATCGATCTAGGAACACATGTAGTCAAAGAATGAAGTTGAAATGTGAGATCAATTTGGGATCACAAAGCAACTCAGATCAGCCAAGAAAGCAAGAGATAGCCAAGAAGGCAAGCAAATAGCGATCTGACTCCAAAGAATGAAGTGCAGAGAAATAGCAAATCCTACATGGTCAGCCTGGTAGTGACAGTACTGAACACTTAGGAAAGAGATAACCAATAAGATATGATGTGTCTACCCCCTTGGGATCAAAAGCGAAATCTGGGTAGAGGGAATGTAGAAGCAAGAGAGACATGATCAAATCACTAGAAATCATAATCGAAGCTGAAGAGAATAGAACAACCATCAAGTAGTGAAGGTATGCCCCACACATGGGACACGGGGCACGAACCAAGCGGTCCCTCAACCCAAAAACACCATGGAGAGGGGGAAGAATTTGAACTTGAGATTGAAAGTGAATGAAAGACTAGAAGTTTGAAAGAGATGGGGATGAAGAGGTGAAGAATGCCCCAGTGAAGATCGAAGGATCAGGCCTCAAAAGGTTAACCAACTGTATGGAAGAAGGAAAAAGATGACTTGGATGATCAAGGTGAACTTGGATTTCAGTTTGGATCCTGAAATGAAAGGAAAATGATGTGATACGAAAGACAAGAAGTGAAAGACATGATCAGGAAGAAGCAAAAGGTGAGCACAGTTGATTAACAAGTCCATGAAAGATAAAGGAGATCTCTCTCCATATGCAAGATGCAAAACTAACTAACATGAACTTAAGAATGCAAGCTACATGAAAAGTGGTTTACTTGCAAGGTCACAAAGCCAATAGACATCTAATATTCATCATTGAGTGTTATTGGTAGCATCGCAAGATCATATAATACACACTAGCATAACTATGTGGATCTGAATATGATCTATATCAGATAGAAATGTGGAAATCTCACCTAGGCATCAAAGACATGTAGGTCCAGATGAATAATGCAGTGATCACCTAAGTTTGATATAGCAAGATTATGCTCGCATCGAGACACAAGAAAGTCAAGATGACTAGAAGCATGCACTCACGAAACAGTCAAGGATAATACCTTGTAGGTCCATAGTGTCAAGTAAGACCAGCATAAATGCTCATGACAGTGAGGACCAACAAGATATACCCACAAGCAGATAAAGAAATAAAACATGTTCTCATACCCTCAGTCTTCTAGCTATGCATCATTGAAAACAATCATAGGGGGAGAACACTCAGCAAAGAAATCATCATAGACAACATGCAAAGAAATAAAGTCAAACAAATCTCAGCAAGTCAAGTGCGTGTGTGTAGGTCATAGAGTCGAGCTTTGAGTATCACATCTGCCAATGAGAAATATTGCGTCATCCAAGACGGCGGGAAGGATATCTGATAAGTGTTAAGAAACACTTGACGCTAGGGTAGTGTTGAAAAACACAGTTGGGGTGGTGTTGAAAAACACCATTTGCGAGGTGCCTAAGAAATTCAGACGCACAAAAAGACCCAAGATAAGCTTAAAACAACGTATGCCCCCTAGACTAAGACAAGAGTCAATTCCAAGCTAGGAGAGGCAAAGCGAGAAGTGGAGCGAATGAGCGCCACGCAAGACTGATAGACATAGGTGCAGAGGGTCTCAAGCAGTGCCTATTTCTAGGTTTTCACCACTTGATAGATTTATTGTAATTTTTTTCAAGACTTTTTACAAATTGTTTTTGTATTTTTGCTACCAAGGAGCCTGTTTCCAAGTTTTCACCAAGGCACTTTTTCAATTTTTTCAATTTTTTAAATTTTTTGATTTTTTTGGGTGAGACATCAAATCACCTATTGCTAGGTTTTCACTAGGATGCTCATTTTTTAGGTACTTTTTATGCTTTTTAGGATTTTGTCAGCATCATATATGAATTTTTTTGGAGTTTTTTCAAGATCGTAAAATATGTACAAAGGATGCCCCAGACAGAAATGGGCATCAAGAATCTACTTCCTCTGATGTAGAGAACTGATAGGCCCTAGGCCCAAATGTTGCAATTATGACAATAGGAGGTCTCAACCAGTTCAACCAATAATAACCATCCCTGAGCAATGTCTAAGCTAGCGGAGGATCGTTAGAATGTGATCCACATATGCCATCGTGGATTTCAGCTAGCACTTTTTTTGACTCCTCTATTTCTAGACACTTAAGGAGAGTTCCGTCTAGACCCTTCCTATACAAGTCACCAAAGACAAAGCCAAAGTGTAAGGGATGGTGGAAGGAATGGTGTGGTGGATTTGCAAGAGGAATATGAGGTGGAAGATATGAAAAGATGGTAGGATTGTGAGCAGGATAGCATAATTCATCCACCAGAAACTTGAAGTGAAATTTATGCTTTTTCATTTGTAAGATGGATGTTGAAGTAACCAAGGCATTAGAAACTTTGTTCTCAGCTTTAGGATTGTGCTGAAGTGTAATAGATATGAGATCATGCTTGAAGTAGTGCACCATTTTTTTGTAGAGAATCAGCTTGTCATCTTTTATCTGATAATCAGTATTTTTGAGTAGATTTTTATTTTTACTTTTCTTAGGTGTAGATACCACCACAATGTGGTTTTCACCATCTGACCATTGCTCTTTTCTTTTGACTTGATGACTGTGATGTTTGATTGCTGATTCAATCTTTTTTGTGGCTAGTTCATTGGTGGAAGAAGTAACAGGTGTTGATGCAAGATGAAATGAAGTGATCGGTTCAATAGCATTTATGTGAGGGGTGTCATCTCTGGTAACAAGAGAGGTTGAGCCTATAGGGTAAGCTCCAAAAGTAGCTAGATCTAGACTTGTCATAGAAGAACCAGTGTGGTCCACTAAGGCAATACGAGGAAGAAACTCATCAGACCCCACACAAGACCCATCAACCACGTCGGGATGGTTACTACAAGAATGAACCATATCAACATCCATATCATCAGTAGATATACATTTTTCTCCCCAAAGAAGTGAAGTAGAGGGAAGATCATCTCCCATGTGAGCCATAGTGTGTAGCGGTGACTCATCTGTATCTGTGTCTGAATTACTGAGCATGGGAGTATTTTGGGCATCTTCTCTATAGATCCACTCGTGAACAGCTTGTTCTTCTCTTTCGGCTTCAAGGATCACCATAGCAGAAGTGGAAGGTTTCCCATATGACCTAGGAGAAACAGGTATAGAAGCAAAGGAATCTAGTTTATATTCACCCATACCAAGGCTCATCATCTTAAGTGATTTCTCAGCAGAAACTAGAGACGTACTAGGATCAATAGTAGGTTCATTATGAGGAACAAATTTTTTAGCAGCAGCAAGAGCATTAATAGCAATAGTATGGTCTCCAAGAATCAAAACCTCAGTGCCATTGTATGGAAATTTGATGCATTGATGATAAGTGGAAGGAATAGCCTGCATGTCATGGATCCAAGGATGACCCAAAATAATGTTATATGCGAGTGGGATGTCCAATACTTGGAAGCTAATATCTTTCATGATAGGGCCCACTCAGACAGGCAGCATGACAAGACCTTTGGAAGATCTTTCCACTTCATCATAAGCTTTTATAGTAATCTTCTTCTTGGAATCCACAGCCAATTCTGACAAACCCAATTATTGTATGACATTGAAAGAAACAATATTTAACCCTGCGCCATTGTCTATCAGGACTCAGTGGACTCGGGTATTGTAGACTAGAACTTCAATGTGTAAAGCTAGATTATGAGGGTGAGCAATAGATATGTCATCTTCTGCAGAAAAGGAGAGAGATAGCGGAGATGAAATGTGGTTGACCATAGCCTGAAATTGATCTGGATCAATGTCATTGGGAACATGTGTTGTACATAGAGCCTCATCAAGAATCTCTCTATGCGAAGAGGATAACTGAAGCAACTCAAGGATAGATATCTGTGCTAGTGTCTTTTGCAAATGTTGGACAAGATCATAGCTAGGGGTGGCTAAAGGAGCCACTTGTTTGGAAAGCAAAGCTTGCTTGGGATCTTGCGCAGTTTTAAGGACAATCTTGGCTTGCCCCCTAGTAATAGCATTCAGTGTCTCACTTTGGGAAGATGAACTATCATGTGTTTGCAAGATCAAATTTGGCTTACCATGATTGGCTTTATTATCATCTTGAGACCTCATGATTAGAACGCTCTCAACGGGCTCTACCATGTTGATCACAAGCGTATTAGAAGGATACGTGTAATTGATCTTTGCATCATGATTCTTCTTATGTGTTTGAGAGGTTTCCCCCTTATCATGCTTAGGTAGAGGATCTTTGAAAGTTGTGTGATCAGAATTTTTAGTTAAGCCATCAGTGGAGATTGTGTCGTTCTCAATAAGATCCTGAATATCATCCTTAAGCCTAAAACAATTATCTGTTGGATGTCCCTTGTTTCTATGATAATGGCAGTAATGATCCTCCCTCCACCAATCAGGCTTATTTATCAGATCCCAGTTACCAGGTTTATTAGGAAGCGTAAGATATCCATTGTCAACCAAAGTCTTAAGGATCACATCGTAAGGTTCTGCCAACTTGGTATAGACTTGCTTTCGAAATGACTTCTTAGGCTTATCTACATATTGAGGTTTAGGAGCATTGTGAGTGTTGCTAGCTTCTTGTTGTTTTTCTGCATAGATAGCATTGGAGAGATTGAAAGCAGGTTCTTTAACTTTAGGAGCATCAACAACCCCATCATTAACAACATACTTATTCTTATTCCAAGGTTTGTTCTTGTCTTTGCCATTGCCTTTAGCATCTTTATTAATAACAATATCCCCTTTTCTTATAGCTACATCCTCAATTCGATATGCACTTTCAACCATGTCATTGAAAGAGGAGAACAGTTGTTTCCTTAGATCATAATACAACTCAGGCACAAGAGTGTTGACAAAAATATCAATCTTTTCCCTTTTGGGTAGCTGACGAGGATATCGAGAATACAATGACTTCCAACATTGTAAGTTGCAAATGGCTCACCTTGATGTTGTCTTAGATTACTGAGATCTATCATAGTGATAGGTTGTTGGATGTTGTACGAGTACTGCTGGGTAAATCACTGAGCTAACTCATCAAAAGTCTTAAGCGGTGGTGTCAATTTCACAAACCATTCCAAAGCTTGGCCTCTTAAGCTTCGAGGGAATAAACATAGAAGATATGTGTCTTCATGAAGAAAGTCCATACTAAGAGCATAAAAATGATGCACATGGTCATGAGGGTCACCATTTCCATCATACTTGTCATATTTAGGAACCTCAATATCCTTAGGAAACAGGACCATGTATAGATCTTTATCAAAAGGAAGAGCACAAATTGATTCTACAAAAGAGACCTTTGGAGGCTCTCTTTCTAATGCCATTTGGGTAAGGCGTTGATTTGTCCGACGTAATTCTTCTTGAAGGACTTCCAATTCAATTGGTACTCTTGGTTGGACAATTTGTCTGACATCATAGCCGAGAGGAAGCTTGTATCCTCTAGAAGTCATATATTGAAAATATTGATCGCCATTACGCTCTAAAAGCTTATGCATCATTCGTTGGAAATCCACATCTTGTTCACATCTCATAAGATCCTCACTAGAAATCTCATCATTAGCCTCTGCCTCATGTTGAGAGGGAGGAGGTCTAGGTGGTGAAGAAGGCATAGAAAAAGTTGGCCTTGGAGGAGATCTTGGTGGTGTGTTGTTGTCATTGTTGCCATTGTTAAAAAGAGGTCTATGCTCATGATTACTAGTCTCAGGTTGGTCATGAAATGTCCCTCTATAAGCCATGCACCTAGTAGCATCCATCCTTTGTTGATTGTGTTCTTTTTCTAAGCACGCTTGATTATCCTTACGCTCAAAGTGTTCTTGCAAGAGTTGAAACTTTTCTTGTTCAGTCAAAGTGAGTGAGACACTGTCTGTGTTTTTGGGGGTCTTGAATGTGGAAAAGAGGAAACCTCCTTTATACCACGGTGTAGCCTTAGAAATCTCAGATTGGTTAGAACTAGAACTGTTGTTGCTAATGGGTGCTTTTGAACATCTAGTTGGAGAAGGTAACTGTGTATAATTGAACGGAGGATGACTCTCTTGCTCAAATTGAGACCGAGTTGTAACCGGCATGAAAAGAGATGTTGGTTGACTAATAGAATGAGACAAAGTTTCTTAGATTTGAGATAAGCAAAGCTAATAAAGATCACTTGTCAAAGTAGAACAATAGAGAGATGGCTCGTCAAAAGTTCTCAAGCACTTACAACAATCAATTGACTAAAGCTGAGCAATGAGCAAGAAGCTCAATAAGCAAGTAGCTAGAGAGGTAACCGTGATGCGACAAGTGATCAAGAGTAGCATTCATTAAACTCAACCCAATAGTTTTAGCTCATTTGTTTTAGTCTAGAACAAATCTAAGCATGTAGATAACAAACCAGTTTCAGGTAAGAACAGAAAAAGACACTCTACAACAGGTTAAAGTGCAAGTTTAGCAACTCCAGATTGCAATAGTAATAGGACAGCATAATAACTCAGGATTCTTGGTTGAGGGTATGCAAGGATACTTCAATATCATATGACTCTTGACCAGTGAACGTGAAAAACTTATTTTTGAAGCGCTTGGACCAAATTTTTGGATTGAACAGTGTAATTTCTCAGTTTGACAAGTAGTAGCAACAGATAAAAGATAGGTTTGCAAACAGTATGGGATCAAACATGTCATAGAACACTTGAAACAAGGGCAAAAGCAACCTTGCCAAGACTAGCACTTGTGATATCAAAATAGAGAACCTTATGAATGCTACCATTTGTTGGAATGTTGAGAACGTTTACACTGGTATAGCACAATCGAAGACAATTCAAGCAATTACTACCTAGAAGGACAAGGCTCATTACTTAGCAATGTGGCCCACAACTTGATGCTCCCTTGCCTCACACCAAGTGGTTGCCCACAAGAGATATTGGCGTTGTCATGGAAGTGTCAAAAAAACAACCAAAGGAACACATATGGTGAGTGTCTTGGGGTGATCTAGGTAAGTCCACTTAGATCAATCCTTGCACCAAGAAGCTAAGCAGCTAAAAGAAGGTGGCCTCTATCTAATGGTTCATAGTAAGGGTTTCCGTTCATAGCACCCCTCTTGCTCCACATAAATATTTATCTATCTAAGAAAGCATAAATATGAAGCTAAGCTAAGAATGCAAGAATGCTCCAAATCTCCAAAAGCTCCAAAGTGACCTAGAAAACCTGCAGCATAAAGTTAGCATAAAAAGTTGGGGATCTAGAATGAAGAAGAGAGCTCTCCTTTTATAAGAAATGAGAAGGAATGGACCATGGAGATTAAGAGGAAAAAGATTTAATCAATGGTGGAGCTTAAAAGAGGAGCAATCCATGTGCACAAGTATCCTCCAATAGGAAAATAAGAGTTGACTTTTGTGTCCATATGAGACAAAAAGTGCTTTTTCCCTTTTTATAAAATAAGAATAATGCTTTATTTGTGCAACTTAGGATAAGAGGAAAAGTGGGGGCTTTTTATTTATTAAAAGGGGAGGGAATATTCCTTTTAATAAATAAAGACTTAGGATAAGATGGTTAGCCCATAGAAAATAATCAAATAAATGATAGAACTAGGATTTGATCAAGAATAAACAATTGATGATTTAGCAAATGGGGGCTAATAGTCTAGGTGACCATTTTTAGGTGTATACACTACTAAGTAGGACTTTAACGCACCACTAGGGTATTAGAGGAGATTTTGGTTGCCACAATGAATTCACACCTATCTAATGTGAGACTAATCACACTAGAATTTTTTATATACCAGTTTGGAAGGGCTTGGCTTTAGCCTGTTACCAGTTGGGTTGTTCCTTGGGGTGAGTACCTCTTTTCCCACCAAAGACCGCCCTCTAAAAATTATAACAATTTCTCTTACACCCAAGGTCCATGAATGGCGAGGGGAGAGGATACGTTGTTATAATTTCAGGATTACAAATATGCTATTAAGAAAAACACAATAGACACTTGAGCTATACTAAAGAATACACACAAAGCAAAAGCATGTCATATTTTAAAGCCCAAACGTTTATTTTGCAAAACCCTTTAGAAATCCCTGCAAAGAAATGTGTTAGAAATTTTAGCAATGGGGTCTTCTACTAAACGTCCTACAAAACAACCTAAAAGCTACCAAAGAAAATAGAAAATTGTTAAAGGTTAGCTAAAATCAAAATAAATCAAAAATTTTAACTAAAAACTATCAATAACAAATGCGCAATAACAGTGAATCAATGCGCAGAATGATTAAACAGATGCACAGAACAGAATGATTTATGCGCAAGAATGTTAAATATATGCACAAAAAATTTGAATAGATGCACAGACAAACAGAATGTATGCGCAGAAAAGTGGAACAAATGTGTAGATTTTAATCAAAATGAAAATGGAAAAGACAGAAAATGACTGATGTGATTGAAAATGAATGCACAGCACAGATGAATGAATGCATAGTAATCATGAATGAATGTGCAGAAACAACCTGGAAATGTCTTCACATGGAAAACTAAGAAAATAGAATGTTAAAAATGGAGGCTAGCCCTCCTTCTAGCACCAAAAATGTATGCAAATTAGATGTCTAACAACTAGAGATGATAAATTAACTATTAAAAGCCACTAAATCTATCTATTGCAAACACAATGAAGAATACAAAGTAACTATAAAATCATGAAACTAATTTAATTACCTTCACCTACCATGCATCTTGTCTCCATTGTCCTCCTAGCCTTGATTTCTTGAAGATGTTGAGCTCTCAAATTTCCAAATGAAGCCCTTTCCCAAGATGATCACCAAAGTGTGGAGATTTGAATGAAATGAGTGCACAATAGCTTATGCAAACTAATGGATGGAATACAAATGAAATGGTGATAGTATGAATTGATTGCTCTAAAAATGCTTGAATGCTTGGTTGCTTGATTGCTTGATTGCTTGAATGCCTATATCAAAAATACCTATTAGCTCTCAAATGGGAAATGTGGCTCCTTTTATAGATTTTTGGAGGATCTAGGCCTAGGTGGCACAATCCTACGGTTGAGAATGAAAGGTGGAAGATCCTAGGGCTAGGATTGAATTGGTTGAAGGAGTTGAGAGAAAGGGGGATGTAGTTGGAATGTGAGAGGAAGAATAGGGATGATGTTCCTCTCACATTGACATGGAGGAGAAGAAGGTGGAAGGGAAAGACACATGTCAAGTGTCTCACAAAGACTAAAGAGAGAAAGAGGGAGAGACCTTTTCCTCATGAGGACTCTTTGCACAAGTGTCCTATGAGTCACCTTTGACCCTTAGAGGTAGCTTGAGAAGCTCCTTAGGAATAGGGAATGTCTCTTGACTTGGTTGTTGAGAGAACATGTGGTCATGAGACTAAGTCTTATAAGGCCACATAGCTCTTGAGAATAGGATATGTGTGGGTGAGGATAATTGTAAATAAATAATTAATAATAATTATTTATTTTAGCCACAGTGATGTGTCAGGTGACTAGGTAGGTGAGGTGGACTAGGAAACTTAGTCATATTTAGGTGATTGTGTATTTAATTAAATCACTTTAATAAGACTAATTAGAAGACTTAGGATAGAAGAATAAACTATAGTGAATTCACTAAATAAATTGAATAATTTATTTAATAGATAGAGGAATAATTATTAATTAAATAATTAATTTATCAAGTCAATAGTAATTAAATAATAAATATTTAATTAATTAATGAAGCCATTTTTAGGTGTATACACCATCATACCATCCAAGCTTCTCAGTTCTCATTAGTTTTGTCAATGCATCTAAAACATTCCTCTAATTATAAACTGTATCCATCTTCACCTTTCTATCTTCCACCATATCATGAATAAAATGAGTCTATATAATATCAATATGCTTTGTTATGGTATGTAAATTAGGATTCTTTTCTAAAAAAGTAGCTCATTGATTGTCACAATAGATATTAAAATCTTTCTTTCATCAAAATTAATATCAAAACACAACCTATTAATCTATATGGCTTCCTTACAAGCATGAGTATCTACAATGTACTTTACTTCTATACTTTTCTAGTGACTACAACCTATTGCTTACTCATCCAACTTATAGCACCACCAAAAATCACAAAAACATATCCATTGGTGGATCTTTTACTATCAATGTCACCTTCCCAATCTAAAATGACATATCCATGAATGCAAATTGAATGTTGAGGTCTACTATAAATACTTGGAAGTATCCATTAAATAAATTAACACTCTCTTAGACAATTATCATTAAAATAAAAAGAATTATTGGAATTATCCTTCAAATACATTAAACCCTCTTAACTACATCCCAATGCAATCTCATAGGATTATCCATATACCAACTAAGACTCCCACTACTAGCATAATGCCTTGCCTCAGACAGACTATAGCATATATCAGGTTTCCAATAACACTCACATAAGGTAATCCATACATGTGCCCCATCTTAGTAGGGGATTTTTGACAATCATTTAAATAAAGATTTATCCCCTATAACATTGGAACAACTAATTAACTAAAATTTGTCATGTTAAATCTATCTACCATGGAGTTAACATACTTACTCTAGCTCATTCAAATATTTTTTCTACCTCTATCTCCAATGATCTCAATCCAAACAAAATATCTTACCGGACCTAGATATTTCATTTCAAACAATTTTTTCAATTCAGACTTTAAATTTAAAATCATTCTTTTACCATTTTCAATGATTAAAATATCATCCACATACAGGGTCCTATGATAAGAATTTGGTCATTTTAATATTTATAATACACATAATGGTCAGATTTAGATCTTAAAACTACTAAAGACTTGACATATTGGTGTCAAATTTTGATGCTACATTCTACGTTATTATTTCAAATCATAAAAATATTTATCCAACTTACAAATAATGTTCTATTCACTATTTTCAAAAAAATCTCTAACTGCAACATGCAAATTTACTCCTCCAAATCCCTATGAATGAATGCTTCTTTACATCCATTTGCTCAAGTTCCAAGTTATAGGCTATTACAAGTGGTAACAAGAAATGAATGGAATTCATCTTATCTACAAGAGATAATATATCACCATAATCAATCCCCTCCACCTGTGAATACTCCTTTGTAACCAACCATGCTTTGTACTTCTCAACACTATCATTTAGACCTTATCTCTTCTTCAACACCCATTTAAATCCAAGAAGTTTCTATCCTTCAACCAAAGGTACTAGATCCCATGTAATATTTTCTTCAGTGTAGCCATCTCTTTATTCATGGATTTTATCCAAGAATATACATCACGCATACACATAGCCTCTCTAATAGTCTTAGGCTCAACAATGTTAGAAGTTAAAGAAAATATGCTACTAAAATCCAAAAAATAATATCCAATCCTTTGTGGTGAATAACCATATCTACAATTCATTTACTATCATGAGTAGACCTCAATTATTGAGGTTAAGGTTCGTACTCTTTTTCAAATCTTTTTGATATTTTTGAGATCTCCTCATCATCAGGTCTAATAGTCCTGAGTGTGTAGTTCATTTATTAAATCAAAGTAGATGGTATTTGGACTGCCTCCTTTCTCTATCTATTTTCCTTCTCTGGATGTAAATAAATTGTGGAAGATTTCAACCTATGCAAGATCACACTTATATCGTAAGACACCTTCTCTACAACTAGATCCCAAATCTTGTAACTTTTCACACTGACACCATAGCTAATGAAGATACATTTAATCACCTTGTTCTCTAATTTTTATCATTTCTCACTTCACACATGTACCTATGCCTCACAAACAAAGACTCTGAGATGTATCAATGAGGGCTTCTTAATAGACCACACATCCATGGGTTCCTTCTCAATAAGCACTGAAGTAGGAGATTTTTTTAATTAAATAACATGTAGTGGCTATAGATTGATCACATAGCTTATGTTGAATCCCAACACCACTCCTCCATGGGTGTCTTCTTAATAATCACTAAAGTAGGAGATCTATTTATAAATTAAATAACATATAGTGGCTATAGCTTCATCCCATAACTTATTTGAAGTTTAACACCACTCAACATAATCCTTATAGCCCTATCCATCAACATTCTATTCACCTTCTACACAACTCCATTTTTTTGTGAGTTGTATCGATTTTTATTATGTCTCTCAAACTCATGGTCCTTATAGAAACTATTTATTTATGCTGAGTAAAACTCATCACCATTGTTAGTCCTTAAATACTTGGTTTTTCTACCAGTCTGGTATTCAACCAAGGATTTGAATTCCCTAAGAAAATTAAAAACATTATATTTATTTATAAGGAAATACAAAAATGTACTTCTACTATAGTAATATATGGATGAAACAAAGAACACATATCTAGATATCAAAGGAACATCAACTAGCTCAAAAAAATATGAATGAATTTTATCTAGAACCCCATAAGACATATGAGAACTAAAATAAAAATACACAACATCATTTGCCATAAACATAATTTTTTCAAAATTCAAACTCAAGATTACAATCATCAAGGCCTTCAACAAGACAACTTTTTCACATTTCTAATGCCCTTCTCACCAATGTGACCAAGCCTCTAGTTCCATAACATTTCCCTTTTAGCTAGAAGATTTATTTCCAAATATTTTTCAGCCTTAGGTACCCTAAAAGTATGACCATTTGATGCAAGAGCATCAAGGGTGAAAGGGAAAGCTTGCATCACCCAAAAATATTATGTAGTTTTTTAATAAGGGATAATTTGGTTAGGGTTACTATTTTTAGCAAGTGTTCCTTTGAACACAAATTATTACAATTACTTTCTTAGAGGTTCATTTTGGATATATAAGCATGATAGTAAAGTTTCATGGCAAGATCAAGTCTGGTTTTGAAGATATTTAATTTTCTATTTTGGCAAGGTGGTACGAACATGTTGAACTCAATTTTGAAGGCCTTAGAGGCACTGAACGGGGTTCAAACTTTTCCCAAGACCTCACACAATTATTAGATTTATAGAGCACTTTGAGAGGTTTCTAAAAAGTGGTTATAATAGCCAATCAGGTACACAATTTGCAAGATATGGCCTATGGAAGTTGTGCTACTTTAGGAGAAAAAGTAAAATCCCTTCAGATACGCCAATGAGTGTTGAAATCTATTTGGGGCATATTCCAATGTAAGGAAAAAAAAATATAGAGGGTTCAACCTCGAGAACCTTCTAGGGAAGTTAAACTTGTCAATATAAAGAAGACAAATAGGGTTATCAAGGGAAGCTCTAATGGTGCATATGGTGGCTTTGGCTTGTAGATTATTGTAATAAAAATTCCCATGTGGTTGTAGGTTGTTATTTTTTGAATATTGTAATTCCATTTCATTGAAGATAATAGAAATCAAGTTTTTTGTTCTTGCTATTGTTATGTTCTTGTAATTGTTTCGTTCTTGCAATTTTATGTTTATTTATCTATTGTGTTGTATTTGTTAAGGTTAGTGATAGGAGTACACATTCATCACCATCATATGTAGGAACCATAATCTCCTTTTCTTCTTGATCATATGGTGAGGATGAAGCACCCAACACCCTATTCTTAGAATCCATAAAGGCACTATTTTAACAAATTGTGCACACTTCTAACCTATATAAGGTGGCAATATAAATACCCTTAGAAATTGAATAGAGGTGAAATAGTGTTCACCCTAAAAATTTATGAGGGAAATATGAGATCTACTTCTAAATCTAAATTCCTGAAGGAGAGATCCAAATTGATCAACCAAAAGGTTAATGCACAATCGAATCAATCTATGGAGAATATGAAAGAGGAAGAAAACCTTATATTTCCCTATAAAGGAGTATGTGTTTTGAAATATGAAATAATTGAAAAGAAAATACTAACCTCAAAATAGGGCAGATCTAGAAAATGTCAATTTTTTATGTCTATGTGTAGTTTCAGGCAATTTTGCAACCTGTTTCAAATTGGAAATGTCGAGATGAAGAAAACCCATAAATATTTTATCTTTCTAATAGTAGGTAGTCTTTGACCCCGATAAAAGGTCAAAGGCTACATTAATATTCTTAAGGTCAACTTTGACTTTGTTCACAAATCTCAGAAGTTCATTGAAAAGGGTATCCAAATCCAAGCCCAAATCCGTAGTTCTGCACCTATACTTGCAAGAAAAGGAGGGTTTTTTTTTTTTTTTTAAGGATTTGCCTTGGTTAAACCCCAGTTTGGAATTAATCTTAATATTGAAATTGAAATGAGAATGCTAGCAAGTAGTAGAAGTAGATCTAACAATGAAGCTATGTAATTCGATAGATATGCAATTGTATTTCAAATGTAATCAAGTATATTGATATGAAATCTTGAACACAACAAAGAAAAATGTAAATCAAAACCATAAATGTAAATCCAAAACCTCCATGTTTGTATGCTTGGAATCCACCTTGATAGAAGAATGAATAGATCTAGAGGATGAACAAAGTATCTTGACGGAAGATCAAACCATCATGATGGCTAGATCTAGGGTTTGAATGATGAATCTTGCATGCTTGAATCAAATCTCTTCAAAGGCTTGAATGCTTGAATCCTTGATCTTCAATGGAGAACTTGAATGGAGAAGAGGGCTTGAATGTTTCCTTGAAATGCTTGATGAAAGGCTTGATTCATCACCAATGTCTCCTTGAGTGTGCTTGAGCATGAAAACTTGATTGAGAGATCTTCTCACAAAACTTGATGGAGAAAATGAGAGAAGGCTTCCTTTTATAGTGATCTAGGGCACAAACCTCTAGAGAAGGCCAACATTGGGGAATTAAATCCTAATTAAGCTTAACCCCTAGAAATAGCCCATATTAAATGCAATTTAATGATTTACCATTCCAAAACCCAAAATGGCCAACCCGAAAGCAAGAAAACAAATATTTTTGAAACCCAACATCCAGAAATCATGGGAACTTGAAATTTGAACCCTGGGTCAAAGACAAGGTAGACTCTGCCCTAGGTCAGGGTCAAGGTTTTCCCTAACCTAGGTCAGAGTCAAGGTCAACTTTGACCCTCAAGGTCAACTTTGACCTTGAGGTCAAAAACCTTAGGACCTAAGTTCATAATGCCAGGAAATGCAGAAATAAGGTGAAATCAGGTGGAGAGAGAAGCAGAATGGGGGGATAAAGCTAGATTCAAGAAAAGACCTGATCAAGGCACTTGACATGACCCCAGACCACTCACTTAGAGGGCTAAACTCTCTTATCATGGAATTTCTTCCATTTTAAGATGATACATTAAGCTCCCACTTTAGCAAGAGTATGGATCCTATGCAAACTCTTGGTAAAGGAGAAGAAAGAAAAGATCCAAGTGGATTCAAAATGAGATAGAATGACACTTAGTTAAAGATACAAGCCCCTAGGCTAAGGATTCTAACTCAACATACATGCATGAGGGTGTGAAAACAAAAAAGGAAAAAGAAACAAAAGAGGGGTTAATACTAAAACAAACCCAAATCAACTAGCACAACAAACCTTGCTAAGAAATATTTCTCATACTAATATCATATTTGGAAAGCTATCATAAAAGCATAAATGATTACATAAGAAAGATAAGAGAAACACTATAAATAACATAGCTTCATGATCCAGTCCTACTAGCATGAAAGTGAAAAGAGAGAAAGGGAAAAGAGTGATTACCTCACCTAGTAAGATGCCCACCTTACCATGAATCACCCTGGAGGGAGATCCCAATAGGTTCACCCAAAAACTATGCTTACAATTGTAATGCATCTTCTGATGGCTTCTAGAATACCAATAGATCCACCTTCTTGTATCACTATGAATATTAAAATGCGTGTCTCCTCAGGATTTAGCAACTTATGTGTGTTACCTTTGGAAGATTTAGAATATTAGAAATGTGTGTCTTTTCAAGATTTAGCAACTTATGTGTGTTACCTTCCAAGATTTAGCATATTTGAAAATTTTGAAAAATGTGTGTCTCCTCAGGATTTAACAACTTATGTGTGTTACCTTCGAAAGATTTAGCATATAAATACGTGTCTTTTCAGGATTTATAAACTTATGTGCATTACCTTCCAAGATTTAGCATATATAAAATAAAAACTATAGTACAAGGAATACCCTATATATGCCCCCCTCCTTATCGTGATAGTCTACTGGGCATGATAAGGAAGAGGAAGAGGATACCTACTTCACAATACAAGGAGATATCCTATTTAACAATAATGTATACCATAGTCTTAGTGAGGGATAGTGATCACAACATCCAAGAGCATAGATAATCATGAAAAGAATATATCACTCAAGAAAAAAGGATCCTCAAAGAGAGAGATCTTATCAAGAAGACCCCCACCAAAGAGGAGTGCTTTAGATAAAATATCAACTTTCAAAAGAAAAGCGGGGACAAAGATTCAATCATCAAGTCCCCAACAAAGAAGAGGAAGAGGAATCTTTGGAATGAGGGAAACAACTCTAACATCAAAGCAAGGGTAAGAGTTTATAAAGAACATAATTTGCAACATAGAGAAGAAGTGATGACCTAGGACAACAACCTCTCATAAAAAGATTATCCATAGTCAAAACATCTGTCAATATGATGAAATAATATTGCAATATAAACAAATACCACTAAGCTAAGGAAAGAAATTCCCTAGACAAAGAGAACGAAGGAAGAACCTTGCCCCCCAGGGATAGAGACAAGGGATATCTTCACAAAATGAATGTCTTTAGAAAATATTTCTTGAAAAAGATCTATGGATGATTATAAGCATAATGCATAACCATAGAAAGATAGGAGAGAAAGAATACCAATTAAGCTCAAGGCACAATATATGCTAAAAGCCTAATGGATCATAGGAGACTGGATGAAAATACACCTCTTGCCCCCTAGTCCTGAGACAATAGGGGGGAAGAATATATACATTACATCAGAAGGAGGGGAATCCCCTATATCAAAATTATGAAGGAATTGTAAAACTGCACGAGAATGAGATATAATTCCTAAAGAAGCTCTTTCTCTAACATATAACTTGAAATGTTTACAATCAACAAGTAAATGTGTTTTTCTATAATGAAAAGGAAATTTACATTTGTATAAAGCATCTATCAACATAGGTCTAAAGATTTCTTTCTTGGAATTCATTAGTTCAACATATACCTTCTTAGCCACTTCTTGACGAGTAGTAGGGAGAAGAATGTGGAGAGGAGGATGATGATTAACATCACCTACCTTGACTTGAGATTTTGAACAACCAATGCCATAAATATCTGGTTTAGGGGGTATATAAATTGGAAACCTAATACCATGCTCATTAACTCCAAGCCCTAAACCTTTATAACCTTGTTTAGTCACCATATTATATCCAGTAGTGTACATATTATGTAAAGCTTCTACAGGAGGTGATTGTTTATCATGTTCATGAGTAAAGGTTGTATAAGGTGGAATAATAGATTTTGAAGAAGTTTCTTTACCCTTTCCTTTAATATCATCATGTATCAGAGGAGAAGTTAAATCAAAGAAATCTTTCACATCCACATCCTGAACTATAGCTTGAATCCCATCATAAGTATGGGAAGAGCTAGGGATAGCAGATGGAGAATTAGGTATCGGATTAGGAATAGGAAGATTAGGAATTAGATTAGGATTGATAGGATTGATAGGATTGATAGGATTAGGAAGATTAGGAAATGGTGTATCATATACCAAATTCTTCACATGATCCAAAAGATTAATAAGATTACCACATAAATCTTTAATGAAGGTTTTGTTCATGTAGATAGACTAGTGTCGGTCAACTTCACAAAAGAATAGGTAAGAACAAAGTGAAGGGTCATCAACGTAATGAAGTGAGTGATACTCTCATAAACATCATAGGTATTTTAAAGAGATGATAAAAGAAGGGTAATAAGGAATATGACCACGCACCAAAGCATCTTAATAATCTCCATAGTAAAATGAAATGCAAGAAATATTTTTGTATTTTATTGAATATGTAGATTTTTTTGTATATTTTAAAAATGCAAGAGCATAAAATAAATCTAATCTTAAAGGGAAATCTAACACCAAAAAGAAAGAGATTAAGTATGTCAAGTTCACCAAAATGAATAGAGGTGAAATAGTGTTCACCCTAAAAATGTATGGGGGGAATACAAGATCTACTTCTAAATCCAATTTCCCAAAGGAGAGATCCAAATTGATCAGCCAAAAGGTTAATGCACAATTGAATCAATCTATGAAGAATATGAAAGAGGAAGAAAACCTTATATTTCCCTATAAAGGAATATGTGTTTTGAAATCTAAAATAATTGAAAAGAAAATACTAACCTCAAAATAGGGCAGATCTGGAAAATGACAATTTTTTATGTCTATGTGCAGTTTCAGGCAATTCTGCAGCCTATTTCGGACTGGAAATGCCGAGACGAAGAAAACCCAGAAATCTTATATCTTTCTAACAACAGGTAGTCTTTGACCCTGATAAAAGGTTGAAGGCTACATTAATATTTTGAAGGTCAACTTTGACTTTGTTTGCAGATCTCAGAAGTTCACCAAAAAGGGTATCCAAATCCAAGCTCAGATCTGTAGTTCCATACCTGTACTTGCAAGAAAAGGAGGGTTTTTGTTGTTTGTTTGAGGGGTTTGCCTTAGTCAAACCCCGGTTTGGAATCAACCTTAATATTGAAATTAAAATGAGAATGCTAGCAAGTAGTAGAAGTAGATCTAACAATGAAGCTATGTAATTTGATAGATATGAAATTATATTTCAAATGTAATCAAGTATATTGATATGAAACCTTGAACACAACAATGGCAAATGTAAATCAAAACTATAAATGTAAATCTAAAACCTCCATGTTTGTATGCTTGGAATCCACCTTGATAGAATAATGAATGGATCTAAAGGATGGACAAAGGATCTTGAAGGAACATCACACCATCATGATGGCTAGATCTAGGGTTTGAATGATGAATCTTGCATTCTTGAACCAAATCCCTTCGAAGGCTTGAATGCTTGAATCCTTGATCTTCAATGGAGAACTTGAATGGATAAGAGGGCTTTAATTCTTCCTTGAAATGCTTGATGAAAGGATTTCTTGATCACCAATGTCTCCTTGAGTGTGCTTGAGTATGAAAACTTGATTGAGAGATCTTCTCACAAAACTTGATGGAGAAAATGAGAGAGGAAGGCTTCCTTTTATAGTGATTTAAGGCACAAACCTCTATAGAAGGCTGACATTGGGGAATTAAATCCCAATTAACCTTAACCCCTAAAAATGGACCCATATTAAATTTAATTTAAGGATTTACCATTCTGAAACTTGAAATGGATGACCTAGAAGTGGGAAAACAAATATTTCTGAAACCTGACATCCGAAAATCATGGGAACTTGAAATTTGAACCCTGGGTCAAAGATGAGGTAGACTCTACCCTAGGTCAAGGTTGAGGTCATCTCTAACCTAGGTCAGAGTCAAGGTCAACTTTGACCGTCAAGGTCAAATTTGACCTTGACGTCAAAAACCTCAGGACCTCAATTCATAATGCCAGGAAATGTAGAAATAAGGTGAAATCAGGTGGAGAGAGAAGTAGAACAGGGGGACAAAGATAGATTTAAGAAAAGACCTGATCAAGGCACTTGACATGACCCCAAACCACTCACTCAGAGGGCTAAATACTCTTATCATGGAAGTGCTTCCATTGTAAGATGATACAAAAATAAACATAGAGCCTCTTGTCATATTGTAACCATCACTTAATAAAATAACCTAGACACCCACATAATATGTCTTTCTATTTGAAAGTAGGTTTCATGTAAAACCAAGGATATACAAGACACCATCAACAAAACCTTAGCGAAATATAAGGAACAAAACCTTAGGAAAAGATATAAATTTTCCAAGAAGGAATCACTATCATCTAGTAGATTAAATGTATATTGTGAATCAACATGAACGAGCCTTCAATATACCACCTATAGAAATCCTTCCAGAAATAAGTAGTCCTTGAAAGAGTCTCAAGAAACCAAATTCATGAAAAATACCACAGATACATACGTTATATGAGATACTGATATATTGAAAGATATGATCATGAAGACATGTTGTTCAGACTTATCTTCACACTTCTATTCAACACATATTTATGCAATGCACTTCACACATCCTCAACTTGATCCACATCTCATCCATACATCAAAATATTAAAATGATCTTCTAAACATAACAAGTTCCTCATATTAGGTCAGTTAAAATAGAATGACCATATTTTCAATCAAGTTGGTCATCAAAATCAATAATGGTGAATGTAGTCCACATCAAGAGATAAAGCGAGATCCAAAATCATCATAACACATCTTTCTAAGTAGCCTCAAATAATTTATATGTATTAATACATCCTTCAAATTTAGGAAAAAATGTAATGTGTAGATAAATAATTTTTAGCACCTAACTAGTTAGCCCAAAAACATAATTCAATGTATATCTTCAAATGCCTTGGTAATAACTCAACTTCCAATACAAATATGGAATAAAATAATATGATCCAAATAGGAAAACTAACTAATTTGGCTAGAGACCAACACAAAAAAAAATGTTGAGAAACAGATAATCATTTAACTCTTCTTGCAGAGAAAACCATCAACTCAAAATAAACTAAGATAGTTGACAATCATCTCAAGCATATCTTTTCAATTGCAAAACTACAAAAATATTGTGGAGCATTCACTAGACCAGTCCTGATAGATGACCACACTATCAACAAAATGTAACTACCAACCACATCAACTACAATGTTGAGGACCAAGAAAATATAAGAGTGCAACATCTACAAAATATAAACATTATATCTATAACAAGCTCTCATTAGTGAATGCGAAGGAATGTGGCGCATTCTCCCATACTAATTTTACATAATTTTTCTTGTATATTTCATCTTTTGATACTATGACTTTTGGAAAACAACAAATATTCACTCAAGAGAAACACAAGAGAACATTTGAACACATAATTCCATGAATATCCTCACATCAAGTTGATATCAATGACAACACTAATTCATATTTCCAACAAGGATAGCCTAATAGGGTGACCTTGTTAAATTATTTGAGAATTTTTTTTGGGACCAAGGGAAGAGTTCCCCTCTTACACCACAAGAAATTAGAACAATGATGACCAAAATTGGGATCCAAAAGCCCCAATTTATAGCACATATGAAGAATACCTCTCTTTTTAGTTGTCCACTTCATATGATGGTCGCTAATTTTATTAAATGTGAGCTCAACCATATTAAAATTGAGATACACGATCCATAAACAAGTTGAAAGAGACTAAGTAATTCAATGCTAGATATTAATATTTTGAAAAAGTCAATTGAACCATAAACATTAATAATCCTTAGGTAGTGGTTATTATGCTTTTAATACTACTAGATTATATGATCAATAGTGGTTTGTGCACTCTTATTAAGAATATGTATTTTATATATTTTAATAATTTATGATAGACATAATGTGTGCTCTACTTTTTTATAATTTAACTCATTGTTAAAGAATTTTTTGTCTACATAATTACAATTTACAAGTTCGTACTTATAATATATTTTATTAGTAATTTTTTTGGACACTCATTTAATTTTCTATGGTGAGATAGGAAGATTGTTACACTTTTTTATTAAACTATACTATAATCTACATGATGCAGGAGCATCTTGGGTCCTTAGCAATCCTATGTCACCAAAAAGAATTTGAAGTTTGTCTACGTTGCTCGGTTCCCGCTTTGACTGAGTTGGTCGGTAATTGGTCAGTTTCCTTTGGTTACCGAGGATGGTCAACTATCTCCTAGGTGGTCGGTTGTTTCACTGGCGCTCGGTGATGGTTGTCTATTGCTCGGTCATCCTTTCTTACCGAGTAGTTTATTTTGAGTTTTTGTTGAGGATGACGTGTGTATTTATTATGGGTCATGGATTTAATGTTGGAATCAATTATTGGGAAGCATGTGGTCCCAAATCTGACTGTTTCTTCCGTTGATTATGGATCTGAAGGCTGACTCAATTCAATAGCCCCTTGTATAAATGTAGTTGTTTGGTTAGAGTTTAGGGGGGTCAGTTTTGGATAGAAGATAGAAGAGATTAGTTTAGATATTTTTGATAGATCCTCGCATGTTTGAGAACTTCTATAATTTATTGTAATATCAGGCTGTAACCGGGAAGACCTTATAGCCTGACATGTATGATTCTAGTTGATGAAACTAAATGAAAGATTTGGCATTCTCTCTCTCACTTTGTTATTGTATTGCTTCCATGTGTTATTGAGCAGGCTGGATTATTAGGGCATGCCAGTGTTTGGCCCCTTCTAACATGCCCTTTACGTCAGGTGGTATCAGAGAAAGGTTAGATCTTGATCTAGGTCTATGGATCTAGGTTTGTAGGTTCCTCTTGAGAAGCCCTAGTTGATTGCTGTGGGATAGAAGATTATGATCTAACCTAAAATTGCAGAGGCTTGTCAAGATGGTTCATGGGAGGTGAGATGTAGATCCAAGATTGGTAGATATGCTAAGGCATATTGCTACTAGGTTAGAAGTAGTTGAAATAGCACAAAGAAGAGGCAGACATCTTGAAGATTTTAGTGATAATGAAGTTGAGGAAGAACAGATGAATGTAGAACCTGCACCTATGATGGATCAAGGTGAAGAAATATTTTTGAAGGCTTTGACAAGTTTGAAGTTGACACCACATTTCAATCTCCTAAGTATGGTGGAAAATTCTGATGAATTGGTGGACTGGATCGCTGAGATGGAAAAGTATTTTGAGTATGAAAATATTCTTGAAGACAAGAAAGTGAATATTGCAAGCACAAGGTTGAAAAGTCATGCATCCTTATGGTGGGAACATATGCAGCTGGATAGGAAGAGGAAAGGAAAAGAAAAAATCAAGGTATGGAATAAGATGGTGAATAAATTAAAAGGAAAATTCTTACCCTATGATTATCAAATTAACCTAGTTCGGCGAATGCAAAGTCTAAGGAAGAAAGATAGCTCAGTAAAGGAATATACTGAGGAATTCTATAGATTAGATATAAGATCTAGACATGATGAAGATGATGTGGAAATAATTTCTAGATACCTAAATGGTTTGAGAATTTCCATCCAAGAGGAAATTAGTTTGGTCAAATTGGAGAACATTGAAGAATCTTATCAATTTGCATTGAAAGCTGAGGAGAAATTTAACAAGAGACATGAATAGAGACATAGAGGAAAAGGTGGTAGATTCCCTAAAGGAAGAGGTAGATCTAATGGTGAAAATGGTAGATCTGAACCTGAAAAGACAAATCTAGATAAAGGCAAGACTGTGTAAAAAGGTGAAAGTTCATCTAAAGGTAGAGGTAGTAACTACTGAGGTGGTTATAGTAGAGGAAGTTTCTGAGGAACTTGTTACAATTATGTTGAAGAAGGACATAGATCTTTTGAATGTACACATTCAAGTAAGAAGGTTTGTAGCCATAGTGATGTAGGATCATTTTGAGTTCCTGAAGATCTTTCTTTGTCTTGGAGGAATTCCCTGTCAGAGGGATGCAATACTTTATTTTTGGTAGTTTTATGAGTTTGTGTTACGATGATCTGTGGAGATCCTTGGAATGTGTGCTAAAAGGATTTTGTTCCTTTATGTATTTGGAATATATTTCTAAGGTCATAGCTCTTGAGGTGGCATGGTTTGAGGGAAATTGGATGGACAGTTTCAAAGTTGGAGATGTTTTCCTTGTCGTCGGAGTAGTGTTTTCCTGCAGTTTTGGAGCTGATTGCGGGATGTGGCACCATTGATCCTTAATGAATCAGATTTTTTTCCCTTAGGGAATTTTAGAGGACATAAATTAATATATTTTCCCAAGGTCACAAGTCCTAATTCATTATGAGTAAAAATTTATGATCATTTTTCTCAAGAGCCTATTTTCTGCGAGCAGTATTTTCCAACAGTTTTGGAGCTGATTGCATGTAGTGGCGATATTGATCCTTAATTAATCAGAATTTTAACTCTTATTAACTTAAAGAGGACCTAAATTAATATAATTTCCCAAGGTCATAAGTCCTAATTCATTATGAGTAAAAATTTATGCCCATTTTTCTCAGGGACCTATTTTCTGCCAGTTTTCATCCAAAACATGGAGTGTTTCTTCTTGCACGGTTCTGTGTGATCAAATGGGGCCTTTCATGGTTAAAGGAATGTTCTTGGATCATTTTAGGACCTAAATAAAAATTTTCATCAAGTGGTGATCACTCTTTCATTAGTTTTGATTTAAATCTTCCAAACTAGACCTATATTGTAATTAAAACCCGACTGGTCGACTTGTGGCTTAGCTGGCTATATATTGAGAGCTTGGGTAGATGTTTAGTAGTTAGCTAGGTAGTAGATGATCCTTAGATAATTAGGAAGAGTAGATTATAATTAGATTTGTGAATATGGGACTTTGTAGCAGAACTAGTGGCCTCCAGGCTTAGGATAACAAGGGGTTGCTTGGAAGTGTGAGTACAAGTTTAGATCTAGTGGTGGTTGTTCCTATCAGAGGTTTCCTGTTGCAGATCTAAACTAGTTGGTGGTTCATTGGATCTTGTGAGATCTTCCTAATACTTTTTAATTTCATTGTAATAGGACAAAACTCAAAAGGCCTTATAGTCGGGTATGTTGAATGAAATTTTGTTTTGAATCATTATCTTGTTGTATTCCACTGCAATTGTTGTTGTTATAATTAGCAGTTGTAGGATTGGACCATCCATTATTGGATCCTCCATCCCTACCCTGTGTCACATAGAAATGCTTTGCTGCAAGAAGAGTCACCGAATGAACCTGAGAAAGAAAATAACCTGATGGTAAGAAGAGCACTATGGAATGAAAGCAAAAAGGAAGATCTGATAAGGAAAATTTTGTTTAAGACCAGATGTAGATTTTTTGATAAAGTTTGGAAGGTAATCATTAACAGTGGTAGCTCAGAGAATCTGGCATCTGAGGAAATGATCACAAAGTTGTAGTTGGAAAGGTTGGAACATCCAAAGCCCTATTAGATTTCATGGATGAAAGATGAGCATACACTCTTAGTAAGTGAACAATAATATGTGAATTTGAAAATTAGAAAGTACTATGATAAGGTTTTGTGTGATATCATGCCTATGGATTGTTGTCATATTTTGTTGGGTAGACCTTGGCAATATGATAGACATGTTATATATCATCGAAGATTGCATAAGTATACTTTTTGGTTGATGGAAAGAAACTAATCTTGTTACCTTTGATGGAAGAACCTGTTAGTAATGTTTGCACATCTGTGAAATTTTGCTTGATAGAAGGAAGAAAGTTTGTTAAAGATTTGAAAAGGAATGTCGTATGTTTTGTTGTGGTTCCTAACAAACTAAGTAAGAAAATAGAGGATAGTGTTCCTGAGGAGATTGATAAGTTGCTCACCGAGTACAAAGATATCATTTCTGATAATGTACCTGATGGTTTGCTACCAAAAAGAAGAATTGATCATTGTATGGATCTAATCCCTGGAGCTAGTTTACCAAATAAGGCACCTCATTAGTTAACACCTACCAATAATTAGGAATTGAACTGACAAATTCAAGAATTGCTGGAGAAAGGTTTGATCAGAGAAAGTTTGAGTCCTTGTGTAGTACTTACTGTATTGGCACCTAAGAAGAATGGAGAATGGAGAATGTGTACTGATTCCAGAGAAATCAATAAGATAATAGTGAAGTATAGGTTTCCTATACCGAGAATGGATGACATAATGGATAGTTTGACTAGAGAAAAGTATTTCACCAAAATTGATTTGAAAATTGGATATCATCGTATCAGAATTAGAGAAGGTGATGAATGGAAGATATCTTTCAAGACAAAACAAGGTTTGTATGAGTGTTTGGTTATGCCTTTTGGTTTAACTAATGCACCAAGTACTTTTATGAGGCTAATGAATGAAGTTTTGAAGAAATTATTGGGTAAGTTTGTGGTTGTATATCTTGATGACATTTTGATATTTAGTAAGACTAGAGAAGAACATTTGTTGCATGTTAGACAAGTTTTGCAAAGATTGAAAGAGGAAAAGTTGCTGATAAATCTAAAAAAGTGTTCATTCATGAAAGAGGCGATTGTGTATTTGGGATTTGTGATCTTAATGGATGATTTGAAGATGGATCCTAAAAAGGTTGAATCTATTTTGAATTGGCCTACACCTTTGAATGCTAGTGAGGTAAGATCATTTCATGGTTTGGCAAGATTTTACCGAAAGTTCATAAGGAATTTTAGTTCAATTTGTAATGCTATGACTGAGACTATGAGAGGAGATAAAAAGGAATTCAAGTGGACACATCGAGCTAATAGAAGTTTTGAGACTCTAAAGCAGAAGGTTGTTGAATTACCTATTTTGGCATTGCCTGATTTTAGTAAGGTATTTCAAGTGGAATGTGATGCAAGTGGAAGTGTTATTGGAGCTGTGTTGAGTCAAGAAGGTAAACCTGTTGCTTTTTTTAGTGAAAAGTTGAATGATACTAGAAAGAAATATTCTATGTATGATCAAGAATTCTATGCTATTGTTCAAGCACTAAAGAAATGGAGACATTATTTGATACTGAGTGAATTTGTGTTATATATCGATCATAAGGTTTTACAGTATTTGGGTAGTCAGAATAAGTTGAATCAGAGACATATGAAATGGGTTGAGTATTTGTAGAGTTATACATTTGTGATAAAGCATAAGAGTGGACTCACTAACTGAGTTACTGATGCATTGAGTAGAAGAACATCTTTGATGATCGAGATGAAAATTGAAGTTCTTGGTTTTGATGAGATGAGAGATTCTTATGAGTTAGACCCTGATTTTTCTTATCCATGGAGAAAATGCAGAGCACCTATTCAAGATCAACAAGATACTAAATGGGATGTATATTTTAATTAAGAAAGTATGTTATTTAAAGGTATTCAGCTATGTATACTAAGAGGAGTAATGAGAACTAATCTGATAAAGGAGAAACATAGTAGTGTTTCGGCTAGACATTTTGGTATTGATAAAACATAGAATTTGCTTAAGGAGAAGTACTTTTGGTTGTAGTTGTATAAAGATGTTCAAAAATTTGTGAAAAGTTGTGGAGTTTGTCAAGTTGCAAAAGGAGTAAGTCAGAATACTAGATTGTATACACCAATTGTTGTACCTGAGAAATCTTGGATTGACATCAGTATAGATTTTGTTCTTGGCTTACCGAAGATAGTAAGAGGTAATGATTCTATATTTGTTGTTGTGGATAGATTTTCTAAGATAGCACATTTTATACCTTGTAGAAAGACACTAGATGCAGTACATGTAGTGGATCTTTTCTTTAAGAAAATTGTCAAATTGCATGGATTACTGAGGAGTATTATCTCTGATAGAGATAGTAAGTTTGTTGGATACTTTTGGAAGACCCTTTGGAAGAAATTTGGCACTGAGTTGAAATATAGTTCTATATTTCACCCAAAAACCAATGGATAGACTGAAGTTGTGAATAGAAGTTTGGGAAATCTTTTGAGATGTTTAATTGGAGACACACCGAGTAATTAGGATTATGTGTTGGCACAAGAAGAATTTGCATACAATAATTCAGTGAACATGAGTACTGGAAATACACCATTTGAGATTGTGAATGGCATACAACCGAGAGGTATATCTGATTTGAGAGACATTAATGATGAAAGTAAGAGAAGTGTTGAAGGAGTGAAATTTATTGAGTACATGAAGACATTGCATGAAGATGTGAAGCTGAAGTTGGATGACAGTAATCAGAAATATAAAGACAGAGTTGATAGGTCAAGGAGATATAAAACTTTTGATGTTGGTGATGAAGTAATGGTTCATTTGAAGAAAGATCAATTTCTTGTTGGAACATATGGGAAGCTGAAGATGAAGAAGTTTGGACCTTGCAAGATTTTGAGGAAATTTGACAGTGGAAATGCATATGAGATTGAGTTACCTGATGACATGGACATATCACCTATTTTCAACATTGTTGATTTACATGAGTATCATGAACCTAATGAAGAAATGACAGTTCCGATAGAATATCCTAAGAAGTAGAATGAAGAGATTAAATAGATTCTAAATCAAAGAGTTGGCAAGAGTACAAGAGGAAAATAGTATATGGAATATCTGGTAAAGTGGAAGAATAGACCGATGGAAGACAGTTCATGGATTTCACAATCTGAGTTGGATGCAACTCAAATCATACCTACCAAATTATTCAGTGAATCATTTCAAAATAACCCCAAGTGTCTGATGCAGGAGCATCTCGGGTCCTTAGCAATCCTATGTCACCAAAAAGAATTTGATGTTTGTCTATGTTTCTTGGTTCCTTCTTTGACTAAGTTGGTCGGTAGTTGGTCAGTTTCATTTGGTTATCGAGGATGGTTGATTATCTCCTAGGTATTCAGTTGTTTCATTGGTGCTCGACAATGATTGTCTGTTGCTCGGTCATCCTTTTTTAACGAGTACTTTATTTTGAGTTTTTGTTGAGGCTGACGTGTGCATTTATTATGGGTCATAGATTTAATGTTGGAATCAATCATTGGGAAGCATGTGGTCCCAGATCTAACTATTTCTTCTGTTGATTGTGGATCTGAAGGCTAACTCAGTTCGGTAGCCTCTTGTATAAATCTAGTTGTTTGGTTAGAGTTTAAGGGGTCAATTTTGGATAGAAGATAGAAGAGATTAGTTTGGATATTTCTAACAGATCCTTGCATGTTTCAGGACTTTTGTAATTCATTGTAATATCAGGCCGTAACCGGGAAGGCCTTATAGCCTAGCACGTATGATTCTAGTTGATGAAACTAAATAAAAGATCTTGCAATCTCTCTCTCACTTTGTTGTTGTGTTTCTTCTACGTGTTGTTGAGCAGACTGGATCATTAGGGTGTGCCATTGTTTGGCCCCTTCTAACCAGCCTTTGCGTCACTACATAATATAATAAAATTATTAAAAATTTAAACTTAATTACAATTTTTCCCTTAAAATGTTGTTTGGGGACTCATTTAATCTTCCATACTAAGATAGATTGTTACACCTTGTGATTCAATTTTACTACAATCTACATAATTTAATAAAAAATAAAAAATCTTAAACTTCTACTATGATAATACTATTGAAAATAACAATATTAAAACTCTAAAAAACCACATACTATTTATTAATCATAACTAAATTCTAAAATGAAAATAATATTTTTTAGAACTTAAAATTTATATATTTTATCAAGTAAATTAATACAATTTTCTTTCTACAAACCTTTTATTTATATTATTGTTACATATTCTATAAATTTTAATTTTTTCATAAAAATTTCCTTATCAACCCATATTAAAAGAATAAAATAACCAACACTTATAATTTTAAACACCAAATTAAAATTGTGATAAGATTCAGGTAAGTCACATTGAGAATTATCATATTTTCAAATATTTATTTGAGGTTCCCTTTTGCAGGTAGCCTTAGCCTTATTTTTAAAGAAGAATAAGAAACTATGTTTCTACATTGGCATAGTTTTCAACCTTCTATTTTCCACTGGAGAAGAATTATGAAACCTCGGCTTGATTATTGTATAGAAATGGCCTTATAGAACCAAGCTCCACAAATGGCACCAGAAATGAGTCCAATGATATACACCCAGAGACCATTATAATTGCTTGTAATTAGTGCAGGCCCCAGAGATCTTGCTAGGTTCATGGAACACCCTGATAGCCTCCTGCATGTATAAAAACATTTTAAATTTAGTACTTCAAAACATACTCTATATAAAAACATAATAAAAATTTAAAACACCTCATTATCAAATTCCATACATACCCAGCAAATAAACCGTTACAAGCTGCTATACCACCCATAGCCACCCCTGCCATTCCACTATGCTGCAGAATAAAGAATCATTGATCAATTGATTGTTAGATATCAAAGTGGAACATAAGCTCCAACTAGAGGACTGTAATACATTAACTAGTTACTTTTTATCTAAAATGATAGGATATTAAAGACACCATATTTCTATATTTTAGAATAATTATTGAATGTTGTTTTCGTATGTAAGATTTGTCTTACATCAATATTTCATATTACATTTCATTTGACTGTCTTTTACATTCATGAAATAATCTCATCTAACTATCTTTTACATTCATGAAATGTGATCTATAACGTTGATACCAAACAAATATATGATCAGTCACAGCAATACAAAACAAATCTATGAATCTAGAAAGAACATGCAATAATAATATAATATATAAAATTGTGTTATGTTCTTATATGCTAATGGGATCGTTAGAATTTTGATAAACTGTCAAACTTACTACTTTAGGATTTGTGGCTGTTCGAAATATAACAATGGCTAGTATGAAGGTAAGGATGAACTCCACTACCAATGATGCCAAAGGATGTCTAGGAGGAACATTCATAGCAACATTAATGGACGTGTTTGTAATAATTATATTCAGGGCAGCTGCAGCCGCTTTGGCACCCACAATATGACATATAATATAAATGGGTAGCTGCCAATATCACAAGCATACAAAGAAAGTATCAGATTAGGAGAAAGAAGAGAAAAACACATATGTAAGCATAAATTCATCCAACCCTATATGTTATATTTTAGTTTTTTTCTTTTGCACTTAGTATGTTGGATTAACTCACTTCCTTAACAAAAAATTTTCCCACAACTAAGAAAGGAACACTGACTACAGGACTTATTTGGGCACCAAAGATATGTCCAAAAGAGTATATTATCATCATTAAAACCTCATGCAATCAAGGAAGGAGGATCCAATTAAGGATAGTCCGACCTTGCAGCCAAACACCAACACAGCGGAAAACACAACAAGAAACCAGATCTGCAGGAAACAAATGTCTTTATTTTATCAAATACTGATTACATGCAATGTGTTAGGTTGTAAGGCCTTCCCAGTTATAGCCAATTACAATGCAAGAAACAGTTCTACAAGATCACATAGGATCCAATACACTTCTCCTCAACTAGCCCAGGTCTGCAACACAACAGGATACTAGTAGGCACTCCAAGAAAGATCTAAACTTGTACCCACAAGTCACCAAGCAATTACCTAAGCTCGCAAGCTACGAACTCTACTTTCATAGATTGACACATCTGCTCCTGCCCTAAACAACTACCCAAACATCTTCTTAAGTACTAACCCAAGCCACAAGTCAGCTTTAGAAACAAATAACTCTTACAACCAAGTATTAAATCCCAATGCCATTCAGCTCCCAAAAGATACAAATATTAAATGTCAAACATCAGTCGGCTCACAAATAACTTCACAAATGTTTAATTCACCAAATCGGCCTCCAGATCCACATAGGATAATGCAACATGCAAGATCTAGGTCCCCACACCTCCAACGGTGAATCCATAACTCGAGAGATGCGACCCAAATTAAATGCACCAGTTGGCCAAGCCAAATCTCCAAGAACATCCATCGGTAAGCCAAACTACCAAGCATCAAGAAACATACCGAGCAACAGAAGTGTCGAATCTCCTTTGATGACCGAGCTCACTTCAACGATCGAGAAATGGTCATGAACGCCGAGACCCCATCGGTAATTGAGCACCGAGAAACAAAACACCAAGTCACCGAGTGACCAACATCTACCGAGATCGACTAGAACTTCCATCTAAGAATCATCACCAAGACTGAGAAACTCCAGTCTTCTACCGAAATCACCAACCAAGTAACCAAACTCCACCAGTCAATTATCGAGACTGCTAGAATCTTCAGGCATCGAGCAATAAGCCAAGATGCCACTACATCAAAACCAATCCAAAAATAGTAAGTTAAGACACTATCTCTGGCCTCAACTATGATTCCTCCACACCTGGAAAATACTAAGATAAAAGTTGCCACCGACTCTGCTGCAGCCTACATACAAAAATTGCATGACTGCATTTAGCAATTTCTAAGAAACAAAAAATATATATAATCTACATATACATACTGTCCATCTATATTTTCATTAGTTATACCTTTTTGTAGATTGTAGCCTCTCTGAAAATGTTCTTTGTTTGAATAGCTCCCATGTTTGGCGTGTTTGTGTAGGGAGAAACATATTGTTGCTCATCAAGATAGGATACAGCCACAGAAGGTGGAATTCTGCTTTGCATTTCCATGGTGAAAATTCTTCGCTCTCCTTACAAGGTGGTCTGCAATTTAGCTTTTATGGTATTTCCTTGTGTATGGCATGTTATTTATATGTGGAGAACCTTGATTTTGAAGTTCATTCAACTGGACTATCAATGATATAAGGTGCCAGGTTTCTCTTATTGTGTATTGTTTCAAGTATGTGGATTTTTAACTTTTTTGTTAATGTCTTCACAAATACTTGTCCATTAATTTTGGATCTCTCCTTGAATCCAAATGTGATGGGGTTTTTTTGGAAAGGAATGATGATTGTTTCCAAGAGTTTTGGATGATTATCTAATGAAAAATATGCTTAATGCCAAGAATATATTAACCTTTGAACATCACCCACTTTGGTTTAATCATGATATATAAACTATGACAAGACTACTAGTTATTTGATGAAGGGTGCTCCCCTTAATACAACAAACACATAACAGAAACAGAGGAACAACAATAATATGCAAGAATAGAAAATAGGCTTCTTATTATCTCCACAAATGTGGAATTACAAATTTCAGAATTCCAATATGCAAAGCCACATAGGCATTTTCCCTTACAATATTCTGTAGGACAAAGCCCGAATTATTACCCAGATCTACCCAAAACTGCCCCCAACTGCCTAAGACAACACTACAGCCTTCCTTATATAGGCAATTTTCCACCACCTGAGAAGGTTCCAGAATTTTAGCCAATAGGGCCAACCAAACTTAAAATTATTTTATTTTACAATTTATTAAAGTTGGCTCAAAATAACTTTTGAAACCCAAATAGAAATTTTGAAGGAAAATCATTTTCCGCCATTTCAGGTGACCCAACTTCTGGAGACCATAAGTCATCACCAGTTGACCCGATTGACTATTATGACCCCATTTCAGAAAGGGCACGAAGCACTCTACAATGCTTGACTCATGCAAGCTCTAGCCAACTGAAGTATTGACCTCATCCCGGGCCTCTAAAGCCTTCAAAACTGAGTTCAAAGTTTCTGTACCCTACTGCCAATACCGAAAATCTTCAATATCTACAAAGCTAGACTTGATCTATCAATGAAACTTTACTAGAAGGCTAATATGACCAAAATGAACCTCCACCTGTGAAATCAGAACATTTCGAGATTGAACAGAAAACTTACTAAAAATAGTAAATTTCCAAAAATAGCAGCTCTGCACAAGATAGCCCTTATTGAAAAGAAACTAGAAATATTTTTGGGTGATGTAAGATTGCTCTTACTCCTAGGATGCTCCTGCATCATTATTAGCTTACAATGTTATATTATAGGACGTGCTTCTTCTAATGGTATATTTGTGGCATATGCAGCCCTAATGGGTAGCAACATTTGTAATATTCTAGCATGATGTCTTCAAAATTTGAATATTGTGGAGAAAAGCACAATGATGTCGAGAACAAAGCACAAATGGCTGCTAATAAATTTGTTTTTTTTGTAATTTACAATTGGCTGCTACCATATTTGTTTGTATTGTAAAGCACAATCAAAGAGATAGGAAGCACTCATAACAAATAATATAGGAAGCACTCAAAAAATTGATATTAAGGTAACTTAGATAACAATATTAAGTGGTAAGATTGGTAATAGAGTAATTTATTGAATTATATTTATGTAAATTCAAATAATTAATATGAATTTTTTTGTATTTTGAATCTATATTAGATTTATTATGTAATAGATTTTTGTTTACTAATTTTTAAATTACTATTTTTATTTCGAAAGACATTTTACAATGGTGTAATATGTCCAAAATATTAATCTTATTGTAGAAAACTCATTAGTCACTTTAATAAATTTTGTAATTTATTTAGTAATATATGATTACAATGCTGAAATTTGCATTCTGGCACCATTTTTATTTTAGTTTTATAGGAGTGTTTTGATACATATATTGATACATAGAGTATTTTTTATACAAAATCAGGTCTCCACCTATACCATTACACATATGTTTGTACACCTACCATTTCTCTCATCTCCCATTTTTGTATACACTAGTGCATTCATCATATCTACTTATTTATCACTTCTAAAAATACATACATTTGTATGTATGTATATATGCTATGATTTAGCTCATTTTCTATCTTAGCATTAGTTTATTGTTGTAAGATCATCCTCTTAGTTGTGGATGAGTTCTCCCCATATTTATTTTTTTCAATTTAAAATTGAGTGACTTCTAACCTTTATGATTCCTACCTATAGTTGACTAAATCAATTAACTACGAGTTTGTGCAATATCATGATATGTGGACTTATGTAATGCAATTCAAGGTATTCATTAATGAAATAATTAATTTATATATATACAAACATTACTAATAATTATCTAAAAGAATCTTATGATGTCACAATCATTCTAGGAGGATTTATATGACCAAAGATTGTTGTTTTGGATTTTTTTTAATTTTGTTAACTATTGGGAATTGATTTAAACAATTGTTTCTTGTGACCTAAAGCCAATTCTATGATGAATTTTTAAATACTGTTAAGCTAATGCAAGAGAACAAATCTTACAAAGACTTCTAGAATGGTGAAATGAAGCCAATGGTGAAAAACTCATCCAAATGTCTTGTAGCATTCAAAAGATGTTTGAAGTTTCTAGGAATTTCAAGGGCCTAAGAGGCCTTGGATAGGCTCAAAAGTTGATTGAAATGTGTGTCATCATACTTTATTGTTGTAGGTCTCCTCAAAATATTTCCACCAATATATGATGATTAAAAATCCAATGACTGGTTTGCAAGTTATGGTTCCTAGAAGTTTGACTATCGAAATTCCATATTTTTTTAAAAGTAAGAAAATTTGGTCAAATAGGCTTTTGGTACCAAAAAAAGGATTTTACTTTCAAAAACATTCAAGGGTGGTTCTAAATTTTAGATAAAGAAAGTGAACGAGGGTTATAGAAGATAGTTCCAATATTGTATATTTTGGCACTGGTTTGCAAATTATTTTAATGAGGAAGACCATGTGGTTGTAGCATGTTATTTTTTGAATAGTGTAATTTAATTTAATTGGGATAATAGAAATCAATAGTTTTTTATTGTGTGTTTAGGTTTGTAAAGGAGAACACTTCATCAAGTCATATCATAGCATATATTTTTTGAGTGTGTAAATAGATTGCTAAATATGTGGCAATTAGAACTAGGAGTGTGGTTGTGGTTCTATAAGAAAAGTAAAAAAAAATTCTCCACAAAGGAACCATGGTGAATGAAATGTTGTTGTAACAAAAGAGTATTATAGAGTGCTCAAGAGACAAGTTGAATCACTACAAGAGGAGTTGCATAGACAAGTTGATATTAGAGCAAGAGACGAAAGTGAGGATGAACCATAAGAAAATGGATGGGTGGAGAAGAATAAAAAGTGGTTGGAGATCCTACTAAGTGATGAAAGAGAATCCATGGTCTATAGGCTATACAACATCAACCAAAAATAGTTTTTATTTTCTAGCTTGGTAGATTTTTGTCTAACGGTTTTTTTAATTATAAGGCTCAAACAAGTTTTGAAGGGACCCATTACCTTATTTAAAAATTTCTACCAACAGCTAAACATTAGGAACTTGGCATCTAAATGTTAGCCAAAAAGAAAAAATATAGAGAAAACCTAACAGAGGTAGAGAACAAAAAATAGGCCTAGTTTAATTTCTTCAAAGCATTTGTTTCTTCAACCTCCACGTGTGTGTGTGAAAATTGTACCTTTTTAGAAGACACAACACATCAGTAAAACATTATATATCAATCATAAGAAAATAAGCAATGAACGAATATATCATCAATCAGGTGATTTACTGCCTTCTAGAAGACATGAGTATGGTTTTCTCAGATTTGATCAAGATCAGTGACAATGCAATGCCTAAACGAAGGATTTGAATGCAAAAACTATTGAAATGAATGCAAGATTAATATATTTTTTTGTGATTTTCAATGCAAATAACAATAAAAACTATATGAAATTGATCTAAAAACTTGATAACAATGAAAATGAAAGCTAGCTATGGATGCAAAAACTAGAAAATAATGATAACAATTGATCTCAAAAATGGATGCACAATCTTACAAGAACTTGACAGTATAGCGTTGTTGTTCTCAAAATTGTACCTTCTAATTGTGAAGGATGGAGGCCTATTTATATAGAAATTTGGGTTTGAGGACTCGTGGAAAAACCAAAAATCACTCCTTGATTAACTTGAATTGATTGGCAAGTTATCATGGAATTAGAAATAGTTATCTAGTAAAAATCATGTAAATCACCCTTTTAACTCATAATTGGAAGTTGAGATCACTGCAATCTCCTTTTTAACTCACAATCACATGTTGAGTTTAGAAAGTTAACAAAATGAATCCAAGAGTTGATTTTGAGTTTAACTGCTTTTCTGATTTTTGGATAAATAATTGTGAGTTTATTTAATTTCCATGTGTTTTATTCTCAACTCAACTGATTTAATCAATTAAATAACTAATTTATGGGTTAATCAATTATTTAATCAAACTTTATCCAAAATCATATTATTAAATTTGATAATTTAATTTTAATCAATTAAATTAATATTCAATCAATTATTTTTAGAATTTTTGATTTATTATCAAATAAACAATATTAATTAAGGAATAATTTTAATTAAATCTAATTAAAATGATTAAGTGGCTAAATTAAGTTTAATTAATTAAATATGTATCATATTTAAACAATTGCACTTAGGATAAATCATTTATCGCCAAATAATATTTAATTAGAGATAATTAGGATAGAATAGGAATATTTAGGAATATTCCCTGATGCAGATTTGTAAGAAAATCAATTAGGGTTTTGATAACTTGATGTGTAGATGTGCATTAGGTTAGGACTTTGGAGTCAATTTTGATTGATTTGTTGATGTGAGAGGTTAATGGTACTGAAGCCCATTTTTGGGGTATTATATTTTGTCCCTCTTTGAATTATTGTGTGAAGCACAGTGGTTCAAAGATAAATCTGTTTGATGAGATCCAAACAGGTAGTTATGTGATGGAGAAAGTAATCCTAATTTGATTGACCGATTCCAAGATAAAAACTGATTGGAATATTTGAAGATGTTGATTCAAGTCCCAATTGACCAAAGAATTGAGATGATGTCAACAATGACAACTTTGAACCTATGATTACAAAGAAGTGATAAAATGCCTGATTCTAAACCTATTATTACGAAGAAGATTGTATATCCTAACTCCAAACCTGCTTGTCCAAAGGAATCGAAAGGACACCAACACTAAACCCTTCAATTACGAGTAATCAAGGAGATAACACAACTGAACCGATGGTTACGAAGAACTGATATAGTTTACAATATTAAGAGAATACCAGATTGATGTGGATTTTGATGAATTTGATATGCCCCAAGCAATGAGGACTTTGATGAGTCAGCAATTAGACTTGGTTGTTATCTTGATTACTAAAGAAGATTTGAATTGTAGATTTATTAATGATATGTAATACCATGCCGCTTCGGGATTAAAATCAAAATCTAGCGAGAAAGCCATTTTGAATTGATATAGAGCAATGTGATCGATTGTAGAAGTGGTTGTATACATCCAGGGATGCATTATGCATCATTTAGAGGTCTTGTTGACCAAGTTTGACCAGGTTTGACCATGGTTGACTAAGCTAAAACTCTGAAATTTTGATGTTAGATGAGAAAAGAGGTTGAGAATTGGATTCTTGTGATGTCGTGAAATTTGATTATGCAAGCAGTTGGTCATCTTGGGTCCAAAATCACACATTTTTCAAATGAAACTACATAAATTACAACATGCTACTCACATAGCATGACTAATATAAATTCACATTTTCTTAATTGAATACATTCATGCAACATTACTTTTACAAATAAAATACATGACAATGAGGTTCTTGCCTCTTCACTATACAAAACCTTAGTTTTATTGATAACATATAGGTCCGCTCTTTATTCCTCGTATTTTAGAACCATGGTCATTCTTGCACACTCATTGCAAACATTAGTAGGTCCAAGATAAATGATATAAATTAAACACATATCAACTAGCACTTGCATTTTCTAATGTTTCATCATAACTTTAAACAACATTTGTATTTGATTCCAATATGCATAAACATGAATTCCTCCATCAATTTTGCATCATAATAATAGCTAATATAACCATCATATTGCATCATCAAATCATAATTCTAAACATAGGTGTATCTGAATAAACCATCATAAAACATTGACTAAGCACAATATTCAACTAAATAAAAGTGCAGGATAACAGTCATAGGATTTATAAATCCTCAAATAATAATACATGTTCGGTAAGTCTAAATATCGCCAAAATAAAAATATCAACTAAAGATTCTGAACTAAACTATGACGGGTTGGGGTAGGCCTCACATCCTCCCCCTCTAGGCATGAATATCCTCCTAGAGTTCATCAAAGAGGTGGGGGTATTGATATCTCATCTAAACTACATCCTCCCATGAGGTTGTCACCTTGTCATAGCAATCCCACTGGACCCTAACCTGGTCTAGTTCTATGCCTCAAAGGGCCAAGATCTATTGCACCAAGATAAGAATGGGATCTAGAGCCAACTATCCACCTAAATCCACCTATAAGGCATCCAAATCTATAACATGAGACTCATCATAAATATACTTCCTCAAAACTGAAACATGAAACACATCGTGGATGCATAATAGGATAGGTGGCAAGGCTAGATGCTAGGATACTGGTCCTATCTTGATGTACGAGCACCTTCATTTTGATTTATTTTTGTAAGCCTTTTGTGTGTTGGATTTCCCTAAGGTCATGTTGACCATGTTTGTGGGATCCACTTGGGATATAAAGTCCTAGAAAGTCTTAGGTAGAGTGATAAGTCTCACATGCCTGCTATGGGATAATCAGGTATGATATAATGCCAGGTCTTGTTTTTGAGGTTTTAAGCATTAATATGAATTTTAGGACCTAGATAGACCCTAGGACCCCTTGTTAGCTTCCTAAGCTCTTTTGGGAAGCAAGTTTCAAAAGTTGTCATGTTAGTTGTAAAAGTTGCTTAGCAAATTTTGTAACTTTTGAAAAGTTGCTCAGCCTAATTAACCTCAAGACCTTAATCAGTGCTTAAGGGTCCAAAACCTCCCATAAAATTTATCTACTACTATTTTATGAATTTTTGGACTCATATCGCAAGGTTGGAGGATACACTATATGGAGGTTCTATTCCGAGAGTGTGCACAGCCTAACTTTTGTATGGATTTGATGGAATAGTGAGTTAATGAAGAG
The DNA here is from genome assembly GCA_027943335.1 of Chamaecyparis obtusa. Lineage (NCBI taxonomy): Eukaryota > Viridiplantae > Streptophyta > Pinopsida > Cupressales > Cupressaceae > Chamaecyparis > Chamaecyparis obtusa. Next base: position 1,304,802 of record BSBK01001084.1, on the reverse strand, counting down.
AATGTTGGTTTGAATCAGATCTCTTGGTATCTGTGTAGTGTTTTTGTGTGGATCTAATTTACATTTCTGAAATTAGTTTAGGGTTTTATTCATCTTTTCTTTTTTTAATTAATTCTTTAATAAACTCCTGGTTCACTGGTTTCTACCGAGGAGCTTAAGGAAATGAGGGTCTAACTCACTACCCCACCGTCCAATTTGTACAGACTTTTGGGGATAGTGAGTAGACCCCATGTATGAATCATACATGGAAGGAGGGACCCTGGTATGCATGCAAATTATTTTTTCAATCTAGCCCTAGGTGAGCCATGGTGAGCCCGGCTAGGAAGGATTGATTGAAGCAGGAGAATAGCTTGCAGAGGAGTGATGGAAACTGCATGGTAGGAGTTGGAGATCTTGAGTATGGTCATAACCTACAAGATTTGGATGAAAGGATAGGATTTAATCAATCCATTTGATCAGTTAAAATCATCTTTTACTTCACTGAATCAGGGATAGGCCTAAACTCCACTAAAAAGACCTATTTTTAGTAAGGGGGTTGTACGGCCTAGGAGAGACCCAAAACCTCTGAAATCCTTGAGGTGTTACCTCATATAGAAAGGATCCATAATGTTTTTGTAGGGTCCTTTGCGATAGATCAAGGATAAAGCCCTATTTTCTCGGAGAGGAGGCCTAATTGGGCCCTTCCTTATAGCCCTATTTTACAAAGGAACTACCAAATCAGTAAGAAGAATGGGTGAAGTAAAGGTTGGAACATGTGTGTTGGCACATTTTAAGACATTTTCCTAGACCTCCTTGCCTCTTCAGGCTCCCTAGTTCATTGGGAGGTGTAATTCCCTTAGTCTAGCTTAAGGGTCATTAGGTGCATGAAGAAGCCTAATGGTATGGAGTTAATTTTGAGTTGTTGAATCACTTTTGATAGTTTGTTTGGGTCTAAGACTAGGGGATTGATCCATCCAAGGCATCCTATAGGTCATTGGTGTAGGTGGATACACTTGAGGGTCACTAGGTGAACCTAAGAGCAAGGGCTTGTGACAAGCTCCTTCCCAACCTCCCTATTAGATTGGTATCAGAGCCCCAATAGTTTTTAGGATTTCATAGTGCATGTAAGATTATGAATCCAGTGGGTCTTCAATCATGGTGACCAATGTGGAATTAGCCAAGAAGGTTGAGGACCAAGAATTAGATAACAGAACGTTGAGGAGAAGATAGCTCAATTGGAACAAACATTGAGGGAAGTACAATTGAAGGCTAAAGAAGTCAGTGAAAAATTGGATTGGAGAGAAGCAAAGGAGAATGAAGTACCTAAGGAGGATAAGACTACAAAGCCAGACATTGTATTGCTTGAAGAACCACTTCTAAAGGCATTGAAAGCCATGAATGGGAAAGCTCTAAATGGAATACCATTGTTCAATGGTAAGATGGAACCTGATCTAGTCATGGACTAGATAGAGGGCATGGAAAATCACTTTGAATGTGATGGAGTTAGTGAAGCACAAAAGGTAAAAATTGCCAAATCTAGACTTAGAGGCTCTGCCTTAACATGGTGGAGATTTATACAAATAGAGAGGGAAAAGGAGGGCAAGAACCCAATATTGTCTTGGAAGGGCATGTTAGGAATGGGAACACTGAGAGGGGGGTTGAATCAATGTTCACTGTATTTTAACTTTTCACTTTAATCTATATACTGAACTTAATTTCTTAAGTACTAAATTAAACATTCATACTAACATGAAACATGAAATCAACACATGACACCAATATGATTATGAGGAAACCCAAATAGGTAAAAACCCTGGTGGGAATCGACACCCACTTATATTTTGCACTAATGTTTTGTGATCCTTGTTAGAAGATCCTTTACCCTGTTAGGAGGAGCTTTACAATGCTTTAAGTATAGTAGACCTAGTTAAGGGTCAGACCTTGTTAGGAGTCTTTTACAGTGATCCTTTTTAGGGGAGTGGACTCACTTTCCTAGAGCTCACTGCTCAAATGAGGAATGCTACAACCTTCTATAATCAGATACACACTATATTTGTCAGGTGAACTGTCACTGTGACACTGCTTGTCAGTTTAGTTCCATTGATGCGCTGATGCTTTGACCTCTTACAAAGCCTTAATACATCTCATAGTGTCTTTTCACACTTCTTCTCTGCTATTCACAACTCTATCTCCACTTCCATACCGAATACAATGGGTGCACCTTATATTTATGCACTCATACAAAATAAACAATTAGGTTGGCCCTATAACTAATTACAAACAATGCTTCCAATTGAATTTGTTTAAGCATTATTACAATTATACATATAAACATGTTGGCAACCTAAATACAATGGGTGCATAGCCTCTACAACTTTAGATTACAATCACATACCAAAATGTTAACTATCAGCTCCATGCTCTGTTCTCTGTTGGCACACACTGGCTATGCAACTTCAACTGACTGTATCTTTTACATCGTTGCATATCTGATCATGCTCTCATAGAATAAGAATGAGTATAGTCTAACAAACTTAAATTCCAGGACCCATACCATAATTCATCTTTACACTTGGGCATTGATGCTCTGAGCTGCAGGAACTCTATATACTGTCCAGTCTTTAATACTTAGCTGATTTCTGATCTTCTCATTAGGTGTGCTCACTCCAAACTGCTATATGACTTTGTTTCCATAATGATGAAACTATATCAAGTCATATACTTCAGTATAGACAACTTGCCAATAGGGCATGGTAAATAAAATCAAGGAAGCCTATATCCCTAATGATTATGAGATTCAATTACATAAGAAAAGACAAAGCTTGAGACAAAAGGATCTAGATGTGAGTTCCTACACTAAAGAATTCCAAAATCTTTGTATGAGATCCAATGTGGTAGAGGATGAGAGTGTTAAGGTGGCTAGATATTTGAATAGCTTGAAGTGGAGCATTCAAGAAGAAATGGTTCTTCTCAGTCCCAAGATAGTACACTAATGTTATCAATTGGCTATCAAGATTGAAGAAACAAGTAAGAGGAAACAAGATCAAACCTCCAAGAATAGAGGTAGAGGAAAAGATCAAAGGGGACATAGGGGAGGCTGCCAAGGTAGAGGAAATGAACATAGGATTCAAGGGGATTCCAAACTAGTAGAGCATGGCAATGAAACATCTTCTAGAGGAAGTTTTGGCAGAGGGAGAGGACACCAAGGTAGCTCAAATAGAGGAAGGAGTTCAGGCAGGGGTAGCTCATATTTTTCTACCATGAAGTGCTATTATTGTGGACAGTTAGGACATCTATCATATAGGTGCCTAAATAAGCCATCTTCTTCTAATTTAGAAAAGAGAGTAGAATACACCTAGGAGGACACTTCAAGTGTCAAGTCACCAGAGGTTAACCAAATAGAATCAGAGATGGGTGAAAATCTCATGCTTAGAAGTGATCTAATCAGACAGATAGCTAAGGAAGAAACAAGGTAGAGGAGATCACTCTATAGAGTGAAATGAAAGATCATGGGTAAGGTATGCAAGGTGATTATTGACTCAAGTTCAACTGACAATATCATAGTAGAGGAAGCAGTAAAGAAACTCAACCTTCCCAAAGTACCTGACACCAATCCCTATAAGGTGACATGTCTAAACAAAGGCCAAAGTGTATTGGTCAATGAACAAGCATGGATTGAATTCCATTTGTGCTTAAAAAGATCAAATATTATGTGATGTTCTCCCTATAGATGCATGCAACTTATGGCTTGGAAGGCCTTGGCAGTTTGACAAAGAGGCCATCTACAAGGGAAAGGATAATGCTATTACCTTTAAGAAAGATGGAAAGGCCTTCAAACTTCAATCTTTATTAGAGGAAGAAGGATAGCAATCCAAGACCCCTAATGTATCATTGAGTACTAGGAAAGAGATGATAAGTACACTCTAAGAAGAGGATAGTGTGCGGTATGCTATATTGATAAAACCAAAGGAGGAGAAATCCATTCAAGCACCCCTACCTACTGAAATTTAGGAGATGCTTGGAAAGTATAAGGATATTGTGAGTGATGAAACACCTAAAACCCTACCACCTAAGAGGTCCATAAGTCATCAAATTGATTTCATTCCAGGAGCCTCATTGCTAAATAAGGCATCATACAAACTTATACTAGAGAAGAATCAAGAGGTGGTTAGACAAGTCCAAGAGCTACTAGATCAAGGGCTCATCAAGAAGAGCATCAGCCCATGTGTTGTACCAGTTTTTTTTAGCATCTACGAAGGGTGGAAAATGGAGGTGTTTCACTGATTCAAGGGAAATTAACTGGATCACAATAAGGTATAGGTTCCCCATACCTAGAATAGAGGATTTGATGGATTGTTTGGGAGGGGCATGTGTGTGTGAATTTTGTACCTAGCTGTAGACACAACACTTTAGTAAAACATTAGAGGTTAGCAAATCAAAGAAATTTGCAAGTAATTGAAACTATGCTAACCAAGAGATTTACTGCCTTCTAGTAGGTGTGAGTATGTATTCTCAGATTAGACCGAGATCAGTGACAATACAACACCTAAAACAAGGATTTAAATGATGAAAGCAATAAAATATGAATGGAAATTAATCTATATTTTTGTATTTTTTGTGCAATAAGATGAAAAACTAATAATAAATTAATCTAAATGGATTGAAATGATATGAAAATTAAGCTAACAATTGTATGAAATATGAAACTAGAATGAATTGAAAACAAGATTGATCTCACAAAATGTTGATTCATAAGAAGCTTGATGATTCCTCTAATGTCAATTCTCCAGAGCAAGTATGCAAATTATGTGGATCCTTTTAGAGGAGCTGAAGCCTTGATTTTATAGAAATCCAGGGCTTTGAGGGTGCATAAGAAAAGTCATAAATCACTATTGATGAACTCGGGTTGATTTTTGAGTCAACAAGAAATCAGAGATAATTAACTCACATAATCATGCAAAATCATGCAAGAACAGCTTTTTAACTCAAATCAAAAGTTTAGATCAGCTTTGAACACAAAATAGATGTTGAGTTTCCAAAAGTTAACAACTTGCATTGATTTCCTAATTTTGAGTTTAACCGCTCTTTGAATGTGCACAATTAATTATGAATTAATTAAATAAATAAAGTAATTTATTCTCAACTTAATTGATTTTAAATTTAAAATAATTGATTTATGGGTTAGTCAATTATTAAATCAAACTTTTATTCAAAAACTATATCATTAATTTTGTCAATTAACATTAATTAATTAGTTAAGCATTTAATCAATTAGTCATAAGATTTTTGATTTATTATCAGAATTAAATAATACAATTTAGGAATAAATGTAATTAAATTTAATTAAATAATTAAGTGGCAAAATTAAGTCTAATTAATTAAATATTCAAAATATTCAATTAATCAAACTTTAGGATAAATATGATTTATTGCCAAATAATCATTAAATTAAAGATAATTAAGATCAAATTAGGAATATTACAAGGAATATTCCCCCAATGCAGATTTCAGATAAAATCAATTAGGATTTGATGATGTGCAGATGTGCCTTAGGTTAGGACTTTTGTCGATTTCATTCGACAAAAGTAATTATGAATTAATTATGAATGTGCACAATTAATTATGAATTAATTAAATAAATAAAGTAATTTATTCTCAACTTAATTGATTTTAAATTTAAAATAGTTGATTTATGGGTTAGTCAATTATTAAATCAAACTTTTATTCAAAAACTATATCATTAATTTTGTCAATTAACATTAATTAATTAGTTAAGCATTTAATCAATTAGTCATAAGATTTTTGATTTATTATCAGAATTAAATAATACAATTTAGGAATAAATGTAATTAAATTTAATTAAATAATTAAGTGGCAAAATTAAGTCTAATTAATTAAATATTCAAAATATTCAATTAATCAAACTTTAGGATAAATATGATTTATTGCCAAATAATCATTAAATTAAAGATAATTAAGATCAAATTAGGAATATTACAAGGAATATTCCCCCAATGCAGATTTCAGATAAAATCAATTAGGATTTGATGATGTGCAGATGTGCCTTAGGTTAGGACTTTTGTCGATTTCATTCGATTTGAGGATATAGAAGGTTAATGAACCTATAGCCCATTTTTGGGGTATTACATTTTGCCCCTCTTTGAATTATTGTGCGAAGCGCAGTGGTTCAAAGAATTGTCTATGTATGATAAAGATGTTTGAAATTGAAACTGATTTGAAAGATGAACCAATTCTGGGACAAAAATCGATCGAAAGACTAGAAAAGCTGATTCAGGTCCTGATCGACCAAGAATCATGATGATGTCAACTATAGCAACAATGAACCGATGATTACAAAAATTATCAAAACAACTAATTCTGAACCTTATGATTATGAAGAAGTGAGTGACTGATTCTAGACCTAATCGTCGAAGGAATCATATTGGTATCACATCTGAACCCTTCGGTTACGAAGAACCAAGGAAATAACACTAATGAACTGATGGTTATGAAAAGCTAATATAGTTTACAAGATTGATTAGGATACCAGATTGATATGGATCTTGATGAATCTGATATGCCCCAAGTAATTATAGATTTTCCCCAAGCAATGAGGACTTTTGATGAGTTAGCAACTAGACGTGTTTGTTGTCTTGATCACTAAGAGAAAGATTTGATTTATAGACTTGAATGATGTGCAATATCATGCCCCCTTCAGGATTAAAATTGAAATATGACAAGAAAAGTTAGCGTTATAGTTTAGAAGCATGTTAATTGATTTGAGAATTGGTTATACACGTCTAGGAATGCATTTTGCATCATTCAGAGGTCTTGGAGACCAAGTTTGACTAGGTTTGACCATGAGTTGACCATGGGTGACCAAGTTGAAATTTTGATAGTTTGATGGAAGATAATCAGTTAAGTTGAATTATGGATTTTTATGATGTTTAGAAGGTCGATTATGCAAGCAATCGGTCATCCTGGGTCTGAAATTTTTAAATTATGATTTTGACATAGTAAACAATCTTAGATTTTTATTTTGATCCCGAAAATGGGTTCAGAATGTCAAAATTAGCCAGGGGTACAATTTTTGTGAAAAATGGAGCACTTTTAAAAATTAGGTCAAAAACTATACAAAGGCTGAAAGGGTCATTTTCAATTCATTATTCCCATTTGACTTTTGAAACCTTGCAGAGCCCTCTGAGTGAGAAAATGGTAGAAATGAAGATACCTATGTCTTCTCAACATTTTGAGCACAGTCAGAGGCATCAGAGACCTCGACAGTATGTACATCCGGTAGGTGGACCACTGTGCCTCGCTAAAAATTCAATTTTTCCTTGTTTGTAGCATTTTTAACATAGTTTTCGTACATTTTTTATTTTGAATTTTTGCATGCACAAAAACTCGTATGAGTGTCCTTCTAGGCTTGTACAAGTTTTCAATTCTAGTTAGGTTGTTGTACCACTATCCCCCAAGACTCGTATGAGACGGACCCAAGAGTCGTACAATGTTTCATCAGGTCCTTCATAACTCATACGAGGAGAGATACAGTGTCATATCATCATTGTTTTTCATATGGTAACTGGTGAAAACTCGTATGAGTTTTGATGCTAGTCTGCTTTGTCGTTTGAAAAATAGTGGGCCCAAAACTCCATTTTAGGTCAAATTTTTGGATTTTCTAAGCCCTTAGCCTGATTACTGAGTCTTTAACCTACCTTCTAATTTAGTGAACTATTTAATTCCTATACGTGTAGCCAGTATTTCAACCAAATTTCTGATAGGGTTCCTTGTTTCTATGCTATGTAGGTCACATATCCTGATGTTCATGTGCACATCTCACATCCAGCTATGCAGAGACTCTGTGTTTCATTGTCTAACCCTATGAGGGTTCACCTTGCTTCATGCGGATTTGAGTATCTAATTCATTTACCCAAGATTAGGGTAAACCATGGACTGTTGACTACCTTGATAGAGAGATTCCATTCTGAGACCCAAACTTTCCACTTGCTGACTAGGGAGATCACTGTCACACCAAAGGATGTGTACCATATACTGCGCATTCCCTTCCATAGTGGTCAACATCCAGAGTATGTGAGTTCAGGGAACTCTAGTTTACTATCTTTCGGACATCTTTTCAGAGATGATACACAGCTAATAGGTTCTATCTCATGGGAGACTTTAGTATAGCACTATGGCCAGACTCATAGATTGGAGTGCATTATTGTCGATATGATAGGAGGCATCATTATGTCTGACCATCAGCAAAATGGTCTATTGATGGGTTGGGCCCTGATGGTGGCATGTCTGATGGTGACTCCTTCTAAGTTAGCCTAGGGTCAGTGTTTGTTAGCCCATATGTTCTCCAAGATGCATGAGGTAGTGTATTAGGAGAGAAAGTCTTTTGTTGCTGGTGCTTTAGTTCTACAAATATGGGCATGGGAGCATATCCCATTTTTGAGACTAGTGTGCTAGTCACAGTGACAACCACAGGAGCCCGTTGTATATGTTTATGCTAGATATGTCACATAGATTTGTATGGGCCATGTAGAGTACTGGAGGAGGTTCCTTAATGACATGACATTTGTATGATGGAGGCCTTATGTAGATATTGAGCCTTGGCCCATTGCATGAGAGCAGTTCAGTTTCTTTTTCTAGAGTCGTGTCTTGATTGGATGATCATCCTCTATACTAGAGTGATTCATTATTACCAGGGTGTGGCAATAGTATGGATGAGTGTAGGATGCACCTCAAGATTATGCCACTTATGCTTGGATATCCTGTGAGCTTAGACTTAGATGGACCACAAGGCTTTCTTATGTCTTGTGTTCATAGGAGTATAGTGCTATTGTTGGTAGGGACTGGGACTACAGACCACAGGTAGTCAATGCTGGAGTGATAGATGGTTATATTTCATGGCTCGCAGACTTCCTGATCTACAATTTCTCTGATCCTACTGAGCTGATACCTTCCATGGAGGAGGCTATGGATGTTACTAGGGCTCCGATGAGATAGGGTCCTAGACTTGCATAGGTTCTGATTTTGCACCCCACACCTCTAAGGCCTAGAGCAATGGCTCCTCTTCAGAGACTAGCAAGACAAATGAGGCCCCTTCATCCCACTAGTTCTATAATAGGTAGGCCTATAGTTTCATAGAGATAGACTAGGGGAGAGGGTGGTACTTTAGGTAGTGTTGGTACTGCTAAGGAGGTACTTGTAGCATAGTAGTGTGTAGGTTGTGATGGTCCTGATCCATTACAGGATGATACTACTTTTGATTTAGGTGCTGAGGTGAGACATCATAAGGCACAAAGAGCAGAGACCACAAAGCAGCCAGCCAAAGATATTGAGATGCCAGCAACTGATGTGCACCCCACTGTACCTTTGACTCCATAAGAGGTCATTAAACAATTTAGATTACATGTCAGGGACTTGAAGGTACGAAGCACTTGCTAGGAGGAGAGATTCTTAGAGGCAGATAGATAGCATGCCGAGCTTCATGAGGAGGTTTTTAGATTATAGATAGAGGTGATTCACCAGACCTCACAAGCATCATTATGTATCTACTTATTATGTTGTTGTCCTAGTTGCTCAGAGAGTTCCTACTTACTCACAGTACATGATAGCATCAGAGGGATCTAGGGCACCTTGAGCAGAGGCAGTGCCAGATGCACCACTGCCACCTCCACCAGATGCAGAGGATCAGGCTAATAGTTGATCTATCTTCCCATGCTAATATTTTTGATCTTTTTGTCCATTGATATATTGTTCTAACTTTGATAGCTCACATGAGCTCATTCCTTTGTACACTATGCCAACAGTGCACCCTTGACTATTTTCAAGTTATATGATATATGAGATCGAGATTTTGGTTATGACTTCATGTGTACTTGTCATGTTTTGATTTTATGATGATATCATGTGATGTTTATATGTGATGAGTGATATAGGATGTATGTATGGATTTATGCAATGCAATGATTTCTTTCATATGTATGGATGAATGCACCTTTGTTTTTGATAGATGGATAATGTATGAAAATGTATGATTTTGATTATGCTTATGCAAATGTAAATGCACATGTATGTAATGCAGTGTAATATCATAATGAATATGATGATTATGTATAAATGCAATGATACACATGATATGTTTTGCAGGTGATGAAGACAAGTACTCAGTCTTATGTCAAAAAGGATGTTTTAACCCAGGATGGTAACTGCTTGCAGTTCTGTTAAGAGACCTTTATGTTAGGTTTCAGCTCTTGTTAGAATTAAAGAAGTGATTTGAAGAATCATTTAAGCATTGAAGTTTATCCAGCCATTGTGATATCATGCAAACATGAAAAAAATACAAAATGATATGCAAAATGATATGCAAACCTAGGACCTAGGACCTAGGACCTAGTCACTCATCATGTGTTGGTCATTTGTCATCATTGAATTTTTAGGTAACTGGATAAATCAATACAATTTCCACTAGTTATGAAACCATACACATATGAATATCAATTTTTATGTGCAAGAATCAATACAACACCCACTGGCTAGACAACCATAGACATATGAATATTGATTTTCTTTTTGGAATGTCGGATTAGATATAAGCACCAAGGCAAAAATGCTAGGATGACCTGAATAGCATGTCCATTTTGATATAGAAATTTGTATAAGCATCAAAACATAAGCATTGTAATGACCTTAATATGCCTTGTAGAACAAACACATCAAATAGTCAAGAGATCATTCTAAATCCAATTTGAATTACCCGTGGTGACCCTTTATCGTTCACCTCTTTAGGCAAGATTGTGTTTCATAGTAGGAGAAAGAATTCACTCAAAAAGACAATAGTTAGATCAAACTTCCTTGAATTTTTTGGGTATCAATGGTCGAGGTACTCATGGCCATCCAATTCGAGATAGAGGCTCTTACAGACAAACACTATTTCAATCCAGAATTTCCAAAGTTGTTAGATTTTCACATATAAGTAGAAGACAAAGAAAAGATTATGCCCCAGTCATCACTCTCTAAATCTTGTAAAGGACATCATCGAAGAGCTCAAAGGACACAATATGAAAAATTCTCAATGTGAATCAGTAAGCATACAAGGAGATAAAATCATGTGAAGCATAGATTGTTGTCATTTTGTTGTTGATGTTTAATTGTGTTGTTATAGATGAAAAATCCTTTCTAGAGAGGAGACTGACTGACTGACTCAGATAAAGCTTCAAAGGACCTTGACTGGATATAACTCATCTGAGGTATATTGGAGACCATAGGATATGACATTGATTGCCTCCAAGTGTTAAGCATTGATAGGATACAAACATTTTTGTTGATTGGTGTACAATCTGACTTATTGAAAATAGGAATGCAGGAACAAACCAAGAGATATGTACAAACTAAAGCAGGACTAAAAGTTGGGAAAGACCAAGATTGTGTTGATAGATGGAGCGTATTGAACAAGTGGTGCCTATTTGCTGGGTTTTCAACATCTTGGTAGAGATTCTATTTTTGCTACCAAGGCGCCTATTTCTAGGTTTTCACCAAGGCACTTTTTTCTCATTTTTTGTATTTTTCATTTTTTTAATTTTTTTGTACTTTTTTTTATTTTTTATTTTTTTGTGAATCATCAAGGTGCCTATTGCTAGGTTTTCACCAAGATGTTCATTTTTTCAGGACTTTTTGTGATTTTTATGATTTTTTCAGGACATTTTACCATACACTGAATGCCTTAGGCATAGAATTTCTTCAAATGGAGAACATTGATTGGTTCTTGAAGCTATTCTCCTTTAGTCATCGAGAGTTGATAGGCACCAAAGCCAAAAGTAGAAGTGATAACAAAGGGACCCAGCTAATTGGGTTCAAAATTCCCCTTGCACTCTCTATGTGATTGATTTTTAGGATTCTCTCTCAAGACTAGATCACCAACCTGAAATTCTCTATGTCTGAATTTCTTGTTGTAGCCTCTAGACATTATTTTCTAATATAATCTGAGATGATCATATGCTTCTTGTATGCACTCATCTAGTATTTCAAGTTCTTGCAACCTAGACACTCTGTAGTCATCATCAGTCACTAGATCATGCATTCTGATTCTTAGTGATGGGATTTCAACCTCGATAAGCAGTACTACTTCAGACCCATAAACTAAAGCAAATGGTGTAGTCCCAGTGGGCATTCTAATACTTGTTCTATAGGTCGAAAGAGCTAGATTGATCATGAGATGTCAGTCTCTTCATATTTTATTAACTATTCTGTGCAAGAATTTCAATAGATTCTTATTAGAATCCTCTGCTTTTCCATTCCCTTGAGGATAGTAGATAGATGACCAATGTTGTGTAATCTTGAATTTGGCACATAGATCATCTAAGTCTCTATTTTTGAATTATCCACCATTATCTATGACTATAGAATGGGGAATACCATACCGACATATGATGTAGTTTAGGATGAACATATAAATTTTCTTGCTAGTTGCTTGTGCCAAAGGAACTGCTTCTACCCATTTTGTAAAATAATCTATAGCTATGATGATATGGGTATGTCCATTAGAAAAATGAGGATGTATGGCACCTATGAGATCAAAAGCCCACTACTGAAAAGGCCATTGTGTTGTAAAGGGAATTAGATCTCTCCCCGATGCATGAATCAAGTTTCCATGTACTTGACACTTTTGACAATTCTTTGCATATGTGATAGCTTCTTTTTCCATTTTAGGCCAATAGTACCCAGCCCTAATAATTTTTTGAGCTAGTTTTAAACCATTAGAATGTGATCCACATATACCCTGATGGACTTCCTCTAATGCACGTTAAGACTCTTTGTATTCTAAACACCTAAGTAGTGTACCATCTAGACCTCATTTGTACAGATCATTACCAATGATGACATACCGAGATGCAATGCGGATAAGGTTTCATTTCTCATACCATTTAAAGGAATCAGGAATGACTTGGTCTTGGAGATAGGAGAAATGGTTTTTATATCTGGATGAATCATGACCTACAACAGTGAAAATCATGCGTGTTTTAGGGGAATCATATGCAGGATAAGATAGTGCTTCCACCAGGACCTCATAGCATAGCTCATGTTCAAGCTGTTGTAGTAGAGTAGATAACGTTTCCATAGCATCAACAGCCTTTTTCTCCAATCTAGGAATATGTTCAAATGTGATAGATATGAAATATTTCTTTAGATCATCTACCATTCTCTTGTATGGGATCAAATTTCCATCTTTTGTTTGATACACGTCATTGACTTGGTGTATTACAAGTTGGGAGTCTCCATGAATGTGTAGTTCTATCACCCTCCACTCAATTGCTATCTTCATGCCATTAAGGAGAGCTTCATATTCAACAATATTGTTTGTGTAAGGAAACTTTACTCTGAAGGCTTTAGGTATCGAGTATCCTTGAGGTGTTATGAACAATATGCATGCTCTAGATCCATTCTATGTATAGGATCCATCAAAGAAAAGATGTCAATCTCTAGAAGATATGTTCATGATGGATGAGTTAGGAAATTCCATTTTTAATGGGGTAGCATCAATCATTGGTGCATCAGCTAATTGATCTACAATTATTTTTCCTTTTATAGCTTTTCTTTCAACATATTCAATATCGAATTCACTCAATAGCATTACCCATTTAGCTAATCTACCTGTGAGGACAAATTTTCTTAGTAGGTACTTTAGTGGATCAATCTTAGGTATTAGCTATGTTGTATGAGCTAACATGTAATGTCTTAGTGTCTGTGATGCAAAGATCACAGCTAGACAAGATTTCTCAATCATTGAATAGTTCTTCTCATATGCTACCAATGTTCTACTGATATAGTATATAGCTCTTTCCTTTTTGTTCTCATCATGTTGTGCAAGCAATGCCCCCAGTGATGTATTTATAGTGGAGACATATAGGATCAATGGCTTCCCTTGAATAGGAGGCATTAAAAATGGAGGATTTGCCAAATATTGCTTGATATGGTTAAAATTCTTTTCACAATCCCCATTCCATGCAAATGTCACACCTTTATTTAATGTTCTTGTGAAAGTTTGTGAGATGTCCACCAACTAAGATATGAAGTGTCTAATAGATTTTACTCTCCCTTGTAATGTTCTCATTTGACTAATGTTCTTAGCAGGTTGCATTTCTATGATAGCTTTAACTTTTGTTGGATCTATTTCAATTCCTTTCTTTAAGACAATGTAGCCTAGGAGCTTGCCAGAAGTGACACCAAAAGCACACTTCTTAGGGTTTAGTCTGAGACTAAACTTTTCCATTTGATCGAGTATTTTGCTCAAATCATTTAAATGTGTAGATCTGATCATAGATTTTTCCAAAGTGTCATCAACATAATCCTCCATAGTGTGGTGCATCATGTCATGAAAAATAGATGTCATATCTCTCTGATATGTAGCACCTACATTTTTCAAACCAAATGGCATGACGTTCCAACAAAAGGTATCACATGCACATGTGAAAGAAGTCTTCTCCTAATCCTTTGGAGCAATTTTTATTTGATTGTAGCCCAAGAAACCATCCATTAAAGAATACATCTCATAGCCCACAGTCATATCCACTATCATATCGATATTTGGTAATGGAAAATCATCCTTAGGGCATGCCTTGTTTAGATCTCTAAAATTTGTGCACATTCTTATAGATTTGTCTGGTTTAGAAATAGGTACAATATTTGAGATCCATTCAGCATAGTCAATAACTTGGATTAATTCGGCTTTTAGTAGTTTCTCTAATTCAGCTTTTACCAAGAGTGCAACATGAGGATGTATCTTTCTCAATTTTTGCTTAGCAGGTTTGACCCCTAGAGTGATAGATAGAAGATGCATTATAAGATCAAGATCCAGCCCTGGCATATCTGAATATTTCCATGCAAAGTTGATCTTTTTCTCTGTTAGAAATGTAGTTAATTTTTTCTTTTCTTCTTCTAATAAGGATTGTGCTACATGGATTAATTGTGGCTCTTCTATTGTTCCCAAGTTGATAAACTGAGTAGGCTCTATTAGTACAAGAGATCTATCTTGTAAATGATTTAGCAAGACATCAACTATCTCATCCTTAGGCACCTCAGAGAGGTTTTCACCTTCGGATACATCTTTTTTCTTTACTATTTTTGTTTTTGAGACTGCCACAAAGTGGTTTTCACCCTCAGAACTCCTTTTCTTTTTATTTTTATTCTTATTCTTTTGACTAAGATACTTGATGTCTAACTTCATCATGCTGACGCTCAGTTCACTAATGGAAGTCCTCATGGGCTCAACTACATTGAGGAAGCAAGCAAGGGCATAGTCATTGGGAAAGGTATAGATATCTTGGCTTGGATTCATGGAAGTTTGGTCAAGAAGGTCGGGATGCTAGATAGTCAAAGTGGGGAAGGATTGATAGATAGTGTTTATGGATATGGTGATGTCATCATTAGTCCTAACCTGACTCTCAAGTTTGAAGGTGATATTACAACTTAAAATGTTCAATTCATGAATAGACGCAACATCATTGCGATAGTCCATTTCAGCCATAGGTGGATAAAAATCATTGTGTTCATTATTTCTCTCTAGACTTACGTTGGGTTTAGATACATATTGGTGAATGACATCAACATGTTTCTTTGTAATTAAATCATCTTTCTCTGGAATGACTCCCCATTCATAGTCATTAGATTCCTCATCTATGCCTCTAGGAAAGCTAAGAATATGTGTGAAATCTAGATGGATTCCCCAAGAAGGGTTTCCTTCTGATTCTGATTTGAATTCATACTCATGAGAGTCTATTTTGGAATCACTATGTTGTTCCAATTGTTCAACTATTTGGACGGTTTCAGTTGAATCCTCTTTCTTGATTTCAGTAGTGGGTTCTTTTGTTTCTACTACATTTATTCTTTTGATTGGATCATCCTTAGCTTCAAGAAGATCTTTTAGTTCTTTAGGTAGATGCTCATAAGGAATGAGCTTAGTGGTGGTGTCAAAATCATCACTATCAGATTGTTTTGTTTCTTCCTTTGATTGAATTTTTGTTGATGGTTCAATCTATTCTAAGACATAAGGAGAGTTGATGCTAAGATAAAAAGGCTTCTTCTTATATCCAAGACCTGTTGTATTCTTGTTTGTGCGGCCATGATGATCAAGAGGTGACAAAAGACCCTTACCTTGTAGTCCTAGAGGTCCTTTTCCTATATATCCCATTTTAGCAATCAGTTTGTCCCCTAGTCCATATGACTTCTGAGGAATTTTGCTTGAAGAAACATCACATTTCTAGACTAATTGGGTTTGAGGTTCCTCCTTATATAACCATGCAAGCACGGCTTCATCTTCCTCAAACTCTTTTTTAGATACTTGTTCTGTGACAAAGCTTCCATTGAATTTGACCTGAGATTCTTTAGCATTAGGTTTTACCTTGTTTGAAGGTTGTCCATAAGATTTTGGGGACAACGGGAGAGATGTGAGAGATAAAACTGGTTCCATTGTGTATTCTCCCTTACCATTTAACTTAATGTTGAATTCTTTAGCAATTTCTTCTATCTTGGATGTAGAGGCAACATCTGTTTCCTTAGTGGAAGATTCTCTGTTATTAGGAACAAGTTTGTCTGCACTTTCCTTCAATGTGTTACAAGTTGTAAATATATTAGCTGGAATGGTTACCTCTACTCCTTCATAAGGAAATTTTACACATTGATGGTATGTGGAAGGAATAGCTCTCATTTCATGTATCCAGGGTCTCCCTAGGAGAATGTTGTAAGCCAAAGGTAGATCAAGAACTTGACATGTGATATCTCTGATAACTAGACTTGTTCTGATAGGTAAGACAATTGTTCCCTTTGAAGATCTTTCATGTTCATCATATGCTTTGATAGTTATCTTCTTTTTGGGATCAATGGAAGCTTTAGATAATCCCACTTGTGTGATCAAGCTATAAGAACAAATGTTGAGACTAGCGCCTCCATCTATCAACATGCATTTAACACTATGATTTTGAATCAAGACTTCTATATGTAATGGCTGGTTATGTGGATGACTCAAGGAGTTATCATCTTCCTCTGAAAAGGAGATATATTGTGGAGATGTCAAATGACCAACCATACTCTAGAATCTATTTAAATCAAGGTTGTTAGGAACATTGGATCCAAGAAAAGCTTTGACTAGAATGGCTCTATGAGATGGAGATATCCAAAGCAACTCAAACATGGAGATTTTTGCATTGGTATGTTGAAGTTGTTGGAGAATACTATATGAAGTAGGTCTCATGTCTTTAGGATTTGAAGATTTAGAATCAGCCTTCTATTTGGAAGTAGATGATAAATTGAAAGGCACCTTGGGGATATTTGATGAATCTAAATTTTGTCCTTGTAGATGTGCCTGAGATTGTGATCAAGTAACTGCATTTGCTGATTGATTTTATCTATCTTTTCTTACAATTGTGATGACATTGCAACTTTTAGATAGGCATGGTTCAACCATGTTTAGGAAAGCGTTGTTTCTAGAGTAGGCATAATTGACTTTAGCACCCATATTAGGATGAGAAGATCAATCTCCTTGACCATGTTTTGGAAATGGTTCCGTGAATGTTGTATGATCATTGTTGCTCTTATGATTATCAATTATGATTTCTCCATTATCAATTTTGTCTTGAATGAGATGTTTCAAGCATAACCAGTTATTAGTTTTATGACCCTCACTATGATGGAAGTCATAGAAGTCATCTCTTTCCACCATTTTGATTTAGGTTCAGGATCAAATGGTCGGATATCAGGCAAAGAAATGATGTTATTAGCTAATAGAGTTTTCAGGGTAGATTCATAGGACTCTTAAAGAGGAGTAAACTTGCATTTAGGCTCTGAAGACCAAGGTTTATACTTTGATGGCTTTTTATTGGACTATGTTGCTTTTGATTTGGAAGCTTGTATGGCTTGGGTGCCAACAGTGAGATTGAAAGTGGGTGCCTTGGATGGGGCATGGATAGTATCAACAATGCCATTTGTGACGACGCCCTTATTCATGTTCTAGATTTTGTTCTTATCCTTGGAACTAGATCTATATTCATCCTTGTCCTTTTGAAGTGTGATGTCTCCCTTTTTCACAAGTACCTTTTCAATTTTGATCGCATTGTCTACCATCTTATCAAAAAATGTATGATTTTGCATTTGTAAGGGATAGTTGATTTCTGGAACAAGATTGTTGATGAAGATTTCCAACTTCTCAATTTTTGGAATAGGTCTGGCATATAGAGAAAAATTCTTCCTCCATCTCTTGAGAAATGTCAAGAATGGTTCTCCTAGATATTGTTTCACATTGCAAATGTTGATCATAGTGACTGGATGTTGAAATTTGTAAGAGTATTGCTGATAGAACAATTTAATTAACTCCTCAAAGTTTTTGATTGTAGAAGGCATTCTAGAGAACCAATGAATGGCTGCCCCTCCTAGAGATCAAGGGAAAAGATGCATTAGATAGGTTGGTTTGTGCATGAACTCCATAGATTGAGTACAGAATTCTCTGACATGATCTTAAGGGTCACAGTTTCCATCATACTTATCGTACTTAGGAATTTCCACTCACTTTGGGAATGGTGGCATGTACAAGTCTTTGTCAAATGGAAAAGAGAATAGAGCCTCCATGGAGAACTCTTTAGGTTCCTTTTCTTTTTCAATTTTGTTAAGTTTGACTTGCATGGCATGCATTTGTTTCATCATAGCGGTGATTGGAATTTCTTCCTCATGCATGATAATATCTTTGATATTAAAATGTGGATGAAGTTTAGCTCCTTGATGAGCTAACTCTAGGAAGTATGCCTCTCTGTCTTCCTTCAAGAAATGCTTCATCATTTTCTTGAAGTTATCATCATTTTGGTATTGAGAAATTTCAGAAGGTGTGGGTTCCTGATCCACACCATGTTGGGATTGATGTCCTTGGGATCCTCCTCCTTGAGACATGTTGTGATGAGAGCTACCATAGATAGATTTATGTGGGTTTTTTTGATAGCTTCTATGAATAGAGAAAGGAGGAGTTTGTGGTCGATTACCTATGTGGATTGATGCAAGACGGGTAACGTAACCACCTTTTAAGAAAAGATTTCCAAGAGCGTCTTCTCCAAATTTAGTTGTATCGTAAGGTTGATGAATTGTTTGAGCAAGCACAGAAGATGTCTCTAAAGAGATTGTGGGTTATTCTCTTTGTTTTTGTGACAAAGCTCTAGTTTCCACCATTAACCTTAGGTGAAATAAAAGACCAAGATGAAGACAACTGAAGAACAACTTGATTCAAGAAGATTGAATGACACAACCTTGTCAAGATTGGGTTGACTAAAGATTAGATTGCATGTAAATGAAGGATACTATGTTCTAGTTGTATGGGTAGACACCCAAAAGATAGCGGACATGATCTCACAACACTTAGCCATTTTGATAAAGATTGAATTGATTGAGGATAATTTTGACAAGGTTTTGACGCAAGATGAAAAAGATTCAAATCAATTAAATAGAAGGCTAAATTAGACTCAAGAGACCACTTTGGGAAAATGATTGATTTCATTCTAGTTTCTGCTATGTTCCTGACACAGTGATTTGTTTGACAAATTCTGGAAATAGGATGTAAAAATAGGGTCTTTGACAGTTTTGACAACTTTTTGGCAAATTTTCAAGATTTTCTCAAATGACTTTTTACAGGCTCGTACGACAGTGGGAATGCTCTGAAATGAAAATTGCAAGACTCGTACGATAGTTGATAATAGATGTTGACATTTTGTTTTTCACTGGTAGTAAAACTCGTATGAAACTATACAAGTTGTCATACCACAATAAAGGGGTTATGAAATGACAATTTCCAAAACTCGTATGACTTTGTGACCTTGTGAGATGACCTTTGACTCTAGAAAGAAATTTTGCTTCAAATTTTGCAAATTTTAGGTTTTTAGTTTTAGATTGTTTGCAAATTTTCTGTCCAAGTTTGAAGATTATTCTGGGATTGTTCATTTTCAGTAACCAAATAGATAAACAAGCATGCAAAATAGAAAGCAAGTGATTCCAAGCACATTTTAAAACAATAAACAAGGAAAAAAGAAACCTTGTGCATGAACAATCAAGTGACTGAATGTGCTAATCCCTAGGAGTGCTAATTGTGTATGTTCCAAAAAGTTTTCCAATAACGCACATATTCCTAGAAAAATGAAAATTTGGCCTCACTAGGGTTTGTAGTAATGGTTTGAATCTACAACTTTTTTGATCTCAAGAGGGTGAACTCTAATCTAGGTGCACCAGGGTTTTGACACAATCTGAGAATTTAATACATTAGGAGCTGCTAGGGAGATCTAATAGCCCAACAAGAGATCACACCCGTGAAGATTTCCTCCACAAGGACATTTATATAGCAGTTGTCACTACCACGGTGAAAATGGCTATTATCGCTTGAGGTTCCATCCATGTGGTTGACCCAATTAAGGGAATGTCCACTACGGTTAACCCTCTCTAAAGGTGACTAACAAAAGATACCATAGGGGGACTAGATCGGATTCAAGGATTTGGGTTTCTGGTACTATCCAAAAAGGAAGTAGGGCATAATCCCCTAGCCTCTTCACTTCACCAAGACAAAGCAGAAAGATTAATCTGACATGCTAAGACTGAAACTATCTCACCAAGATTTGTTATGTCAACAACTCAAGATCTATCAACCTCTCCGAAGAGAGAATGTACCATTCCAAAGCTAAGGACCACAAACCCAGTAGAATGCAAGACAATCTCAGTATCCTTCCTTACCTACAAGGGGATCCTTCATCAAGAAGAGCTTCGCATGCATGAGCAAATGAACGAAGCCCACTCTCTCGAGATCATCCACAAATAGTGTTCATAGGGCATATTTACTATGTGTAACAGATATTCTAAAAGCAAATCTATGTTCGTTTTATAGCCCAAAATGAAGTCTATGATATTAAAGCAGTAAGAGGTCACACAAGCTTGACACGTGAGAGTTCATTTTAATCCAAATCGAAATGTTATCAGCTTGAGGAGAATACCTGAATTCCTCACAATGTGCTTAGTAGATTTTTACCTGATTTTAGCAATTTATTATGCTTTTCCCAATCAAAATCAATAGATATCAGTTAGAAATAGAGAATTTCAATTGTTAGGGTTAGCTATCAGTCCAAATCTAAAATCAAATATGAAGAACTACCTGGAAATCTGAAACCGCAATTGAAATCTAGTGACAAAACTTGTATGACAATGGGTTACCTCCCACATGATAGTCTAGAAACTCGTATGATAGTAGGTGTCTGCTCATACAACGCTCAAGCTCCCAAATGACAATGGGTAGATTCTGATATGATCCTCAATAGAATCAACTGTCGTACGACTATGGGATCTTCCTCGTATGACTTTTGTCAAAAATTTGTATGAAAAATGTACAGACAAAAAATAAAAGATTGTAGTTTTAATCATAAAACAATAAGAAATTGATTGAAATTGATAGAAGTGAAATGGAAACCTATTTCAGGGCCCCACGGTGGGTGCTAGAAATGTGTGTGTGAATTTTGTACCTAGCTGTAGACACAACACTTTAGTAAAACATTAGAGGTTAGCAAATCAAAGAAATTTGCAAGTAATTGAAACTATGCTAACCAAGTGATTTACTACCTTCTAGTAGGTGCGAGTATGTATTCTCAGATTAGACTGAGATCAGTGACAATGCAACACCTAAACGAAGGATTTAAATGATGAAAGCAATAAAATATGAATGCAAATTAATCTATATTTTTGCATTTTATGTGCAATAAGATGAAAAACTGATAATAAATTAATCTAAATGGATTGAAATGATATGCAAATTAAGCTAACAATGATATGAAATATGAAACTAGAATGAATTGAAAACAAGATTGATCTCACAAAATGCTGATTCACAAGAAGCTTGATGATTCCTCTGATGTCAATTTGCTAGAGTAAGTATGCAAATTCTATGGATCCTTTTGGAGGAGTTGAATCCTTGATTTTATACAAATCTAGGCTTTGAGGGTGCATGAGAAAAGTCATAAATCACTATTGATGAACTCAGGTTGATTTTTGTGTCAACAAGAAATCAAAGATAATTAACTCACACAATCATGCAAGAACAACTTTTTAACTCAAATCAGAAGTTTAGATCGGCTTTGAACTCAAAATAGATGTTGAGTTTCCAAAAGTTAACAACTTCCATTGATTTCCTAATTTTGAGTTTAACTGCTCTTTGAATGTGCACAATTAATTATGAATTATTTAAATAAATAAAGTGATTTATTCTCAACTTAACTGATTTTAAATTTAAAATAATTGATTTATGGGTTAGTTAATTATTAAATCAAACTTTTATTCAAAAACTATATCATTAATTTTGACAATTGACATTAATTAATGAGATAAGCATTTAATCAATTAGTCATAAGATTTTTGATTTATTGTCAAAATTAAATAATACAATTTAGGAATAAATGTAATTAGATTTAATTAAATAATTAAGTGGCAAAATTAAGTCTAATTAATGAAATATTCAAATTATTCAATTAATCAAACTTTAGGATAAATATGATTTATCGCCAAATAATCATTAAATTAAAGATAATTAAGATCAAATTAGGAATATTCCCCCAATGCAGATTTTAGATAAAATCAATTAGGATTCAATGATGTGCAGATGTGCCTTAGGTTAGGACTTTTGTTGATTTCATTCGATTTGAGGATATAGAAGGTTAATGAACCTATAGCCCATTTTTGGGGTATTACAGGACACAATACTTCACCAAGATGGACCTTAAGAGTGGCTACCATCAGATCAGGATTAAGGATGGAGATGAGTGGAAGACAACATTTAAGACCACTAAGGGTCTATATGAGTGGTTTGTAATGTCATTTGGGCTTACCAGTTCCCCTAGCACATTCATGAGATTAATGAATGAAGTTCTCAAGGATCACATAGGCAGATTTATGGTGGTATATCTTGATGATATACTCATCCTTAGCAAGACTAAAGGAGAACACTTGGCACATGTGGAGACTATACTCAAGAGGCTGCATGAAGAATAGTTGGCAATCAATCTAGAGAAGTGTGAATTTCTCAAGCAGGAGCTAGTTTATTTGGGTTTTTTGGTATCCAAGGGTCTACTAAAAATGGATCTAGACAAGGTGGAAGAAATCACAAACTAGCCTACACCAACCTCAGGGACAGTAGTAAGGATTTTTCATGGGCTTGCACAATTCTATAGGAAGTTCATAAGGAACTTTAGTGGCATATGTGTACCATTCCTAGACACTATAAAGGGTGGAGTGAAGACTAAATTCAGATGGACAGTAGAAGCCAACAAAACATTTGAAGAGCTCAAGTAGCAAGTGGCAACATAGCCCATCCTCCTATTACCTAGTTTTTACTAGCTATTCACTTTGGAATGTGATGCAAGTGGCATAGCAGTGGGAGGGGTGATAAGCCAAGAAGGAAGACCCATAGCATTTTTTAGTGAGAAGCTTAATGAAGCTAAGAAGAAGTATTCAACATATGACTTGGAACTATATGCATTGGTTTAGTCACTTAGGGAATGGAGGCACTACCTCCTTCCTAAAGATTTTGTAGTGTTCACTGATAATCAAGCACTTAGCTACATAAACGCTCAAAAAAAGTTGAGCAATAGACACTTGAAATGGATAGAGTACTTACAAGCCTTCACCTTCACCATCAAGCACAAGAAGGGACATATAAACAAGGTAGCAGATGCATTAAGTAGGAGATTGCTAATAGTCCAAGAAATTCAGTTGCAAAGCATTGGCATTGAAATTTTTAAGGGACTCTATGGTGAGGATGAATATTTCTCTGAGGCATACAAGGTATGCTCTAAATTTGAAAATCATTTTCACAGTCCATTCTTTGAATACACCTTGCAAAGTGGGCTATTATTCAAAGGGAACCAACTATGTGTTCCCAAGGGTTCAATGAGAGAGAACCTCATTCAAGAGAAGCACAATGGGAGTTTAAGTGGACATTTTGGTATCAATAAGACACTAGAATTGGTGCAAAGATTCTACTATTGGCCCAACATGCCAAAGGATGTTAGAAGATATGTAGAACAGTGTGTGGTATGTATGAAAGCAAAAGGGGGATCCAGAAATGTAGGTTTGTATCAACCCTTTCCCATTCCAAATAGGCCATGGGAATGCATAAGCATGGACTTTGTGGTAGGTCTCCCTAAAACAAAATCAAGATTTGATAGTGTGTATGTAGTGGTGGATAGATTCAGTAAAATGAGTCACTTTATCCCTTGTAGAACCACTCATGATGTAAGTTACATAGCTCATTTTTTTTTCAAAGATATTGTTAGGATTCATGGTTTGCCTTTAAGCATTGTGTCTAACAGGGATGTGAAGTTCATGAGTCACTTTTGGAAGACTCTATGGAAGAGGATAGGTACAAATCTATCCTTTGGGTCAGAATACCATCCCCAAATGGATGGGAAAATAGAGGTAATAAATAGGGTACTAGGAAACCTATTGAGATGCCTCACGAAGGAGTATGGATAAACATGGGACATGATCATTTCCCAAGTAGAATATGCCTACAATGATAGCATAAATAGGACCATGGGAAGGAGTCCATTTGAAATAGTGTATGGAATTCATCCAAGAGGGGTGTGTGAGCTCAGAGATCTAGGAGCCATGGAACATAGGAGTGGCCATGTTGAAGATTTTTCTCAAACCATGAAGGAAGTATAGGAGCAGGTTAGGAAGACAATCATGGAAGCCACCCACAAGCTCAAGACCAAGGTGGACATGACAAGAAAGGATATACAATTTTCAGTGGGAGACTATGTCATGGTTCATCTCAACAAGTCATGGCTATGGGGATACCAACCAAGCTATAGATGAAAAGAGTGAGGCCTTTTAAAGTGCTAGACAAGCATGGAAACAATGCCTATAGGGTAGAACTCCTGGCAGACCTGAACATCTCACCAGTTTTCAATGTGGCAGAACTGATCAGATATAAGGGACCTATATCAAAGGTCAATCAGGGTAGTGAAGATATACTTGAGGATCTCAGTGATACATTCCTACCTCCTAAAGAGAATCCACAAGCTGAGAATATTCTTGAATCAAGGGTGAACAAGAAGACCAGGAACAAGGTATATTTGGAATATCTCATCAAGTGGAAGGAGTGTCCTGAATTAGAAGAAACATGGGTAGAGGAGGCTGACTTCAAGAAGTATGGAATAGATACCTCTATCCTCTCCTCCACTAAGCCTTAACTCTCTTTTGTGTAGAGGGGGGAGTATGGTGCAGGAGCACCTTCATTTTTATTTATGTTTGTAATCCTTTTGTGTGTTGGATTTCCCTAAGGTCGTGTTGACCATGTTTGTGGGATCCACTTGGGATATGAAGT
Organism: Chamaecyparis obtusa; assembly: GCA_027943335.1. NCBI lineage: Eukaryota > Viridiplantae > Streptophyta > Pinopsida > Cupressales > Cupressaceae > Chamaecyparis > Chamaecyparis obtusa. The sequence goes on along the minus strand of BSBK01001084.1, from coordinate 1,279,430 downwards.
CCTAGAAGGTCTTAGGTAGAGTGATAAGTATTTTTTTTGAGGTTTTAAGCATTGATATGAATTTTAGGACCTAGATAGACCCTAGAACCCCTTGTTAGCTTCCTAAGCCCTTTTGGGAATCAAGTTTGAAAAGTTTTCATGTTAGTTGTAAAAGTTGCTTAGCAACTTTTGCAACTTTTAAAAAGTTGCTCTGCCTAATTAACCTCAAGACCTTAATTAGTGCTTAAGGGTCCAAAACCTCCCATAAGCTTTACCTAAGACTATTTTATGAATTTTTGGGCTTATATCCTGAGGTTGGAGGATACACTGTATGGAGGTTTTATTTTGAGAGTGTGCACAGTCTAGTTTTTGTATGGATTTGATGGAGTAGTGAGTTAATGAAGAGAATGTTGGTTTGAATCAGATCTCTTGGTAGATGTGTAGTGTTTTTATGTGGATCTACTTTACATTTTTGAAATTATTTTAGGGTTTTATTCTTATTTTCTTTGTTTAGTTAATTCTTTAATAAACTCCTGGTTCACTGGTTTCTACCAAGGAGCTTAAGGAAATGAGGGTCTAACTCACTACCCCACCATCCAATCTATATGGCCTTTTGGGGATAGTGAGTAGACCCCATTTATGATTCATACATGGAAGGAGGGGCCCTGGTATGCATGAAAATTATTTTTGCAATCCAGCCCTAGGCGAGCCATGGTGAACCTAGCTAGGAAGGATTGATTGGAGTAGGAGAATAGCTTGCAGAGGAGTGATGTAAACTGCATGGTAGGAGTTAGACATTTTGAGTATGGTCATTACCAAGATATGGATTCAAGGACATGATTTGATCAATCCATTTGATCATTTAAAATAATCTTTTACTACACTGAATCAGGGATAGACCTAACTCCACTAAAAAGACCTATTTTTAGTAAGGGGGTTGTACGGCCTAGGAGAGACCCAAAAATTCTAAAATCCTTGAGATGTTACCTCATATAGAAAGGATCCATAATTTTTTTATAGGGTCCTTTGGGACATATCAAGGTTGAAGCCCTATTTTCTTGGAGAGGAGGCCTTATTGGGCCCTTCCGTGTAGCCCGATTTTACAAAGGAACTACCAAATAAATAATAAGAATGGGTGAAGTAAAGGTTGGAACATGTTTTTTGGCACATTTTAAGACATTTTCCCACACCTCATTGCCTCTACAAGCTCAATAGTTCATTGGGAGGTGTAATTCCCTTAGTCTAGCTTAAGGGTCATTAGGTGCATGAAGAAGCCTAATGGTATGGAGTTAATTTTGAGTTGCTGAATCACTTTTGATAGTTTGGTTGGATTTAAGACTAGGGGATTGATCCATCCAAGGCATCCTATAGGTCATTGGTGTAGGTGGATACACTTGAGGGTCACTAGGTGAACCTAAGAGTAAGGGATTGTGACAAGCTCCTTCCCAACCTCTCTATCATATCCTCTCTAGGATCTCAAAAGGTCCAACAAACCAAGGTACAAGCTTAGAGCCCTTTCCAAAATAGGTTTGACTCTTATGTAGTTGTACTCTCAAAAGGACTCTATCTTCAACCATGTAAGATCGATCTATCCTCTTTGCATCTACATACTTCTTATGCCTATCCCAGGCCTCTCTAAGATGTTTCCTAATCAAGGTCACCTACTGCTCCATATCTCTGACTGAATCTAGACCAATAAAAACTCTATCCTTGATCCTATCCCAACTCAATGGTGTCTTGCATGGTCTACCATAAAGAGCCTGGTAAGGAGGCATACCCAAAGATGTATGATTCCCATTATTGCAGGAAAACTCAACTAGGTGTAGGTAATCCTCCCACCGGGTTTGATGATCCATCACATACATGCGTAGCATGTCCTCTAACACCTAATTGACCCTTTCAGTCTATACATCTATATGAGGGTGATATGGTTGTACTAAAATTGAGCCTAGTGCCCATAGTTGCCTATAATTCTCTCCAAAATGATGACGTGAAAAAATCACTATCAACGATGATCTTACGAGGTATGCCATGAAGTATGACTATATCTTGGAAGCACATGTTCCATAGCTGGTGCAATGAAGGTATTATGAATGGGTGAGAAGTGAGCCACTTTGGTCAACTTTTCAACTGTCACCATGATGGCATCATCATGGTGAGATGATGTAGGAAGACCAATGATAAAATCTATCAAAATGGTGTCCCACTTCCACTTAGGTACCTCATGAGGTTGAAGAAGACCACCTGGATGGAGATGTTCCACCTTTACCCTCTGACACTCTAGGCATCTAGCTACCATCTCATTAATCTTCAACCTCATATCTAGCTAATGATAAAGTTTCCTCAGATCAACATGCATCTTCTTTACTCTAGGATGCACTATATAAGGTTCTCTATGGGCCTCTATTATAATAATCTCATGTAATCCTTTGAAAGAAGGTACATAAATGCATTCTCTATGACATAAGAGTTCATCAGACTCTAATGAATACCCTGAGTACCTCTCCTTAAGGGGTCTCTAAGATCAAATCAATTCACAAATCTTTGCATACATCTCATCCTCATGTAAGTGACAAAGAATATGATCACTCAAATCCATGCCAGTAGACATAGAAGAAAGCTCATGTCATCTCCTACTCAAGGCATCTACGATAACATTCTCTTTCCCCTTGATGTAATGAACATCAAAATCATATTCGCACAAGAACTCTATCCATCTCCTCTATCAAGCATTAAGGTTAGGTCGCAAGAAGATATATTGTTGTAATCACCCAAAAATGGTCTAGTAAACTTTGAGCCCCTTTCTAAACATTAAAATTTAAATACTAGACTAAATATTATGCTTAATCAATTTTACATATGTATTTAATCTCTTATTTCTTGATCAAATCATCATTTTATCATTTATTTGATGATATCTTAAAGTTAAACCATTTTATCCTAAGCTTTATTTAATTAAGAGAACATGCTCCCTTTTAATTAATTAAAAAACCTTTTAATTAAATAATAAAATTACTTTATCCTAAGCCACGTTTAACTAAAATAGCATGTCCCATTTTAATTAATTAAAACCCCTTTTAATTAAATAAAAAAATAATTAAATAATAGAAACTACTTTGCTAAAAATAATAAATAATAAATAATAAATAAAAAAGAAAAAAGAATAGTGCAATTTCCAATGAGATGGAATCTTTTGACTTTTGAGAAAGTCTTTTGCCTCTTTATCTCAACCACTTATTATTTTGCCTCTTAATCATGTCCATTGATTTTACCTTTTGAGAATTTTGAGCACATAGATCAACCAATATTTAATCTTCATCATTGCTCATTTCTTTTTGCTTCTTAATCTTGATAGTCCACTCATTTCTAAATCCTTTAAAAGGAGAATCTCTCCTCACTTTTAGATACCACATCCTCATAGCATTCTTAGCTTCTTGAGATCTTGAAATTTTATTGCATGTTTTTAGAGTCTTGACATCTTAGCATATTGGAATCTTGGAGGCTTGCAATCTTGGCATCTTGGAGCTATGGCATTCTTAGATCTTTCATATTGAACCATTGCATCATCATTGTCATTTTATTTTTTTCATCTAGCTTAATCCATCTCACCTTAGATCTACTTTTCTTGCATTCTTGCATATCATTTTAGCTTAGATCTTGCATCTAATCTTAGATCTAGTTTTCTTTGAATTTCTTACATATCATTTTAGCATAGATATTGCATCTCATCTTAGATCTATTTTGCATTATCATTTGAATCTTCCATTCTATGGTGCACCTTTCAAGGGTCTTTCTTTAAGGTTAATTTGAGCGCTACCATTCAAAATATCTACATGGTTCTTGCACACTATGAATAAGAAGCTATAAGCCGCTTCTTGAGATCTCCTTCTTCGTGGATTCCCTCAAGTATAATGGTTTATAAAAGTGAAATGGATTCCATCAAGTGTTATGGTTTATATGGTTGCACCCATCGTGGGGAAAACCCATGAATTTTTGGATACTCACTTTAGTTTTTAATGCTAACCCTTGTGCACGTTGAGTTGAAGGCAAAAACCTTAGTTTTTTTAAAGATTTGATCATATCTCACAAATGGCTTGGATTTTTTATTTGAAATCATTTTTGTAGGTTGGGAATGCATCAAAGGTGTCTAGTCCAAAAATTATGTTTTTTGGATCATTTTAGCATGAGTTATAATTTTTTATTGATTTTTCATGAAAATTCATTTATGGTCGTAAATCATCTTATTTTTTAGAAAACTTTACAATTTTTAAAAGTTCTAAAAATTATACAAGGGGTTACTTCTTTGTGTTTTTAATTTAGATGCAATAACATAGCTCAAATAGTCGATTTATGAAAACTGAGATGTTTTGGTAAAATAGGTCTCTAGGGCATAAATTAAGGGATGTTTCTAAAAAATATATTTTTGGAAAGCTCTCTTATTTTTAATAGGGGTCTCTTCTTTGCATTTCTATTTTTGGGGTTGAAATTATAGAAAACAAATTAGATCTTGTTGACTAAGTCAAAATTAAAAAATAATAAATTGTGATGAGCTTGCACTTTATTTGCACATAGTTCAATGCTTGATTGACATTTCTTACAAGTCTTTGATATTTCCTATCTCCTGAAAATTGGTTTTGTAGGGTTATTGCTTTCATTTACATATTTTTGTGCCCTAACTTGTGGTATTAGAGTATTTACTTGTGAAAAGAATCACATTGCTAAGACTAATAACATTGAGATTTTTGAAATTGTGTTAGAGGTAAGTAACTAGATCTTGTGTGTCTTTGCAATAATTAGATCATTTTTCATAGGAACATATCTTTATTAGTTGTCTTTTGATAAATTAACATGTGCTTGATGTGCTTGGGAGACACTATGGAGTAGGAGACTATGCTCTTTTCCTTTTGAAAAATAAAAAATCTAGACATCCATTAGCTCTCATTTTACTTTCTTGCATTTACCTTTGGAGGGCTTGTCAAGAGAGAAATCTTTTTGGAATACCCAAGTGGGGAAAAAGAGAACTCAAATACTCCATCCCACTATAATCAAAAGCTTCCTTCAATCCAAAGAGAGGGGAGACTTGACTATTTTCTATTCCTAATGCTTCTTCATGTGTAGGGCCTAGTTGCCTAAATCTTGCTAAGCAAGACTACAATTGATTGGGTGCTTGTAGGGTCATCAAAGGTATTAGTCTTTTTCACTAAAAGGGGAGTACGTTCATCTTTTATAGGGCCAAGAGGTCTAAATCTTTCTTGCAAGTCTATACTTTTTAGATGCTTATAGGGCTGAAAGGTCTTAATTTCGCTTGTGAAACTACATGGGATAGTCATGAATGGATTCTACTAAAAACCTTAAGTTAGAGGTGACCCTATTGACCAAAAGTATCATAATATTTGTGCAAGGATCAATCCAAGTGATCTCTTGGATCACCTCAAGATTACTCACCATATGTATTCCTTTGAGATACCAAGTTGTGGGCAATAGTTTTGATACTAGCATGTCCTTAGGTAGTTCTTGTTTGATGTGTTTTTTATTTGTGCTAGACCGGTGGAAATATTTGGGAACATACACTTGATGTTATTGTAATATTACAACCTATCTTTAGACTTCACAAATTTCTTGTATCATGCAAGGTGTCTTTGTCCCTTGCTTGATTGTTTGAAGACTACTCTATGTGCCACATTTGCTTTAAAATTTTGATTTTGAAATTCAAAACTTGTCAAAAGTTAAACTTTCTGTCAAAATTCAAAATTGTTGTTAAAAATGGAAATTATTGTCTAAATGTCACCTGCAATAGTGAGAAATATCATACGACATTCTGAAATATCACATACCATTCAGAGAAATATCATGTCTTTACTATGGTCTTTCATCTTTCCTATCATCAGAATATTGTATCATCCTGAAGTGTCATCTGTCTTTACTAGGGAATTTCATATTACCTTTTATCCATATTTAACTATCATCTGGTTTACTAAGGTCTATCATCCAGATTCTGATCTGAGTTGGTTTGGCCCAAATTTTCTCTTAGCTAGCTTAGGAAGCTTATACTTGACTTTTTCTGATCTCTTGGTCTGAAACTAGCAGGTTTGGGACTATTTTTAGTTGAAAAGGATCACCTAGATGCCTTGGTTATATTCTTGATTAGTAAACTTGTTCACTTGTCTATCTATTTAGTTATATTTATCTCTATCTTGGTGTTATCTCTTGACTCTAGTCACAAGTGTCATACATACAGATCTTACCCCACAGCTTGGGCACTTGGTAATCAGTCATCTTAATCTTATTTTACTCTTTTAATATTTGACAAGTGAACACTTTGCTTCTCTAGAGTGGACATCAATTTGTCTTTTGTCTATTGGCAAGTTGTCTATACTAAAGTATATGACTAAATATAGTGTTTTCATTATGGCAACAAAGTCATATAGCAGTTTGGAGTCAGTGCACTAAGTGTAAAGATCAGAAATCAGTTAAGTGTTGAAGACTAGATAGTTAACAGAGTACCAAAGACTCAAAGCATCAGCACACGTGTGTACAGATGAATTATGATGTGCACCTTTGAAGTTAATCTTGTTAGACTATACTTGTGCTTAGTCTAAGAGCGCATAAGAAGATATGCAGAGATGTGAAAGTTACAGTCAACTGAAGTTGCACAACCAGTGTGTGCCAGCAGTGAACAGAGCATGGAGCCAATAGTGACAATTTTGGTTTGCGTCCTGTTAGCTCTTTTTCATGTAGAATCACCAATATAGCTATTAAGCTTGACTCTCAGGTTCCCAATTCTAGATTCTTATAGGGAAAAGGATAATTGATAAGGACCAAGTCCTTCTTCTACTTCGGGCTCCACAAACCCAGGCGGGTGTACCTATCTTCAGACTCACTACTTCACAATGAAATCCTTGCAGTGGATTAGGGTCGGGTTCTCACAATGACTTGCTAATGTCTCTTGCTGCAACTAATGCAGAGCTTAGAAAGCCAATCCATGATGTTAACAAAAGCAAACAATCATTGCAGAAAAATGGAAAAAGTGACAAGGGTATTCACCCTTCTTCTCTTCGAGCTTAAAACTCAGGCAAGTTAACCTATCTGATTCACTTCTACAAGGAATCACCAGAAGCACTTGCACTATTCAATGCAATTGACAAACATTTATGTTCTTGAACTAGAAATGGAAAAGTGATTTGAGAAGATTTTGATTACAAGTCAGGTCAAACTAGTGCCTAATCCTGGGCATGGAGTCAGAAAATGCACATCAACAAGAAACTTCAAATCTTATACAACTGAAATTCAAACAATGTACCTTGCACACCATTCTTTCTTTCCCCTATTTGGACATCAGATCCTCATGAAACATCAGATTATCAGCAACAATCTTCAAGATATTACACTCCCCTTGAAAGAAACTTGAGAATCATTACACCATTTACCTTGTAAACAAGTATACAAAGATGCCTTACAAATCGATATACAACAATTTGATATAACACAAAGAGACATCAGACAAATATGGGAAAGGATTTTCACTGTACTTCATTAAATCATCCTCTATCTATACATTCAATCATAGAAAACTCAGAATCAGAACTCTGACATGAAACCTAGAACTTGAATTAATGAAACTCAAACTTGCAGAGCTCTACTCATGTAAAAAGATTGGAACCTTTACAAAAAGATCATAAATGGGAATAAGAAGAGGGGAAAAAGCATAGCAGGTTACCCAAACTGACACCTACCCTTAATTCTGGAAAGCACCTGTCATCTCCACCAAGTGAAATGTGAGTCACCAGATGAAAAGAATTAGATTTCATAAAAATATCTTCCTGGCCCCCCTGAAACTTAAACTAAAAATAATGCGAACAAATGGCCACCTATGCAAAATTTGATTCCAAAATCAGAATCCTCACGTCGAGACCTTTCTGAAGGTATATAATAGTCCATATTTGGCCCAAAAATGAAGCCACCAACCATTAATTTGGTCTCCCATGTCTGCAGTTTAATATTTGAATTTTTTATATAGTCAAAACTATATAAAATCATGTTTATAACTTTGATTTTTAAAACCATGTGCACAGGAAGGACAAAATAAAATATTAATTTTATTGCCCCTAGACTAGGACCCATCTGACACATGGCAGGCTCAGATTGGCTCATGTCTCTGACCAGGCGTCCACCTACAACCTCCTCGCCACCTCATCAAGTTGCCACATGTCAGCCTGTCACATGTTCGCAAGGGCTGAAGTTGGCCCTTGCAATCATGCGACCACTTGACACGTGTCCATTCTCTGAAACCTTCTCTCTGTCACAAAATTTCTTTCCTAGGCCCGCTGGCACAGAAACCGAGGCACTTCCAAGCTCACATCAACAGAGCTTCCTCCAATTCAATCTACCTCATGTGTTTGTGTGTTTGCATTTAAACATCTTAAAGTTTTGATCCTACACCAATGTGGGACTAATGGTTTTGCCATTTTAAAGACCTTTTAATGCACTTCCCTCCAAAATTGGGGGTCCCACCACGCACAATACTCCATAGTCAAGTAGGCCCACCAAGAGTCCCTTGGCTTCTTTGTTTACAATATATGAAAGCATTGCTGTATATAACCACAAGAAATAGTACCCACCCACTGAATGTGGGATAAACCTCCTTTTCATTTATTTTGTTTTAACACCTCTTCCTGGCCTGTGTTTTGATCTCTTTCTGAAGGTGAAACTTTTTATGGATGTCACCAAGCGTGACTGCCAGAATTATGGCATGAGGCACCTTTGTCTGTGCTTTATGCTAGCTTCCTTTCATTAGCATAAAGCCTCCATAAATTGCGTGAGACTTCCTTGGTACAATGCGTAGCTGTTACATATCTTCCGCACTTCCATCCAACACTACATCTTGCCAAATAACACTGCCTTCCATTTAGCAAGCCAACCACTCACGCTGGTACTGCTTCTCACTGTTTACGTGAATAATGCATGTTAGCAACTCATGGAACCCCTCCCTTCATGCATGAGTGAGACCATTTCTTCATATTCGATTCCATCTCATATCTTGTCATCACCTAGATCGGGACAAAAACACCCATGCCCATTTGGGGATATCATCAACTATAGTGCAGAGAGCATAATGGAAACCACTGATTGAACAATTTTGTAATTTGAGGTCTGCAAGTTTGCATTGCGGGTTGCTCACGCAGCATGCCCACTTTCTTCCTTATACAAAGCGTGTACTGGCCTGTTCAAATGGTGGCACTAATCACTTACTGGTAGGTTCGCTTTACAAACCATTCCTCCTCTTATGCTGGCACTCATACTCATTCAAGACTAAATAATTGGGTGTTGGCATCTATTATACATTTGATTTATTGTTCATGGTATGGTGTGTATTCAACAACACACCCTCATATATGCTCAATCCCTATCTTTTACCATTTCTTTAAAACGTGCATTGTTGTAATATAGACTTAGCTACTTGAAACACCTATTCTGGAAGCTCCCTGGTAGGACATAAAATGACAGCTCGAGGTTCTTTTAATAATTATCAGCCTGCATGAGTTCATTATGCATAATGCATGAGCTCATTCTTTTCATGTATACTTGCTTTTACATTTTCACACCAGCCTTGACTGGTAGTCCCTCTAGAAATTCCATCCAAGCCTCTAAACATACCAATTACAAAACTTTTGCAACATGTACCATCATGGTATACTAATGCTCTTTACTAGTTCTTGTTTAATTTTGTAGGTACCAAATGCAAGACATTCTAGTTATTCTGAAATCATACATACAAGTTGTAAATCTATCCAAAAATGGCTGTGAGAATTTGGAAAACAAACTACAATGTAAAATTTATGTCCATAAATTGGCATAGCTTTCACCGTTGTTGAAAGGCAATCATCCCCTGAGCATTGTATTCTTGGTTGCTACTTTCATCTCCAAATAACTGATAGAGCCAACCTAGCTTGTTGTTTTATCTTTTGTTTCTTTGTTGCAGATTCTTCCACTTCAAATGCATTTTGATGGGCATTCAGATTTGAGCATTTCCATACGTTGCTCAGAAATTCCATCTTTGAGATGCCCATGACCAGAGACAAAAACTATATCTCCATCTTGTTCTTCTAGCTCATTCAAAATCAAAACATCACAATCAACAAACCATTCAGCAAACTAGGATATTCTGGGATCAAATCTTCTGAATTGTCCATGACAAACATCTCTATGACATACATCTTGAAATTGCTAAGCTTCTTTTCATGTCAAAAAGATCTAAAGGTGTCCTCATTATACCACAATGCAATTGTTAAGGGAAATCAGAACCGTGTCGCATCAGAAATGATCACAACTACTCAAACCTTCACACCTTCTGCAAACTAACTAAAAAAAACCTAACAGGCCTCCAGATGCGGCTTTAAAAACTGACTAGAACCACTAATAAAAATCCATCATCTGACTGACATAAACTTTGAGATACATAGAATCACCTTGCAAAATGGCATCCCTTGACTGTACCTGAGGTGAAATTTATTAACCTCTAAAGTTGCCCTTTTCATTTTGCATTTGCAAACAATGATCAGAAAAGCAAAAACTGCATCTGGAACTAGCCTTGAAAAGTGCACGAATGAATTGGCAGGATGCTCAAATCAGAATGAGATACAGTAAAACTTGTCAACATTACAGGACAACAAGAATTTTGACAATAGGATCATCCTGTGAAAATTTATTGGCAGGCAAAGAAGGCCTCTAACAAACTTGCAGAAAACATAACTGGGCAATTTGCACTTTTTGCAAACAGAAAGGGTCTAGCAAATTGACCAAATGAATACGTCAAGAGCCACAATCTTACAGAACAAAAGTATATTATGTCTACTATACACTGAGATAAACATATTGATGATCTGATGAATAGGGCATGAGTTATTCACAGTCAAAGTAGGGCTCTGCAAAACTGGTGAATAACCAAATAGTACAAAACACGAAAGCTGCAAATGGAATCAACTTCAATTTCTCATTAGATGGATTCATCATAAGCTAAAAAATAACAAGGGTAGATTAAAACTTTTTTATAATGCAAGGAAATGATTAAGACCTTTCTACCAATCCACCGGGTATAAGTTATAACATGTCAAACAGGGTTCCCGACAAAATTGGGAAAAGGGCCAAGTGCAGAAACTAGAAAACACCTTTGGAAGGGGATGAATAAACGGGGTCAAAAATTATCATAGGGACCTGAAACTGGAAACGTAAGTAGTATAGAACATGTGGAACAATACCCCATACTTGGATTTTCATGACTCTTATCAGATTTCATATTATTCAACCTCAAAGTAGCCCTTCCCAGTGAATTCTATACTTGGCAATTTTTTGATTTTGAGACACCCTAGGAATGAATTGATGAAAACCTATTTCAACACACAGCTTTAGCACTTGGAATAAACCACTGAAACATATGAAAGGCAATGGAAAAATGGATTTTATGAAACCACCCGGAAAACACCCGGTTCCCACATGCATTCTAAAAGCAAAATAATACCAATACATGCTAATGTGTCCCATTCCTCAAAATTTTAAGGGTACCAACACGTCCATAATGTAATGTTGTAGAGGCTATGCGCCCATTATATTTAGGTTTTCAACATATGTAGATATATAATTGTAATCATGCTTAATCCAATTCAATTGGAAGCACTGTCTATAATTAGTTATAGGGCCGACCTAGTTGTTTTGTTTGTATGAGCATATAAATGTAAGATGCACCCATTTTAATAAGTATGGAAGTTGTAATAGAGTTATGTGAAGTAGAGCAGATGTGAAGACAAAATATGATGTGTTAGAGCTTTTCTAGAGGTCAAAGCATGAGCGCGCCAAAGGAACTAATCTAACAAGCAGTGTCACAGTAACAGTTCACCCAACAGATATAGTGTGTATCTGATTACAGAAGTTTGTATCCTTCATCATTTGAGCAGTGAGCTCTAGGATAGTGAGTCCATTCCCCTAATAGGGATCATTTTAAAAGACTCCTAACAGGGTCCTACCCTTAACCAGGTCTACTATACTAAAAGAATTGTAAAGCTACTCCTAACAAGGTAAAGGATCTTCTAGCAAGGATCACAAAACACTAGTACAGAATATTAGTGGGTGTCAATTCCCACTAGGGTTTTTACCTATTTGGGTTTCCTCATAATCATATTGGTTTCATGTGTTATTCTTATGTTTCATGTTTTATGTGAATGTTTAATTCAGTACTTAAGCATTTAAGATAAGCATAAAGATTAAAGAGAAAAGTTAAAGTTCAATGAATGCTAATTCACCCCTCCCCCCCCCTCCTCTCAATGTTCCCATTCCTAACAATTGGTATCAGAGCTCTGGTCCTCAGCATAAAAGTTTAACCACTTGAGGAGATCATATACAAAGCAGAAATGAAACATTTGAAGAAAAATCTTGAAGCAGCTCTTGAAGACCTAGACAGTTCAGAAAGAGAAAATGAAGAACTAAAAGAAAAAGTCAGCGATGCCCAATTAGTTATCAAAAGACTAAGAAAGGATTTGAAAGGATGCTCTAATAGTGATCTTGAAGATAAAATCAAGAAGTTTCATGAAGAAAATGCATCTCTTTTAAGTCAACTTGAAGAATTTGATGAAAAACTAATGAACAATCAAGATATCTACAATGAACAAGTCAAGGAGAACTTACAGCTCAATGAAGAACTTAGAGAAGCTAACTTGGAGATCTTGGAGCGAAGAAACATCAAGGAAAGTTTGGAATCTAAATTGAAGGAAGCAAAGAATCATATTGAAAAATTTCACACCGGTTCTTATCTGATATAATCTCAGCTATATGCAAGAAGATCCAAAGGAGGCACTAGCTGCATTGGGTACAATGAAGCACAAAACTAGATTGACAATATGCGAGCAAGTAAGGACACACAGAAGGACATTACTAATAATGAGAAGACTAAAGATCAAACCAAAGACAACGGTGAACCCCCTAAGAATGAGGGCAAGCTTGGATAATGCACTTGTTTTGCATGTAACAAGCATGGTCACATTGCAAGGAACTATTTAGAGGTAAGACCTTTCAATGGATATTGTTATACATGTAATAGATTTGGTCATAGAGCAGAAAATTGCAAGACTAGTAAGAAGACCAGGATTCATCATCAAAATCAGACAAATGTAAGAAGTTCTCAGAATGTTACATGTCATATATGTAACTACAATGGTCATACAGCAAAACAATGAAAAATAGTGACTAATGTCAATGCGCTGAGGAATTTGAAACCCCCAGTCATTTTTCACTCCTGTAACAAGGCTGGACATATCTCAAAGTTTTGTAGATCAAGGGTGCAAGGTCAAGAAAGCCCTAAAAAGGTAGAAGAACCAATATTGGATCCTGAAGGAGAAGTCAATTTTTTGAAAGCCTCAGATGATGCAAGCTTGATTTGGTCCGAAGGAAAGAAGGATCAGGTTGATAAGAATGTATTGGATGCATCCCCAATGGACACACCCTATACATCTACATGAATGGCCCTCAGGGTCATAGGGGGAGCTAATTTAGCTCTAGACCCTTGCATGGCTGGTATACTCATCTTTAGAGTATGCACCTTTTAACTTAAGCTTTTAAAGCATGCAGGAACCTTTGTGCAAGAGCGCACATGCTGATTGTAAGAGGACCTCAAGTTTGAAATTTTGAATTGACAGCCTAGTTTACACAAGTTGCATTAATGGAGGAATTCTTACTTTAAGGAAAGTTGTTTTCTCACTCATTGCATTCATATTTAGAGTGACTAGAAAGCAAAAGAGTCTTGAAAGTAGTTGAGAAGATTTGAATATTGAATCATCAGAGATTACAGTGCATTTGATTGGTTGTTGGAAACCCTAGCTTTTTGTCCCAATTCAGAATCCCTCAGAATATCTCAGAGATCATTTGGAAAGCATTTTACAAGTAAGTCATGGCCACTCCTATTGTTTATGATGTTGTTGAAAAGAAGAGATATTTTTTTAAGAGGCATCCATTCAAGTCAACCCTAGATGATCTAGAGGGATCCTTCTTCCACACGCCGATGGGCATCATGCATGTAGAAGACATAAGGGCTTACATATATTGTAAGAAGGAACCTATTGGACTAGATAGGTTAAGGGTGCACATGGGACACAATGTTGAAACCAGACAAAATGTTCATGGATGAATACACCAAATGGAATGATCACCCCATTGTTGAATATGCCACGGCATATGAGTTCTATGAGGAAGAATGGATTAAAATCTTGTTGAGAAAAATCCATGATGATTTGTTTTGGATTGGAGATGTTCTAGTAAGAATCATAGGAGACCTAATTCATGAGATGATAGGTCTCTCCAAGATAAGCGCCATCCTTCCAGTTGGTAAGGATGTCAAGAAAATGGTAGAGCAAGTGTGCAAATCTAGAAGTGATAAGCGCGGTATGACTATTGAGCCAATTGTGGAAGTAGACATCAAATTGATGTCAATGATACTTGGTTACAGATTTCATCACACCAGCAAAGTGAATAGTGTGTCTGTGGGCACTATTCTGGTAGCTATTAGACTTGTGCAAGAAGATGGAGAGTTCAACTTGTGTGAGATCTTGCACGTACAGTTGATAGACAACATCAGGGCTATCAAGAATTATAAGACAAAGGTATTCAAATTTGGATCCCTTATCATCTATATGTACCTTCATATAGTTGGTAAAGTGTCAGACATGTACCTAGACAAGTCCATTCCAACCATGCCACAGATATCAAATAAGGTATGTATTGAAATCACCTTAAGAGACTATATAACCTTGGAGTTGAAGACCTTCAAAGCAAGAATGCAGATGAGGTATAGGATTCCTGAGAGTATTGTGGAGAAGTATAAGGATACAATATGCTTCATGGTGGAGATTGATACTACTTGCATGGAAGTCATTGAGCCTAGAACTAAGTGGATTCATCCACTTGGGTATGAGGTTGAGGAAAAAGTTCTTGAAGCTTATGCACAAGTATTACTATCAGCCCCTAAAGATGCTAATGAACCTAGGTGGGGAACCTATGAAGAGAAGACTAGAGAAGTTGATGCCAAACTGAATAGTGTTGCAACAAAAAGAAAGGTTGCAAATGTCACTTCTGAAATCTTAAGAATACATTATGTGTCACAAGAAGACCTTGACAAGGCAAGGGAAGAGAAGATTTCTCTAGAATTGAAGACCGCAGTAGCAGAAGAAGAACAGGAAGATCCCAAGATGAAAAATATTAAAGTTGAGAAAGATGATAGTCAGAAGGGTAAAGAAGACATTACACCTTCCGTGCCCATAAAAATAAGTGATTCTATTGGTCCTCCGGAGTATAAACCTATAGCTAAGAGGAAGAAAGAAGTCAGCACCAGTCATCCATCCTCACATGCTACAAGGAGTAGGAGAAACCTTCAAGCACCTCCTAAGATAGGATTCAGGCCTAGCCTTAAATTTTTGCAAACAAGAATTATTGATGAGGGAAAAATTGATCAAGTAGGGAAACACTATGAATCATACAGTGAGATTGATAAATCAGAAATTCATAATATGATTATCAAACATATGATCAAGTTCAAGAAAATAGTTTTTGAAATATAGACCTTGAATTCCTGATAAAGTTTGGAATATTTTAGAAAACCTAAAAAGACAAGCAAATGAAGAGGATCTTAGGATAAGAGAAAAAGTGCTACAAGATACTTTGCCTGTATGTTCTGAAGATTAAGAAGCACTAATATTGAATCTGGTGAAGCTGCACCTAAGAACAAAGATGAGAACTCTTCATATCATGAACAAGGACTATGAGTTGATAACTAAGGAAATAGAAAAATCATTTGAGAAGGTGTTTTTAGAACAACATATCAAACCACCTACTGCTCCCATCACCCAAGCACCCATTAAGGAAGATAAAGGGGCAGAGCCCACTAATGAACCAATGATAGGTCCTTAGGACTTAGCACCCATAGAAGAAGCACAAATAGAAGTAGATCAGTTTGTGCCCATGTCAGAATCACCTAAAGATAGCACATTCATCATTGATAATGTGGAGATAGCCATGGTGGCCACTGACACAGAATTGAACAAGTTTGAGGAGGCCTTTGTGAGTACACAAGAGGTAGAGATCTTATGCAGTAGTACTCCTCCTACTCAGCAAGAAGAAGTACTCATACAAGATGTATCTGATAAACAAAAGAAGAAAGAAGGAGAAAAGGAAAGTAAAGATGAATCTTCTATTGATTTGGTCAAGTTGAAGCAAGAGGTGATGGAAAAAACTCCCATCACTCCCTCCTTAGCATTGTTGTCAAGTTTGACACCTGACACAAGCAGTTTGGACTCCTGGAAGGAAGAAGACCCGATTAAGGTCAGCATCCTAGCTATGGAGAAGGCTAAGGAGAAGAAAGTAATGAGGAACCCTCTCTTGGTAGAATCAGTATGTATTTTGAATAATTTGATTCTAGAAGAGAAGAAATTGGTAAAGGTAAATTCGGTTGAGGATGTGAGCTTAGTCATCTCACAATTCAAAGTGAATTTTTCAAGCCTAGAAGAATCCACGACCATAGTGGTAGAGGATAAATACTTGAAGAAGAGACTCAATGAAATAATGATTAATTTTGCACTAGACTTAAACTCTCTTAAGTCTGGTCAGGCATCCTTGAAGGAATGTGTAGATTAAGGAATAAAAATCATTGCAGAATCCATGAATCAAGATAAGATATCTGATGTCCATCTTAAGAAGATCAAACATGAAAAGGAAATGATTTCAAAGGTAAAGAATTCAGTGCTAGACACATATACTAATTTGAACATGTGTATCAATGTATATCAAAGTCAGTTAGACATAATTGAGAAGGCAGAGAAAGAAATGGAGAAGATAAGGTCTAGACAGACCCAATTTAGGAATGCTCTTGTGCCTTCCTTAAACATTCTTAGTCAGAACATAAAGGAGATTAATGTGACCATGATAACCTATGATCAAGGTCCAAGCTCAAAATTGGAGAAGATGGAGAAGCTTCAGTATGAACTATGTGCCCATCTACAGGTAGTCAACTCATTGATAACCTTTTGGAAGAAGGAGATCCAGAATCTCAAGATAGCATATCTGAATGTTTTCCCTCAGTAAGTGTATTTAGATAAGTTTTTGATACACTTTTTTAATTAATGTCAAAGGGGGAGTTGTATAGAATATGGATTATATAAGATGTATAGGGAGATATAAGAATATGTATAAAAATGTATGGAAGACAAAAAGTTTTTGTGTAAAGGGATAGTTAGAAACTTGGCCATATTCCTTTGTTGCCATCAATGACAAAGGGGAAGACTATTGGAAAGTTGTCTATACTAAATTATATGACTAAATATAGTTTTTTCATTATGGCAACAAAGTCATATAGTAGTTTTGAGTCAGCACACTAAGTGTAAAGATCAAAAATTAGTTAAGTGTTGAAGACTAGATAGTTAACAAAGTACCAGAGACTCAGAGCATCAATGCATGTGTGTACAGATGAATTATGATGTGCACCCTAGAATTTAAGCTTTTTAGACTATACTTATGCTTATTCTAAGAGTTCATAAGAAGATATGCAAAGATGTGAAAGTTATAGCCAGTTGAAGTCGCACAGCCAATGTGTGCCAGCAGTAAACAGAGCATGGAGCCGACAGTGACAATTTTGGTTTGCGTCCATAATGTAATGTTGTAGAGGCTATGCACTCATTATATTTAGGTTTATGACATATGTACATATATAATTGTAAGCATTCTTAAGCCAATTCAATTGGATGCATTGTCTATAATTAGTTATAGGGCCAACCTGATTGTTTTGTTTGTATGAGCATATAAATGTAAGATGCACCCATTGTAATAAGTATGGAAGTTGTAATAGAGTTATGTGAAGTAGAGAAGAGGTATGTGAAGACAACATATTATGTGTTAGAGCTTTTCTAGAGGTCAAAGCATGAGCACACCAAAGGAACCGATCTGACAAGCAGTGTCATAGTAATGGTTTACCAAGAAGATATAGTGTGTATCTAATTATAGAAGGTTGTAGCCTTCATCATTTGAGTAGTGAGCTCTAGGATAGTGAGTCCATTCCCATAATAGGGATCATTGTAAAGCTACTCCTAACAGGGTAAAGGATCTTCTAGCAAGGATCACAAAACACTAGTGCAAAATATTATTGGGTGTCAATTCCCACTGGGGTTTTTACCTATTTGGGTTTTCCCATAATCATATTGGTGTGATGTGTTATCTTATGTTTCATGTTTTATGTGAATGTTTAATTCAGTACTTAAGCATTTAAGATAAGCATAAAGATTAAAGAGAAAAGTTAAAGTTCAGTGAACACTGGTTCACCCCCCCCCCCCCCCTCTCAGTGTTCCCATTCCTAACAATGTCATCTTATTTGGCTCTTTACATTCTCATTCATGCC
This sequence comes from Chamaecyparis obtusa, assembly GCA_027943335.1. Lineage (NCBI taxonomy): Eukaryota > Viridiplantae > Streptophyta > Pinopsida > Cupressales > Cupressaceae > Chamaecyparis > Chamaecyparis obtusa. The sequence continues at coordinate 1,261,030 of BSBK01001084.1, read as the reverse complement.
AACAATAACTAGATATCAAATTGGTCAAGGAAAGAAACCTCCAATTAGCTTTGACAAACTACCTTTTCCTACTAGGATTCTATGTCATCAATACAAAGAACCTCAAATTACCTTTGATAAAGAAGAGAACAATATTGAAGTTTGGTTTGATCCTTTTAGTAAATTTTGAAGTACCTTTGGGACACCTCTTGCCTCATTAGGATCTAAAAATAGTTTATCTCTCACCATGTCTAGGGAAGACTATAACAAGCTATTGAATGACCTTTTTTATACAATGAGAGGTCAAGACAAGTGGAGTTAGAAAGAAAAACTTACAAGGAGGAACAAGCAAGCCGCTTGGCTTGAAAATTCAATGCTAACTTATTTGGGAATAATACACCCCTGAGATCTCCCTCAAGGTCACAAAAAAATGCATATAACTCACCTCCAAGATCTCCACATTCTAGACATAGTTCTCAACATAACACCCACATGACTCTTGAGATTACTGAAGAAGAGCTCCTAAACTTTCAACAAGATGCTCATTATCAAAAACTCATGCAAAAGACCTTGGAACAAGATAGATATTGATATTTCATGCTCTTGGCTTCTAAAGGATTGAATCTCACCCCTAACTTTGATGTTGAGGGACTGATTTGAAGAAGGGAACCCTCACCTTGGGAACTTAACAACAAAGCAATACAAGACCTAAAAAATGAACTGGAAAACTTGAAGAAGGAAAAAGAGAAGCCTAAGTCATCATTTTGTATGGAATCCATATGTGCTTTACCTTTTGACAAAAAATCTATACATGATGCCCTTTTCAAGAGATGTTACTATTCCTAAGTATGGAAAGTATGATGGGAATGGAGATCCATATGACCATGTTAGACAATTCTATGCTTTGAGTATGGACTTTATGTATGATGATGATGAACTACATCTGATTGAATATCTTGATGAATTGAAGAAACAGTGACTAGAGATCACCGAGCTATTAAAGTGATATGTAAGATGATTAAATCAGTCAATATGTTGTCATTGATGTAAACTAGCTTTGACTATAGTTATCATGATAGTTACAAACATCTAAATATCTGTAGAAGGAAGAAATGATGAAGAAATGAGATATCTACATAAGGAAAAGATGGATATGATAGATAAGGATAAGGTATACATTGGTAACTTATTGATGGGTCTATGGCTTTATATTGTTGACTTGAGCATGTTACATTAATCTATTATGAAGAAGAGATTTGATTTGAACAAGTTAATGTGGTCTGTAATTTGAAGACTTCTGTATACACCAAGCTATCCTTGTGTATACCAAGTGACAATAATAACTGAGTTAGTTATCACCAATGCATTTAGTATTAACCGAGTATGGATAAAAACATGTTAAATGCTAAGAACAAATGACTGAAATTGATGAGCTGGAAATTGTTATGATTTCAAGGTTACAAATGAAGTTTTTTATAAGATCCATGACTGACAAAATTCAAAGATGATCTAAAAGATGAGATTGAAACATTTTGTTGAAACATCTACCGAGGAAGGTTTAAGCGGAAAAATGGATGATTGAGATTAAGAGGCAAAATCTGATGGCTGATATGTAAATGGTTTACTAGTCTATTTAAGAGAAATGAGTTTCATTTTTGAAACATGTTGGATGAAATATAGACTATAGAAGATTTCACATAAAGACATTGTTCATGCATTCTTGATCAAACTGGTTACAGACAAAACTGAGCTACAGGCATAACCGAGCGTCAGAGAACTATACACCGAGTAAAGTAAGTTGGGGAAATATTGAGGAAGTGAATTGGTTTATTGATTAGATGAGCTATATGAGTTTAGCATAGATCTAAATATTTGCAATTGAGTTGTATTTGAATTAGATCATAACTTTACCAGTTTAACCAACCGAGTGGACTTAATAGTCTTATTTTATTTCCATATGACATCCATTGAATGTTTATTGTTATCTTGTTGACCCCATAGCAAATAATGGTCAAAAGTTAATTGTTAGTGATAAATCCTCTAACCAGGTCACACCTAACAATGTGCATTGTAACCTTTAACAGGGTTGGCTCCTAACTGAGCTCACTTCAGAAGAGTGAAATATTTTGGGTTACCGATCCCAAGTGGTTTTTCCCTTTGCAGGGTTTCCACATTAAATCATTGTTTTATGTGTTTTTTTGTTATGATTGTTTTGTTATCATACTTTACATACTACATAGTTGATTTAATTGGTAATCACAGTTTGGATAATTACTGTATTCGATAAATGAATAGATAGATTGATATCTTATCTGACTGAGTTGTATAAATTTTTGAAATAGTTTTGAAAAGTACATCTGAGAGTTTGGGACTGTAGGATAACTAATTTAACTGATTCACCCCCCTCCCCCCCCCCCCTCTTAGTTATTCTAACAATTGATATAAGAGCGTATTGGTTGATTGGAGGAAAGTTTCAAGGACTTAAGAAAAAGATCACAAGATGTATAAGAGGGAAGTGCCTAAGCTAAACAAAGACAACTTCACAACATGGAAAAGATGGATGAGGCTGTACATATCTAGAATTGGAGAATCTTCTCTACATCTCCTAGACCATGGCTACTTACAACTAGCTATTGGACCTTTGACAATTAATCAGTTGAGAGGTAGACATGAGCACAATATAACTATGATAGAGATTGTTGCTACTCTAACTGATGTTGAATTTGAAGATGTCAAAGCATGCACTATAGTGAAAGAAATGTGGGATAAACTTGCACTAGTTCATGGTGGTGATGTAAATGTAATGAGAGCCAGAGCTGAAAGCCTAAGAGGCAGATTTTATGACATGAAGATAAAGGAAGGTGAGAACATCACACAATACTCTAACTAAATCAAAGAGGTGGTCAATGCTATCCGAGGAGCAGGAGGTATTATTTCTGAAGATATTGTGGTAAGTAAAATATTGAGATATTTGTTACCTATCTATGCAATTAGAATATTTGTTATTCATTAGATGAGATGTGCACCTGGAAGTACTCCTACACTTGATAGTTTGATTGGAAAATTGACTACATTTGAGCTGAATAATTATGACAATAGTGTTGTACCGAGTGTTGATTTTGCTTTTATGTCATCTCTGAAGATCGGTAAGTCCAACAATAAGAATTGTAATACCCCAAAAATGGGCTATAGGTTCATCAACCTCTTATATCGACATCGAAGTCCTAACCTAAGGCACATCGGCACATCATCGAATCCTAATTGATTATCCTAAATTCTGCATCAAGGAATATTCCTTATTCCTAATTATCCTAATTATCTTTAATTTAATGATTATTTGGTGATAAATCATATTTATCCTAAAGTTTGATTAATTGAATATTTTGAATATTTAATTAATTAGATTTAATGTTGCCACTTAATTATTAAGTTGATTCTAATTATTTATTCCTAATTATTATTATTTCAATTTGACAATAAATCTAAATTCCTATCATTAATTGATTAAATTCTTATTTAATTGATTAAAGAAAGTTGTCATATTTAATGATATTATTTTGGGATAAAAGTTTGATTTAATAATTGATTAACCCATAAATCAATTGTTTTATTTTTAAAATCAGTTAAGTTGGAAATAAATCACTTTATTTATTTATTTAATTCATAATTATTATGCACATTCAAAAAGTAGTTAAACTTGAAAATCAAGTCAAGTTGTTTTTAAAATAAACTCAACTCTTTTTGAGTTTAAAACAAAAAACTCAACTTTTGCATGATTTTGTGAGTTAAAATGAAAAATCAACTGAGTGATTTATGGCTTTCTTTTGTGCACCTCCAAAGTCTTGGATTTCTATAAATTAAGGCCTCAGCTCTTCATATCTCATCTCATAATTTTGCAAACTTATGCTGGCGAATCGCTATCTGGAGAATCAAAGCTTCTTTTGTGAATCAACCACATTTTGTGAGATCACTTTTGTTTTCATATCTTAGAATCATTGCATATCAATTTCATATAGATTTTAGATTTCATATCAGTTTCTCATTCATAATTGCATAGAAAACTCAAAAAAAATAGAGTAGCTGCATTCATATTTCATATCAGTTTTGCATTCAAATCCTTCGTTTAGGTTTCATCAAGGTCACTGATCTCGGTCCAATCTGAGAATACATACTCTCACTTACTAGAAGGTAGTAAATCACCTAGTTAGATTAGTTTTCAATTATTTGCACGATTTCAATTTCAAGCTAACCTCTAATGTTTTATTGAAGTGTTGTGTCTATAGATTAGGTACAAAATTCACACACACAAGCATAACATTAAGAATGAAAATGGTAGTGACAATGAAGATGAGCCGGATGAGCTTGAAGCATTTATGGCCTGAAGACTTTAAAAAGGTAAAGGAAGGTATAAGGGAAAGTTACCTTTAGCTTGTTTCAATTGTAAAGAGATTGGCCATATTGCTACTAGATGTCCTAACAGGAAAGAGGAAGATAAAGACAATGACAAATCTAGTGATGGAAAGTTTGGCAGAAGAACTGACAGAGGAAAATGACACTATGACAGAAGGAACAACCGAGATTACAAAGACAAAGGCAAGAAGACATGTTACCTTGTTGGATAAGATGAGAATGACACTGACACTAACACTGATGATGAAATTAAAGTGGTATTTGTTGCAATGAAAGATGATTCAGAAGAAGAGGAAAAGTATGTAGAAACAACACTCATATCTAAAGTTAGTAAAAATGATACTTGGATTATTGATAGTGGTTGTACACATCACATGACTAGTGATGAAGATAAATTTGAATACCATGAACACTACAATGGAGGATTAGTGAAAATGGGAAATGATACACCTTGTCAAGTGAAAGGAAAAGGATCTATCTTATTAAATGATAGGATTAGATGTGATAATGCATACTGGGTAAAAGGACTTAACTACAATTTGTTGAGTGTAGCACAACTGAATAACTCAAGTCACCAAGTTGCATTTGAAAGTAAGAAGATGAAAAATAATGATGAAACTAGAAAGATGGTCAATATTGGAGGACAATCAAAAGGTAATTTATTCTATCTTGATAATGTTGAAACTTCTTTTTTATTGGAAAAAAAGGAAGATGTATGGTTGTGGCATAAGAGACTATGTCATGTGAACTTTGATAACATGGTTAAGATCTATAAAAAGAGAAGAGTTAGAGGTTTACCAAGTCTAACTAAACCTAATCATGTTATGTGCAATCAATGTCAGAAAGGAAAAATGACCAAATCTAGTTTTAAAAGCAAAGAATATTCATCTAAAGGTATTTTAGAGTTGGTACATACCAACTTATGTTGTCCTATGAGAACTCAAAGTTATTATGGTGACATATATTTCATTTTATTTGTTGATTACTACTCTAGGATGATGATAGTAATGTTCTTAAAAGAAAAATCTGAAGCATTCAAATTGTTTAAGTGGTATAAGGCTAAAGTTGAAAAAGAAACTAGGAAAGACCTAAAATGCTTAAGATCTGATACAGGAGGTGAAAAAAATTCTGATGAATTTACTAACTTTTGTAATGAGCATGGAATCAAAAGGCAAGTTTCTGCACCAAGGACACCACAACATAATGGTATTGTTGAGAAAAGGAATCGGTCTATTGTTGATTGTGCCAAAACATTGATGATTGAGAAAGATGTTGGACAAATGTACTAGAGAGAAGCAATTAGCACTATTGTATACACCTTGAACTAAGTTCAATTGAAGAAAGACACGAACAAGACACTTTATGAGTTATGGTTTGGCTATACACTAAATGTAAGTTATTTTAGAATTTTTGGAAGTAGATGTTATATTCTAAAAGATGATATAAATGGTAAATTTGACTCTAAAGGTGATGAAGGAATATTTCTAGGATATTATACTAAGAGTAAAGCTTATAAATGTTTGAACAAGGCTACTAATAAAATGGTTGAAAGTGCTAATGTAAAAGTTGATGAGTTTGCTAAAAAGAATGAAGTAGAAAGCATGAAGGAACTAGAAGACTATGGTAGGTTTACATATGTTGAACATCCAAACTATCTACCAAAGCCATAGGTTGATTCTACCTAGCTTCAGTAAAATGCTACCGAGAATCAGCAATTGCAAACCGAGAACCAGGAAGAAGCCACTGAGGAACAGAATGAACCTGAACTAAATGATGAGAAAAGAAGAGAACAAGTGTTGGCAAGATTTTTTAGAAGACACCATCCACAAAACCAAATCATTGGAGATAAGAAAGCTGGCATGATGACCCAAAGTAAGTTAAGACAAAATACATGCTTAGTTTGTGATTTTGAACCTAAAAATGTTAGAGATGCACTTGAAAATGAGGAATGGATTAAGGCTATGAATGAAGAAATTGAATAGATTGAGAAAAACAAGACATGGACATTGGTACTAAGACTGAAAGATAAAAATTTAATTGGTACTAAGTGGATTTTTAGAAACAAGTTAAATGAGAATGGTGAGGTCACTAGGAATAAGGCAAGACTTGTATGCAAGGGATATGCATAAGAGGAAGGTATAGACTATGGTGAAACTTTTGCACCAATAGCAAGACTTGAAGGAGTCTGGATATTACTTTCATATGCTACACATAGGGGTTTCAAAGTATATCAAATGGATGTGAAATTAGTATTTTTGAGTGGAATTCTTGAGGAGGTCTACATAGAAAAACCAGAAGGTTTTGTTGATCTGAATCAGAAGAACATGGTATGTAGACTGCACAAATATTTGTATGGACTGAAGCAAGCACCGAGAGGATGGTATGAAAGACTACATGCTTATCTTATCAGTATTGGCTTTGTAAGGACAAGTAAAAATAATAATTGTATATGAAAGGAGAATTTGATGATAATATTTTGATTGCTGAAATATTTGTTGATGATATAATCTTTAAAGGACATGATTGGATTTGCAAATCTTTTGCTAATGAAATGAGAAAGGAATTTGAGATGTCAATGTTTGGAGAGATTAAATTCTCAGTCAACTACAACATTAGTAAACTTAGGTATCTCGGCAACAGCCACAAGTTGCTCTACAGGTTTCATGCCAGAGTCCACCAACTGATCACAAAAACCAAGATCGCATATCCCTTCCACCTCTATACTATCAGAAGAAACCTTGTCAAGATGTCTTCTCTCTCAAACCAGTCTATGAACTGGCTAGAAAAATTTCCACTGGATCAAAATGCTCCACCTCTGGTAAGATTTACAAAGCTCAACAACACTTTCCTTCACAAGGTTATCAACCTAATTCTATATATGGCTCAAAAAATCAATTTCCCACCGAGAAAACCTCTCAGAAATCATTGCTTCCACCACATCACAGAGATCTACAATCACTCTAGGGTTGAATCTTCTAGGAGACATCTCCAAAGATAAGAAACCCTCTACAAAAAAACCCTACACCGACCATCTTGTGGTAACCTCCAAGTTGTATGAAAGTTAGATCAACCTTCCATCTTGCATGAACAACTAGGCCATGATTTCACAAGTTTAGTAATGCAAGTCTATAACTCAAATCATACACAATCTCTTCACTAACTTTCTCCCAACAAGATAAAATTTTCTCAAGATCAATCTTCTCTCTGATACCATTTTGATGCACTCAAGGTCAGAGGATCCAATTAAGGACTATCCAAACTTATAGCTAAACACCAACAATACAGAATAACACAACACAACACAAATATAGAAACCAAAATCTTATTTATTCATCAGTAACCAAGATTACAAGCAACATGCTGAGTTGTAAGGCCTTCTTGGTTATGGTCAAATACATCAAAGATTACAGTAGTTCAACAAGATCATGCAGGATCCAACACACCTCTTGGCTAGCCCAGGTCTATAACACAAAAGGACACTGGTAGGCACTCCAAGAAGGATCTAAACTTGTTCTTGCAAGCCATCAATCAATCTTCTTGTTCCTAATCTCGCAAGCTACTAACTCTACTACACTTCCTTTACTTAATTCTACCTACCAAATCTCTTCTTTGTCTCTCCAGATCTACCCCCTAACAACTACCTAAACACCCTCTTAAATACTAATCTTTAGCCACAAGTCATCTTTACAAACAAATAAATCCAAAAACTTGGTCAACTTCCAAAGACAAACAAATATTAAATACAACAATAGTCAGCTCTCAAATATCCTTCCAACAAAATTCATCATGTCGACATCCAAATCTATATAGGATAATACAACATGCCAGACCTAGGTCCCCACATGTCCAATGGTCGATCCATAACTCGAGGAGCATGACCCAAATTAAATGTACCATTTGGCCAAGTTGATTCATCCAAACAAACAAGTTGGTCAGCAAGAACATTGAGCACTAGTAATAAACACTGAGACCCCATCGGTAACTAAGCACTGAGCACTAGAAACACCAAGTCATCGAGTGACCATCATCCACTAAGCTTCATCGGTACTTCCAACTGAGAACCTTTAGCACAACCACTGAGCTCCATTGGTGAAGCCAAACAGACTCCGACTAAGAACTATCACCAAAGACCGAGAAACTCCAATCTTCTACCAAGATCACTAACCAATTAACCGAACTCCACCAAATAGTTATTGAGATTTCCAGAATCGTCAGGAACCGAGGATGCCCCGGCATCAAAAGTACATCTGAGAATTTGGGACTATAGGATAACTGATTTAATTGATTCAGCCCCCCTCCCTCTCAGTTATTCTAATAGATGATACTTGCCTTATGTGACTCTTTCCTAAGAGTCTAAATGGTCAAGCCATGGAATGGTTCACAAAAATCGCACCACCACTTAAGTCCTTTGACAATCTTGTCCAAAATTTTGTTCAACAATACTTGTACAATACTCAACACCATGTGACTATGGGGTGAACCCACAATACTAGGTTACAATTTTTCGGAGGAAGGAATCTGTCCCGAAAAGCATTTTTGGCAAAATAATATTTATCAACTTTCAATAGAAACTAGCTTCAACTTTCGATCGTAAGTACTAAACTTATGATCGAAAGTCCTTAAACAAAGGACTTTCGATCGTAAGTAACTTTCGATCGAAAGTTCCTTAGTAACTTTCGATCGAAAGTTACTAAGGAACTTTCAATCAAAAGTCCCTTAGTGATGACTTTCGATCGAAAGTCATGCATTTAGGGTTTTTATTAACTTTTGATGACTTGACTTTCTATCGAAAGTAAATGACTTTCAATCGAAACTAGGTTAGTATTAACTAAATTTTCCATTTTTGGGCAAAGTAATTTCGATAGAAAATACTTTTGATTGAAAGTCCCTGGTTTGAGCCATGGTTTCAAGTTTTCAAGAAATTCTAAGAATTTCATGGCTTTGGGCCTCAAGCACACTAATCAAATGGATGAATAAGAAGATGTCCTTTTCCATTCAACAAGTACTCGGAACTAGCTTTCAAATGGTTATATATTTGACTATTTTTAAATTTATTATGTGTATGGTTTTTTATGTTAAATGAATGTAAGTTTTTTATCAAATATAAACCTCTGAGTTTGACGTTCAATGAAAAATAGTAAAACAAGGAAATTTTTTTTGGAAAAATAACAGTACCCTCCGTATTCAAGTCTACTTTCTATTAAAAAAATAATAATTGAAATTTGATAAATACACAATAAGTTATAAGCTATGTAGTCAAGGTAGGTTAAAATTTTGGTTTAGTCAAATTCAAACGTTAATAAAATATGCCATAATAGTGATAATGTCATCAAACCAATTGCATGCCCTCCATATGGATGTTACAAAACTAAATTTGAAAGAATCACATTCGTATCTATTTTACAAAAAAAGTTATGCTCTATGAAAACAGTGTTACTATTTGAAAATGACATTTTAGCACCATACAAGTTTTCATGGGAGAAAGAAAAAAGTATTCAAATAAATTCAAAAAAAATAAAAAAATATATATTTAGAAACTAGACAAAAAATCCTAAAAGATTCTAATTTACTTCATCATCTGATTTCAAGCGGTTCAACAGCAATATGCATCGAAATTTGAAAGTTTTTCTCAAAATGTAGAGTTCAGTGTCTGTTCAGGCTAAAAAGTGTAACCCACTATTGTGGGTTCACCCTATGCTTTACTTATGCAACATCAAACAAAAGCAAGGTGAACCCTTGGTTACCTTTTTACAAAGTTGGAGGAAGTTACATTCAAGATACTCATGAAAACTTATGGAGAATGAGAAGATTGATAACTTTGTTAATAATCTTATACTTGAGTTGCATTATGATCTCAAAAAACAAATCTTTCCCATCTTTAATGGCATGATTGAGAGTGCCTTTATAATTGAGGATATTTTGATCAAGAAGGGAAAAATCACATTAAGCAAGGATAAATCTAGAAATGGTAATGGCTACAACAAAGACAAGCAGAAGCCTTGGAATAAGAACAAGCATGTGGCCAATGATGGTGTTGTTGATGAATCTAAGACTCTAAGTCTAAAGAACCCATTTTCAACTTGGCTAGTTCTCTCCAAGCTACCAAACAATGAGAAGCTGCAAGATCTAATGATTCTAATAAGACTAAATCTTCATGGGCATCTAGGCCTAGACATGACTTTACCCCCTTGGGAGACTCATATGATGTGATACTTAAGACCTTAATTGCCAACAAGATTATCACACTACCTGAATATGCTAAACCCTATGAGCCAGAGGTGAATTCAAAGTGGTGGAATGACAACCATTATTGTGAGTATCATAAGAAAGGACACAAAACTGACAATTGCATAAAGTTGAAACATGTCATTCAAGACCTTATCGAGGGTGGAAAGGTTAGAGTAGATGATCTTATTAAAAATTCTTATCATAAAGCTTTCAAAGAACCACTTCCCAAGTATGACAAAGGTGAGACTTCAAAGAAAGATGAGGATGCCAAAATCAACTACACTTATACAAATGTTGGCAAAGTTATCAATATGCTCGAACCAATGCATGAAAACTTTAACATGGTAAGATCTTCTAATGGAAGAAAAGGGGGGTGTGTTCAATAAAATGTAAGATGTAAAATATATGGTGATGTTGATGTGTTGATGAGATGTGGGTGTGGAAATGTATAGGATTGGGAAATATAAGATCTTCTTCTAAACCCTAAATTCCTAAAAGAAAGATCCAAATTGATTAACCACAAGAAGATGGTCAACACATAAATGAATCAATCAATGGAGTATATGAAGAAAGGAGAAAAATAGTATGTTTCATTATGAAAAGGAAATACAAAAATCTTAATTGAATTGAAGACAAGTACTAACCTCAAAATAGGGAAAATTTGGAAAATATTGTTTTCTAGTGTATGTACACAGTTTTGGGAAATTCTGCAACCGGATTTGGTCTAGAAACTTAAAAATAGAGAAAACTCAGAAACCTTTTGTCTTTTTGAGAAAGGTCAACCTTTACCCAAAATAGGGGTAAGATCTTACCCCAGGGCAAAATCTTACCCCTTTATGTCGACCTTGACTTGCATTGCTCTAACAGAAATTTTGTTCATGAAACCCAGAAGTTTGTTGAAAAGGGTACTCATATTTGCACTGATATTCACCATCCTACACCTATACCTACAAGAAAAGAGTTTTTTTTTTTGGATGAGGGGTTTGCCTTAGTCAAACCCCAGTTTTGGAATTAACCTTAAAATATAATTGAAATTGCAGCAATAAATAAAGTAAATGGAACAATTCACCTTACTTATGTTGAAATCCTTGCAGAGGATTTGAATCCTTGAATCCACAAGTATGGATGCTCCAAATGAATGTAGAATTTAATGAACTACAACTAATTGAGAACTTCATTGAAGAACTACAAGTGATTAGAGATCACTGAACACTGAAGTGTTATGTAAGATAATTAAATCAATTTTATATTGTCATTGATGTCAACTAGTTTTGACAGTACTTATCATGAAAGTTACAAATATCTAACACATCTGTAGAAGAGAAGAGGAAGATGAAAAACCAAGATATCTACATTGAGGAAGATGGAAAGGATAGATGAGGATAAGGAATACTTTTGGTAACTTATTGATGAGTCTATGACTTCATATTGTTGACTTGATTATGGTACATTAATCTGTTATGAAGTTGGAAGAAATTTGTTACAAAGTAGTGTGGTTAGTTAATGAAGCATTCCAGTATACTCCAAGAAGTATAGTGTATACCGAGCATAGTATAAACTAAGCTTGTGTTCACCAACGCATTTATTTGTTAAACGAACAGGAAAAAAGGAGCTAAATTATGAGTTTTAGCCGATAGAAGTTGATGAGATGTAAAGTGTTATGATTTCGAGATACAAGATAATGTTTGTTACGAAGATCAACGGATAACAAAATTCAAAGAAGATCTAAAGGATGGAAACAAAATGTGTTACTGACACATCAACCGAGGAAGGTTTAAGCGGCAAAATGGACGAAGGAGTATAAGTAGAAAAATATGATGGATGAGAAGAAAATAGTTTACATGCCTATTTAAGAGACTAGATTTTTGTTATGAAACTTATGCCAGAAGAAGGAGATTGCAGAATTATTGCATGAACAAGTTTCATGCATGCCTGATCAGACTGGTTAAGGAGAACCAAAGTACAGAGATTACCGAGCGTCAGAAAGCTATAATCGAGAGATAGTAAGTCATTAATTATTGTTGAAACAGAATTGATATATTGATCATAGGATTTGAATGAGCATAATATAGATCTAAACATCTACAATAGAAGTTGTATTGTAATTGTGTCTGTGAATTTTGTACCTAGCTATAGACACAACACTTCAGTAAAACATTAGAGGTTAGCAAAAACCGAAATCCCCAAGTAATTGAAACTATGCTAACCAAGTGATTTACTACCTTCTAGTAGGTGCAAGTATGATGTTCTCAAATTGAAATCAAGATCAGTGACAATGCAACACCTAAATGAAGGATTTAAAATGATGAAAGCAATGAAATATGAATGTAGATTAATCTTTTTTTTTGTATTTTTTATGTAATTAGATGAAAAGCTTGATATGAAACTAATCTAGAATGAAATTGAAATGATATGCAAATTAATCTAAGAATTATATGAATCGATATGCAAAGCTATGAAAAACTATGAATTGATCTCACAAAATTATCTGTCGCAAAATCTTTTTTCTTCAGTTGTAAATTTACCAAAGTAATTGTGCAAATTTGAGAGATGTGAGATTGAAAGCTTTGAGGAATTTTAGAGAGATGTTGAAAGCTTGAGAGATTTTTTAGAGGGATTTGTGAAGAGTTGAGCTTTGTTTTTATAGAAATCCAAGGCTTGAGGATGCATTGAGAAAAGCCATAAATCACTCTTGATAAACTCAAGTTGATTTTTGAGTTAACAAGAAATTAAGAATAAATAAACTCATAAAATAGTGCAAAAGTAGTTTTTATTTCAAAATAGAGTTTTAGTTCTCTTTTTCAAGTCATCATCAGATGTTGAGTTTAGAAAGTTAACAAATTGAAAATAATAGTTGTTTTAAAGTTGACTACTTTTTTGATTGTGCATGATTTAATTATAAATTAATTTAATAAATAAAGTGATTTATTCTAAACTTAACTGATTTTTGAAATAAAATAATTGATTTACGGGTTAATCAATTATTAAATCAAAATTTATTCAAAAATTATATTATTAAATATTAACAACTGTCTTTAATTAATTAAATAGGAATTTAATCAATTAGTCATAAGATTTTTGATTTATTGTCAAAATTAAATAATACAATTTAGGAATAAATATAATTAAATCTAATTAAATAATTAAGTGGCAATATTAAATCTGATTAATTAAATATTTAGAATATTCAGTTAATCAAACTTTAGGATAAATAATGACATTTATCGCCAAATAATTATTAAATTAAGAATAATTATGATAAATTAGGAATATTTCTAGGAATATTTCCCGATGCAGAATTAGGATAATCAATTAAATTCTATAATGTGCAGATGTGCCTTAGGTTAGGACTTTTGTATCGATTTCATTCAATTTGAAGATGTAGGAGGTTAATGAACCTATAGCCCATTTTTGGGGTATTACATTTTTCTCCTCTTTGAATTACTGTGCGATGCGCAGTGGTTCAAAGATAGTCTATGTATGATAAAGACGTTTGAGATTGAAACTAATTTGAAAGATGAAACGATTCTGAGATAGAAATCGATTGAAAGATTTGAAGATGTTAGGTCTTGAATGACCAAAGATAATGTTAACTATAATAGCAATGAACCGGTGATTACGAAAAAGTGCCAAAATGCATGATTCTGAACCTTATGATTGCAAAGAAGTGAGTGACCAATTCCAAACCTGATTGTCCAAAGAGAATCATATTGGTATCACATCCTGAACCCATCAGTTACGAAGAACCAAGGAAATAACACTAATGAACCGATGGTTACAAAATGTTGATACAGTTTACAAGATAGATTAGGATACCAAATTGATATGGATTTCGATGAATCTGATATGCCCCAAACAATGATAGATTTTCCCCAAGCGATGAGGACTTTTGATGAGTTAAAAACTAGACGTGGTTGTTGTCTTGATTACTGAGGAAAGATTGATTATAGATTTAGATTTACAAACATTAATGATATGCAATACCATGCCCCCTTCGGGATTAAAATTAAAATCTGACAAGAAAAGTTAGCGTTATAGTTTCGAAGCATGTTAATTGATTTGAGAAGTGGTTATACATGTTCAAGAATGTGTTCTGCATCGTTTAGAGGTCCTGGAGACCAAGTTTGACTAGGTTAAACCATGAGTTGACCATAGTTGACCAAGTTGAAATTTTGATAGTTTGATGTAAGATAATCAGTTAAGTTGAATTCTAGATTTCTATGATGATTGAAGGTCGATTATGAAAGTAGTTAATAATATGAATGATCTCAGATTTTGATTTTGATCCCGAAAAAGGATTCTACTTGTTGTTTCATTGGAGGAACCTTCATACAATGCTCATTCCATGTGTCATGTTTAGCATTTTTGGTTTTGAAGAATTGTTTAAGTGTTCAAGTAATTTGTGAGATCATGCAAAGTGTGAAATGAAATGCAAAATGAAATGAAAACCTAGGACCTAGGACCTAGTCACTGATCATGTGTCAATTTTTTGTCATCATTAAACTTTTAGGCAACCGGATAAATCAATACAATGTCCACTAGTTAGGAAACTATAGACATATGAATATTGATTTGTATGTGCAGGAATTAATACAACTCCCACTGGTTAGGCAACCATGGACATATGAACATTGATTTTGTTTTTGGAATGTTGGATTAGATATAAGCACCAAGGCACAAATGCCAAGATGACCTGAATATCATGTCCATTTTGATATAGCAATTTTTATAAGCATTAGAACATAAACATCATGATGACCTGAATACGCCTTGTGTAACAAACACATCAAATAGAAAGAGATCATTCTAAATCCATTACGAATTACCCGTAGTGACCCTTTATCATTCACATCCTTAGGCAAGATCACGTTTCACAGTAGGAGAAAGAACTCACTCAAAAAGACAATAGTTAGATCAAACTTCTTTGAATTTTCTAGGTATCAATGGTCGAGGTACGCATGGCCATCCAATTTGAGATAGAGGCTCTTACAGATGGATACCATTTCAATCCAGAATTTTCAAAGTTGTTAGATTTTCACATACAAGTAGAAGACAAAGAAAAGATTATGCCCCCAGTCATCACTTTCTAAATCCTGTAAAGGACATCATCGAAGAGCTCAAAGGACACAATATGCAAAAATCTAAATGTGGATCAATAAGCATACAAGGAGAGAAAATGATGAAGGGTGCTCCCCTTAATACCACAAACACATAATAGAAATAGAGAAACAACAACAATATGCAAGAACAAAAAATTGGCTTCTTATTATCTCCACAAATGTGGAATTACAAAATTTCAAAATTACAATATGCAAAGCCACATGGGCATTCCCTTACAATATTTTGTAGGAAAAAGCCTCGAATCAATACCTAGATCTCTACCCAGAACTGCCCTAGACAACACTATGGGCCTTCTTTATATAGGCATTTTCCACCACCCGAGAAGGTTCCCAAAATTTAGCCCTTAGGGCTGACCAAACTTAGAATTATTTTATTTTTAAATTTATTACATCAAAGTCAGCTCAAAATAACTTTTGAAACCCGAACAAAAATTTTGAAGGAAAATTATTTTATGCCATTTCAAGTGACCCAACTTCCAAAGACCTTAAGTCATCACCAATTGACCCGATTGACTATTATAACCCCATTTCAGAAAGGTCACAAAGCACTCTACAGGCTTGACTCATGCAAGCACTTGTCACCCAAATTTTTGACCTCATCTGAGGCCTGTAAAGCCTTCAAAACTGAGTTCAAAGTTTTTGTACCCTACTGCCAATACCAAAAATCTTCAATATCTTCAAAACTAGACCTGATCTAAGCCGCTAGAACGGGTGGCCCCTACCCCCTACTATTAAAGGGGCCAGGGTCAAGTTCCAGAACTAGCTAGAACGGTTCCATCCGGGGCCAGGGGGTGTAACCGAGGGTGAGGGCAACTGTCCATGAATGGGCTCGCTCGTTTGACAGTCATATGACCTAGCCGACCCAACTGGCTATCCTTCCTATGGGCCCTATGGGAATACGTTTGTTTAGAGGAGCCCTACTATTCTAATGGCCCCCGTAGATAAGATAGGGCGGCATCTAATGAACAATGGGGCCAAAAAAAGTTTCTATCTTTTTAGAATGTTACATCCGGTTCAATCAAAGGTTCTAGCCATGAAACTTTACTGGCAGGCTGATACGACTGAGATGAACATCCACATGTAAAATCAGAACATTTCAAGATTGTATGACCAACTTACTAAAAATAGCAAGTTTCCATAAATAGCAGCTCTGCACAAGATAGCCCTTATTGAATACAAAAACAAAAATATGTTTGTGTGATGCAAGATTGCTCTTACACCAAGGATGCTCCTGCATCAGACACACGGGGTAATTTGAGAAGTGACCCCATCATGTCTCAGGTGTGTAGAGGAAAACCAAGATAGTTAACCTCCTTTGTTAGCCATGATGAATCTTCAATAGGTCATCCTTTCCACTTGACCAAATATTCTTCATATGTCTTATTCCTTGTGCTTCTGCCAACATGACTATCCAGTATATCCTCAATCTCTTTGGTATCTAAACTAGTTGCTGGAATACTCTACTGTGTTGTTGTGATCTCATCTTCAACACCTCCCTCATGATACTTTGTCAGATCTAAAATGTTAAACACTGGTGAAATATTTAGCTCAGTAGGCAATTATACTTCATATGCATTTCCTGAATCATGCTTCTTCAGTATTTTACATGGCCCAAACTTCTTCATTTTCAATTTGTTATATGTCCCAACTGGAAATCGCTCCTTCTGCAAATGAACCATGACTTCATCTCCAACCTAAAATTCCTTATGCCTCCTTTTCACATCTGCCTTAGCCTTATACTACACATTCATCTTGGTAATATGCTTCCTCACCTCCTCATGGATGTTCTTCAAGTGTTCTAAAAAATCCTCAGCTTCAGCACTACTTATTTCTCCTTTATCTATCTTTCTCAACTCAGATGCATTTCTTGGACTACTCCCATATACAATCTAGAATGGTGATTTACCAGTGCTCCTGTTGACAGAATTATTATGTGCAAATTCTATCTGTGGTAAAATCAAATCTCATCCTATTGGCTTATCTCCAACCAAACATCTCAGCAAATTTCCCAAACTCCTATTCACCACCTCTATCTATCCATTAGTCTGTGGATGATGTGATGAACTAAACTTTAAATCTTTCTTCAACTTCTTCCATAATGTATGCCAGAAATATCCAATGAACTTAGTGTCCCTATCTGAAACTATACTCCAAACCATGTAGTCTCACCACTTCTCTAAAAAATAATTCTGCTACATGAACAACATCATTAGTCTTCTTGCAGGGAATAAAATGTGCCATCTTTGAAAATCTGTCAACTACCACAAAAATTGAATCATGTCCCTACTATGTCCTTGGTCAACCAAGAACAAAGTCCATACTGATATCCTCCCAAGGCTTCTTTGGTACAGGTAATGATTGATACAACCCTGTATTCTACTTCACTCCTTTCACCATCTAACATACTCTACAACTCTGTACAAACTTCTTGACATCTTTCTGCAAGTATGGCCAATAATAATTCTCACTAACCAAAGCAAGGGTTTTATCACAACCAAAATGTCCAGCCAATCCTCTGCTATGCTTCTCCTTGATGAGATTCTCCCTCATAGAACTTCTTAGAATGCACAAGTAACTCCCTCTGAATAGCATATCATCCTAAATGATAAAATCCAGCCACTTCATCCTATCTAGAGTAACAGATTCTTTACAAGCTTTCCAAGCTTCACCAAAATTAGGATCCTTTGGATACAAATTCTTAGTTCCTTGAACCCAACCACCTCAATCTACATCTCTGTCAACAATAGTTGCCTTCTACTAAGAGCATCTGCAACCCTGTTAGACTTTCCACTCTTGTGTTTCAAAATAAATGTATAACTCTGCAAAAACTCAACCCATTTCAAATGCCTTTGATTCAACTTTCCTTGACTATTCAAATATTGCAAAGCTTGATGATTAGTATACAAAACAATCTCCTTAGGAAGTAGATAGTGTCTCCACTTCTTCCATGCCTGAACTATAGCATAAAATTCCTAATCATAAACAGAATATTTCCTCTTGGCATCATTCAACTTCTCACTGAAATAAGCAATAGGTTTACCTTCTTGACTCATAACAGCTCCTATTGTAGTACCACTAGCATCACAGTCTACTTGAAACACCTTATTAAAATCAGGAAGTGCTAAAATAGGTTGTTCTGTAACCTTTTGTTTCAATAGTTTAAAACTCTTATCCACCCCATTAGTCCACTTGAACTCTTTTATATCCCCTCTCATTGTTTCAATCAAGGGTTGACAAATACTGCTAAAATTTCTGATAAACTTTCTGTAAAAACTAGCCAAACCATGAAAAGATCTTACCTCAGTAGCACTCCTTGGAGTAGGCCATTGAAGGATAGCCTATACTTTCTCTGGATCCATTTTTAGACCTTCTTCTGAAACTACAAATCCCAAATACACTAATTCCTTCTTCACAAAATTGCACTTCTTCAAATTAATCAACAATTTCTCATCTCTCAGCTTCTCAAACACCATATGAATATGCATCATATGTTCCTCCAATGTCTTGCTAAAGATCAAAATATCATGTAGGTAAACAATGACAAACTTACCCAAAAATTCTTTCAGAACCTCGTTCATGAGCTGCATGAAAGTGCTTGGTGCATTGGTTAGCCCAAAAGGCATGACTAACCACTCATACAGTCCTTCCTTTGTCTTGAAGGCAGTCTTCCATTCATCTCCATCTCTGATCTGAATTTGGTGATATCCACTCTTTAGATCTATCTTTGAGAAATACACAACTCAACTCAAACAATCCATAATATCATCCATTCGTGGCAATGGAAACCTGTACTTGATTGTGATCTTATTTATTGCCCTGGAGTCTATACACATCGTACATTCTCCATTCTTCTTTAGTGCTAATACTGTTGGTATAGCACATGGACTCAGGCTCTCCAAAATCAACCCCTTCTACAATAACTCATGTACTTGTCTATTCAACTCTTCACTTTCTACTATTGTCATTCTGTGTGCTGCCTTGTTTGGAAAACTGGCTCCTGGAATCAAATCCATCTGATGACTGATATTCCTTATCGGTGGTAATCCATCAAGTACATTATTAGATACAATATCCTAAAACTCATTCAACAAATCTGCAACCTCTATAGGTACATCCTCTACTTCCTCTTTACTAGCTTTTAGAATTAAAGAAAAACACACATGCTCATGCCTCATACCATCTAGGAATTTCCTTCCATCAACAAAATTTATTCTTTCATTACCACATACCTTTTCTTCAGTCTCCTTCAATGGCTTTAGCTTATGTCGCACTCCATCCTTTGTCAGGGAATAGGTGTTCATATGACCATCATGTATAGCACATCTGTCAAACTACCATGGCCTACCCAACAACATGTGACATGCATCTATAGGTATGATATCACATAGTACCTCATCATGGTACCCGCCAATCTTGAACTTTACTAGGTACTGTTCACTGACCATGACCTTGTGGTCATCCTACACCTAGGAAATCCAATATGGATGTGGGTGTTTCTATCTCTTGAGCTTCAACTTTGTCACCATCTCTTCTAACACCAAATTTTTAGTGCTTCCACTATCAATAATCATATCACAACATTTACCCTCACACTTGCATCTAGTGCGAAACAAGCTCCTCCTTTGTTCAGGTTCATTCTCACCACTCAGCGGGACTCTTCTATTGATCAACGTTTCTTCTCTTTTAGCATCTTCAGAATTTGAAGATCTGGCATCTTCATCTACATGTGCCACTCTGGCCTAGCCTTCATTCCTCCTATTCGTCCTTGGCATTGAGGACATTCAAATTCCCTATGACCTTCTTCTCCATAGTGAAAACATGTTCCACAGAAGCCTCCTCTTCCTGAACCTTGTCCTCTTCCTCTTCCTTTCTGATCTCTATTGTTCTGATCTTGGAAATGATTGGAATTGTTTCCTCTCTAATTTTGACTGCTACTAGCCTCATCCTTCTTTTTTGGATCTTCATTTCGGCCTCCATATGACAATCCACCAGATCGTCCACCGTAACCTCTTCCATTTTGTCTGCTCTCAAACTTCTTGTTCAGTTTTTCCTCTACTTTTAGGGCAAAGTGGTATACCTCTTCAATACTATTCATTCAAACCAGATTCAGCTCCTCTTGAATGCTCAGCCTTAACCCATTAAGGTAACGGGCAACTTTCTCCTTGTCAGCTTCTGCATGGCCTATTCTAATGAGGATTCAATAGAACTCCTTTGTATACTCCTGAACAGATCTTCCTGCCTATTTCAAACTTTGCATCTTTTTTAATAGGTCAAGCTCATAATCAACAAGAATGAACTACCACTTCAATTTATCCACCATTCGATCCCATCTTGTGATTTTATCTTTCCCTCTTCTATTTTGCTCCAATTGAATCTCTTGCCACCAGATCTTTGCATGATCTTTCAGTCTAGCCTTCACGAATTTGACCCTATCAGGATCCTAAATATCTTCATACTCAAAATATTCTTCACATTCATTGATCCAGTCGATCAACTCATCTGGGTTAAGATTTCTTGAAAATGCAGGAACCTCAATCTTAGGTCTTTTTTCTGATCTTGGAAATGGCCCGAAAAAGTCTTTCTTCCTCCTGGTTCACAACTTTGACTTCTCCTTCTTGAACTTCTTCTTTGGCTTCATCCTCGCTTTCATCTCTGACATTAAGATTCATTCCTCTATGAATCTCCTCTTTCAATGCTTTCACTTATCTCTAGAGTGCTCTAACCTCAGGTGTTACAACACCAACTCTTCTATCACGTTCCCTTCGTGGAGGCATTTTTATGATGCGCGTTGAAACCCTAACCACGGTCTTGGTGCAAACTGCCTCACAGTTGGCGATTTGTTTACACACTCAAAAAATCTTTCTTTGATACCACTTGATGAAGGGTGCTCCCCTTAATACCACAAACACATAACAAAAATAGAGAAACAACAACAATATGCAAGAACAGAAAATTGGCTTCTTATTATCTCCACAAATGTGGAATTACAAACTTTCAGAATTACAATATGCAAAGCAACATGGGCATTCCTTTACAATATTCTATAGGAAAAAGCCTCGAATCAATACCCAAATCTCTACCCAAAACTACCCTAGACAACACTATGGGCCTTCTTTATATAGGCATTTTCCACCGCCCAAGAAGGTTCTAGAAATTTAGCCCTTAGGGCCGACCAAACTTAGAATTATTTTATTTTTCAATTTATTACATCAAATCCGGCTCAAAATAACTTTTGAAACCCGACCAGAAATTTTGAAGGAAAATAATTTTCCACCATTTTAGGTGACCTAACTTCTAGAGACCATAAGTCATCACCAATTGACCTGATTGACTATTATAACCCCATTTCGGAAAGGCCACGAAGTGCTCCATAGGCTTGACTTATGCAAGCACCCGTCACCCAAATTTTCAACCTCATCCGGGGCCTCTAAAGCCTTCAAAACTGAGTTTAATGTTTATGTACCCTATTTCCAATATCGAAAATCTTCAATATCTTCAAAACTAGACCTGATCTAGCCATGAAACTTTACTGGCAGGCTTATATGACTGAGATGAACCTCCACATGTAAAATCAGAACATTTCAAGATCGTATGACCAACTTACTAAAAATAGCAATTTTCCATAAATAACAGCTCTGCACAAGATAACCCTTATTGAATACAAAAACAAAAATATTTTTGGGTGATTCAAGATTGCTCTTACACCCAGGATGCTCCTACATCAGAAAAGCATGAAGCATAGATTGTTTTCATTTTGTATTGATGTTTAATTGCATTGTTGTAGATGCAAAATCCTTTCTAGAGAGGAGACTAACTGACTGACTTGGATAAAGCTTCAAAGGACTCTGACTGGATATGACTTGTCTAAGATGTACTGGAGGCCATAAGATATGACATTGATTGCACCCAGGTGTTAAGCATTGATAGGATACAGACACTTGAGTTGATTGGTGTATAGACACACTTATTGAAAAAAGGAATGTGGGAAAAAACCAAGAGATATGTACAAACTAAAGCAAGACTGAAAGCTGGGAAAGACCAAGATTGCACTGATAGATGGAGCATTTTCAACAAGCGGCACCCGTTTTCCAGGTTTTCACCATCTTGGCAGAGATTCTATTTTTTCTACCAAGGCGCCTATTTCCAGGTTTTCACCAAGGCACTTTTTCTTTTTCTCATTTTTTTGTATTTTTCATTTTTCCAATTTTTTTGATATTTTTGGTATTTTTTGATTTTTTTGTGAATCATCAAGGTGCCTATTGCTAGGTTTTCACCAAGACGTTCATTTTTTCAGGACTTTTTCAGATTTTTAAGATATTTTTAGGATATTTTACCATACACTGAATGCCTTAGGCATAGAATTTCTTTAGATGGAGAACATTGATTGGTTCTCAGAGCTGTTCTCCTTCAGTCATTGAGAGTTGATAGGCTCCAAAGCCAAAAGTAGTAGTGATTACAAAGGGACCTAGCCAGTTGGGTACAAACTTCCCCTTGCGCTCTCTATGTGATTGATTTTTAGGATTCTCTCTCAAGACTAGATCACCAACCTAAAATTCTCTGTGTCTGACTTTCTTGTTGTAGCCTCTAGACATTCTTTTATGATACACTCTGAGATGATCATACACTACTTGTCTACGCTCATCTAGTAGTTCAAGTTCTTGCAAGCTAGACACTCTTTAGTCATCATCAGTTACTAGACCATGCATTTTGATTCTTAGTGATGGGATTTCAACCTCAATAGGCAGTACTGCTTCAGACCCATAAACTAAAGTGAAAGGTATAGCCCTAGTGGGTGTTTTGATACTTTTTCTGTAGGCCCAGAGAGCTGGATTGATCATGAGATGTCAGTCTCTTCCTATTTTATTAACTGTACGGTGTAATATTTTCAATAGATTCTTATTAGAAGCCTCTGCTTGTTCATTCCCTTGAGGATAGTAGATAGATGACCAATGTTGTGTAATCTTGAATTTGGCACATAGATCATCTAAGTCTTTGTTCTTGAATTATCCACCATTATCTATTACTATAGAGTGTGGAATACCATACCGACATATGATGTAGTTTAGAATGAACATATAAATTTGCTTGTCAGTTGCTTAAGTCAAGGGGACTGCTTCTACCCATTTTGTAAAATAGTTTGTAGCTATTATGTATGGGTATGTCCATTAGAAGAATGAGGATGTATGGATCCAATAAGATCAAATGCCCATTGGTGAAAAGGCCATTGTGTAGTAAAGGGAATTAGATCTTTCCCTAGAGCATGAATTAAGTTACCATGTACTTGGCACTTTTGACAGTTCTTAGCAAACTTCATTGCATCTTTCTCCATTTCAGGCCAATAGTACCCAGCCCTAATAATATTTTGAGCTAGCATTAAACTATTCAAGTGTGATCCACATATACCTTTGTGGAATTCCTCTAATGCACATTGAGACTCTTCTCATTCTAAACATCTAAGTAGTGTACCATCTAGACCTCCTTTGTACAAATCGTTACCAATGATGACATACCGGAACACATTGTGGATAAGGTATCATTTCTCATGGTGATTGAAGGTATCAGGAATTATTTGGTCTTGGAGATATGAGAAAATATTTTTGTATCAAGATGAATCATGACTAACAATAGTGTAGATCATGTAGGTTTTGGGGGAATCATATGCAGGATAAGATAGTGCTTTCACTAGGAACTCATAGCGTAGCTCATGTTCAGGCTACTGTAATAGAGTAGATAGTGTTGCCATTGCATCAACAGCCCTATTCTCTATTCTAGGAATTTTCTCAAATGTGATAGATATGAAATATTTCTTTAGATCATCTACCATTCTTTTGTATTGAATGAGATTTTCATCTTTCATTTGGTACACATCATTGACTTGATGGATAAAAAGTTGGGAGTCCCCATGAATGTGTAACTCAATCACTCTCCACTCAATTGCTAGTTTCATACCATTAAGAAGGGCTTCATATTTAGCAATATTATTTGTGAAAGGGAACTTTAATCTGAATGCTTTGGGTATTGAGTATCCTTGAGGAGTGATGAACAATATGCCCACTCCAGATCCATTCTGTGTATAGGAGCCATCAAAGAACAATTTCCATTCCCTAGAAGAAAGAGTCATGATAGAGGAATCTAGGAACTCTGTTTGCATTGGTGTATCATCAAACATAGGTGCATCTACCAATTGATTAGAAATAACTTGTCCTTTGATAGCTTTTCTTTCAACATATTCAATGTCAAATTCACTTAAGAACATGACCCATTTGGCTAATCTACCTATGAGGGAAGCTTTGCTTAGTAGGTACTTTAGTGGATCAATCTTAGCTACCAAATGTGTGGTATGAGCTAACATGTAATGTCTTAGTTTATGTGATGCAAAGATCATAGCTAGACAAGCTTTCTCAATCATTGAATATTTATTCTCATATGCAACCAATGTTCTACTAATATAATATATATCCCTTTCCTTTTTATTCTCATCATGCTATGCTAGCAATGCCCCCAGTGATGTATCTATGGCGGGGAAATATAGGATCAGTGGCTTCCCCTAAATAGGAGGCATCGAGATAGGAGGATTTGATAGATATTTCTTGATATGGTTAAAGTTCTTCTCACATTATTCACTCCACGCAAAAGTCACACCTTTATGTAAAGTTTTTGTAAAAGGTTGTGAGATATCCGCAAGCTGTGATATGAAATGCCTGATAGATTGTACTCTCGCTTGTAATGTTCTCATTTGACTAATATTCTTTAGGGGTTGCATCTCCATTATAGCCTTTACTTTAGCTGGATCAAATTCAATGCCCTTCTTTGAAACTATGTATCCTAAGAGCTTTCTAGAAGTGACACCAAAAGCACACCAATTAGGATTTAATCTGAGACTAAATTTGTCCATTCTATCTAGTATCCTTCTCAAGTCATTTAGATGTTTATCTCTAATCGTAGATTTTGCTAAAGTATCATCAACATAATCCTCCATAGTTCGATGCATCATGTCATGAAAAATAGATGTCATAGTTCTTTGATATGTAGCACCAACATTTTTAAGCCCAACTGGCATGACATTCCAATAGAAGGTACCCCATACACATGTGAAAGTAGTCTTCTCTTGATCCTCTGGGGCAATTTTTATTTGATTGTAGCCTAAGAAATCATCCATTAGAGAATACATCTCATAGCCCCGAGTCATATCTACTATCATATCGATATTTGGTAATGGAAAATCATCCTTAGGGCATGCCATGTTTAGATCTCTAAAATCTATGCACACTCTTATAGATTTGTCTGGCTTTGATACTGGAACAATATTAGAGATCCATTCAGCATAGTCAATAAATCAGATGAATCCAGCTTTTAGTAGTTTCTCTAATTCAGCTTTTACCAAGAGTGCAACATGTGGATGCATCTTTCTCAATTTTTTTTTAACAAGTTTTACTCCAGGAGCAATAGATAAATGGTGCATTATAAGATCAAGATCCAACCCTGGCATATCTAAATATTTCTATGCAAAGTTGATCTTCTTTTCTATTAGGAATGTAGTAAATTTTTGTTTTTCTTCTTCTGATAAGGATTGTGCTACATGGATCAACTGTGGTTCCTCTTTTGTTCCCAAGTTGATAGATTGAGTGGTCTCAATTAGAATTGGAGATCTGTTCTATAAATGACTCAGAAAGACATCAAATATCTCATCCTTAGGTGCCTTAGAGAGGTTTTCACCTTCGGATACATCTTTTATTTTTACTTTTGTAGGTTCTGAGATTGCCACAAAGTGGTTTTCACCCTCAGAACTCCGTTTCTTTTTATTTTTATTCTTATTCTTTTGACTAAGATACTTGATGTTTGAATTTGTCATGATGACACTCAATTCACTGATGGAAGTCTTCATAGGCTCAACTACATTTAGGTAGCAAGGAAGAGCATAGTCATTCAGGAAAGTAAAGATACCTTGGCTCGAATTCATGGAAGTTTGGTCAAGAAGGTCAGGATGTTGGATAGTCAAAGTGGAAAAAGATTGGGACATAGTGTTTCTGGATATGGATCTACCATCATTGGTCCTAACCTGATACTCAAGTTTGAAGGTGATATTACAACTTAAGTTATTTAATTCATGAATAGGCTCAATGTCATTGTGGAAGTCCACTTCAGCCATAGGTGGATTAGACTCGTTAATTTCATTATTTCACTCTAGACTTACATTGGGTTTAGGTGCATATTGGTGAATAAAATCAATATGTTCTTCTATGATAAGCTCATCTTCCTCTGGAATGACTCCCCATTCATGGTCATTTGATTCTTCATCTATGCCTCTAGGAAAATTGAGAACATGAGTAAAGTCAGGGTGAATACCCCAAGAAGGGTTACCCTCAAATTCTGATTTAAATTCATACTCATGAGAATCTATCTCAGAATAACTACCACCTTCCTCTTTATCTTTTTTATTAGCTTCAAGATTAGCTGGTTCTTGTGGTGCAACTATCTCTTGTTCTATAGTAGGTTCTTGTGTGTTTACTACATTGATTCTTTTTATTGGATCATCTTTATCTTCAAGGAGGTCTTTTATCTCTTTAGAAAAATGCTCATAAGGAATGAGCTCCTCATTGGTGTCTAACTCATCACTATCAAACTATTGTATTGTTTCCTCCTTTGGTTCAATATGTTCTAAGACATGCATGGAGATCTTGCTAAGATAGAAAGGCTTCTTCTTATATCCTAGACATGTTGTATCCTTGTTGGTTCGACCATGGTGGTCAAGAGGTGATAGTATACCCTTAACTTGTAGTCCTAGAGGTCCTTTTCTAGTATATCCCATTTTTGTGATCAATTTGTCCCATGGTCCATATGACTTCTAAGGAATTCTTCTTGGATGTGGATGCTACGTCTATTTGCTTAGTGGAAGATTCTCTATTATTAGGAACAAGTTTATCTGCACTTTTTTTCAATGCATTGCAAGTTGTAGATATGTCTATTGTAATGGTTACCTCTACTCCTTCATAAGGAAATTTCAAACATTGATCGTATGTAGAAGGAACAGCTTTCATTTCATGTATCCAGGGTCTCCCTAGAAGGATGTTGTAAGCCAAAGGTAGATCAAGAACTTGACATGTAGTATCTCTGATTACTGGACCTATTCTGATAGGTAAGACAATGGTGCCTTTGGAAGATCTTTCTTGCTCATCACATGCTTTGATAGTTATCTTCTTTCTAGGATCAATAGAAATTTCTGAAAATCCCAATTGTGTGATCAAGCTGAAAGAACAAATGTTTAAGCCAGTGCCCCCATCTATCAAAACACATTTGATGCAATGGTTTTGGATCAAGACTTCAATATGCAAGGGCTGATCATGCAGATGACTCAAGGAGTTATCATCTTCCTCTAAAAAGGAGATATACTGTGAAGATGTAAGATGACCAACCATATTCTGGAATCTATCTAAATCAAGGTTGTCAGGAACATTGGATCTGAGTAGAGCTTTGTCTAGAATGGATCTATGAGCTGGAGATATCCGAAGCAACTCAAACATGGAGATTTTTGCATTTGTATTCTAGAGTTGTTAGACAATACTATATGATGTAGGCCTCATGTCTTTATGATTTGAAGATTTAGATGTAACCTTCTATTTAGAAGTAGATGAAAGATTGAAAGGCATCTTAGGGACATTGGATGAATCTGGGATTTGTCCTGGCAGTTGTGCCCGAGCTTGTGATTGGGTAACTGCGTTAGCTGATTGATTTTCTCTATCTCTTCATACAATTATGATGACATTACAATGCTCAAATAGACATGGTTCAACCATATTGATGACGACATTATTTCTAGAGTAGGCATAATTGACTTTAGCACCCATATTAGGTTGAGAAGAAGAATCTTCTTTACCATGTTTTAGAAATGGCTCTATGAATGTTGTATGATCATAATTGCTTTTATGATTGTCAATTGTGATTTCTCCATTATCAATTTTCTCTTGTATGAGGTGTTTCAAGCGTACATAGTTATTGGTTTTATGACCCTTATTATGATGGAAGTCACAGAAATCGGTCTCTTTCCACCATTTTGGTTTAGGTTCAGGATCAAATGGTCAGATCTTAGGTAAGTAAATGATATTGTTAGCCAATAGAGTTTTCATGGAAGATTCCAAGGACTCTCCAAGAGGAGTGAATTTGCAGTTAGGATCTATAGCCCAAGGTTCGTAAGTAGATGGTTTCTTGTTAGATTCTATTGCTTTAGCTTCAGAAGCATTGATGGCTTGGGTGCCAATAGTGAGATTGAAAGTAGGTGTCTTAGAAGGGGGATGAATATTATCAACAATGCCATCTATGACAACACCTTTATTCTTGTACCATTTTTTGCCTCTATCTTTAGAACTAGATCCAGATTCATACTTGTCCTTTTGAAGTGATATGTCTCCTTTTTGCACAAGTACTTTCTCAATTTTGATTGCATTTTCTACCATCCTATCAAAGGATGTATGATTTTGCATTTGCAAGTGGTAGTTGAGTTTTGGAACAAGATTTTTGATGAAGACTTCTAGCTTCTTAGTTTCTAGAATGGGTCTAGCATATAGACAAAACTTCTTCCTCCATCTTTTGAGAAAAGTCAGGAATGGTTCTCCTGAGTATTGTTTCATATTGCAGATGTCGATCATGGTGACTAGATGCTAGATGTTATAGAAATATTGTTGATAGAAAATTTTGATTAACTCCTCAAAAGTTTTGATAGTTGGAGGCATTTTTGAGAGCCAATGAATGGCTGACCCTTCCAGAGATCGAGGGAAAAGATGCATTAAGTAAGTTGATTCATGCATGAACTCCATAGATTGAGTACAGAATTCTTTGACATGATCTTGAGGATTAGAGTTTCCATCATACTTATCATACTTAGGTATCTCCACTCTTTTAGGGAATGGTGGCATGTACAAGTCTTTATCAAATGGAAAAGGGCATAGAGCCTCCATGGAGAACTCTTTAGGTTCCTTTTCTTTTTCAAGTTTGTTAAGTTTGACTTGCATGGCATGCATTTATTTCATCATAGTTGTGATTGGAGTTTTTTCCTCATGTGTAATGATATCTTCAACATTAAAGTTGGGAGGAAGTTTAGCCCCTTGATGAGCTAGTTCTAGAAAGTATGTTTCTCTGTCTTCCTTCAAGAAATGCCTCATCATTTTCTTGAAGTCATCATTTTGATATCGAGAAATTTTCAAAGGTGTCGATTCTTGATCCGCACCATGTTGAGAGTGATGTCCTTGAGACCCATGATGTGTCCCTCTATGAGACATGTTAGGAGTTTTAGGACTCCCTAGAATAGATTGATGTAGATATTTTTTATTGACCCCTTGGATTGATGGAGGAGGGGGTATGTAACTAGTTTTTAATCGAAGATTGCCAAGACCATCATCTTCATAAAGACCTGAATTATAGATTTTTTCAAAGGTTGGACCCACATGAGTAGACAAAGGTAAGGTATGATATGCTTCTCTGGATTTTTTGTGTGATGAAGCTTGAGTTTCCACCATTAACCTTGGGTGAAGCAATAGAGCAAGATGAAGACAACTGAAGAATGACTTGATTCAAGAAGATCGAATGACGCAACCTTGTGAAGATTGAATTAATTTAAAAATAGATCAGATGTAAATGAAGGATATTGTGCCATAGTATTATGGGTAGATGCCCAATAGATGGTGGGCACGAGCTCTCAACACTTAGCCATTTTGTAAGAAGACTAAATTTTGAAGATAATTTTGACAAGGTTTTGACACAAGATGAAAAAGACTCAAATCAATAAATCAGAAGGCTAAATCATACTCAAGAGACCACCTTAGGAAAATAGATGGATTTGTTATAGATTCTTCTCTTTTTCTGATACAATGATTTGTTTGACAGAATTTGGAAGTAGGTTGTAAAAATTGGATTTCTAACAAATTTTGGAGTTTTGTAACAACTTTGACTTTAGCTTTGATATGAGTTTTGAAATTTCAGGATGACTTTTGACACCAGAAAGGATTTGTACTTCAAATTTGCAATTTTTTAGTTTTTAGAACCAGTTTGTTTGTAAGTTTTTCTCTATTCAAGTTTGCAGATTCATGTAATAGTTTGGGATCATTCATTTTCAATAACCACATATATAACAAACACGCAGAACATCAAGCAAAGGGAAGCAATCAATCATCTAAAAATAATGAACATGGGAAAAAGCAACCTTGCGCATGAACAAGAAATAGTGACTTAATGTGCTAATCCCTAGGAATGCTACTTGTGTATGTTCCAAAAAGTTTTTCAGTAATGCACATAGTCCTATAAAATAAAAAATTAGCCTCACTAGGGTTTGTAGTAATGGTCTGACTCTACAACTTTTGTGATCTCAAGAGGGAAAACTCCAATCCAGGCACACTGAGGTTTGAATATAGTCTGAGAATTTAATACATCAAGAGCTGTTAGGGAGATCTAATAGCCCAACAAGAGATCATACCTATGAAGGTTTCCTCCACAAGGACATTTATATAGGGGTTGTTGCTACCATAGTGAAAATGGATATTACCACTTGAGGTTCCATCCACATGGTTGACCCAATAAAGGGAATGTCCACTATGGTTAACCCTCTCAGGTGACTCACAAAATATACCACAGTAGGACTAGATCAGATTCAAGGATCTGGGTTTCTGGTACTATCCGAAAAGGAAGTAGAGCATAATCTCCTAGCCTCTTCACTTCACCAAGACAAAGAAAATAGATTAATCTGACATGCTAAGACCAAGATTTATCTCACCAAGATTTGTGATGTCCACAACTTATGGTCTATCAATCTCTCTAGAGAGAGAATGCATCAATCAAAAGCTAAGGACACAAATCAAGGGAACATGAGACAATATCAGTATCCTTCCCTACCTACAAGGGGATCCTTCATCAAGAAGAGCTTCACATGCATGAGAAAATGAATGAAGCCCACTCTCTTGAGATCATCCACAAATAGTGTTCAAAGGGCCTAATTACTATGTCTAACAAAGATGCAAAAAGCAAATCTATGTTCATTGTAGAGCCCAAAATTGAAGTGTAAATTATGAAAGTTGTAAAGGCACTCAAGCTTGACACGAGAGTTTTTTTTATGTTCCAAAATGAAGTGTTATCAGATGTATTAGAATACCTTGTTATCTCTATTGAGCTTTTAAGGTTGTCATTAGTACCAAAGGTTTGTAAAGATATCAATCGGTCACTTACATTAAGCCAATCGATAACATAAAGTAGAACAGACTAGTCAGTAAAGCTTATATACTGAGCAACAGATAGCTTACCAAACACCAGTAGACACCCACACTGACAAACAGTAAACACTAAGCATCCAAGTATACTCCGATCAGTTTACACAGTGTTTACTGAGGATCATAGGAAATGGCATAATAATTAGTAACGGCACATTCTTCTATGCAAATGGTTACAACAGTTTGTAAAATGTTTTACCAAGATCAAGGAGCATTTAATGTGATGATATTCATTGAATGCAATGTATATCTTTTATAATAGTTTATCTAAGTTATTATTATACACCGTAGATCTTAGGGTTATGACTATATTGTGTAACCTAATTTTGTTAAAGCGGCAAAAAGAGAACACTATATATTTGTGTGTTCGCATCATTTTTGGTGTGAGCTAATATATGAATCACAAAGCACTTAAAGAAATTGCCTATCTTCAAGTCTATCAGTTAACAGAGCAGAACTGAGTACAGAGGAATTCAGATTGAGTAGAATCAGTAGAGGCTACTAAGAAATTTAGAGTAGAGATTCATCACAAGTAAGGTGATATTTTATCAGAGCTTATAGATCTATATCAGACAATTGAGTGTCAAATAGCAGATAATTACCTATTGGTTTCTGACATTTGTAATAGAGTTTTTGGATAAAATCTCTTAACAGAGTAGACTTAACAGTCTTATGTAAATATCTTAACCGATTGCACACTTCATTAGTGTTGTTAAAATCCTATAACTAGGTAGATCTAGCCAATCTAACATGTCACTCCTAATAGGGTGAGATCACCAGAAGTGATCAAAACTTGTAGCCCTAATAGGCAAACCTTTTCTATCTGTAGTAGTGAAGAATTTGTGGGTGTCATACCCACCGCAATTTTTACCTTCTAACAAGGGTTTCTACGTTACCAAAATACTTGTGTCATGTGATTGTGATATTGATTTCATGTTGTCTACTTAAGTTAATGGATGATTGATTCATGCAATTTGATTCAAGTTGTTTTGGTCGGTTATCACTATTTACAGTTATAGATCTAAAAGGTTTACAAGTGAAGTTTTTGAAGGTACTGATTCACCCCTCCCCTCTTAGTACCTATCTCTCCTAATTCCAACAATTGGTATCAAAGCGCAGTTCTCTTATTAAACAGTTTAACCACTGAAGGGTAAAGATCTAAGTCATGGAGACATACAAGCTTGACAAGACTATTGAGAATCAGAAGATACAAATGCAAATGTTTGTGGAATAGTATAAGCAAGCCAAGGAAGGACTGAAGAAGTTACTGGTTGAAAGGAAGAACCTAGCTATTCTACAGAATGAGATTAGTTACCATGAAGAACCTATTGATGAAATATTTGAGCATGTTGGATCTAGTTCTAGAAGCATCTCTGATGGATCTGAAAGCATAATCACTGATCTATCTGAAAAAAATCAATATTTAACTCATCAAGTGAAAGCACTACAAATCGGGTAAGATTCTCAAATGGTGAGAATGGTATAAATAATGAACAAAGAAAAACAAGCCGAGCAAGAAAGAAATCTGGCAATCGATGACCAAAGATAGATGAGTGAACAACTTCAAACTAAAGAGAGTGAGATACAAAGACTCACTGATTGACATTTCCAAGTAACTAATCAAATGATGACTGTGAATCAAGAGGTAAACTAAGTAAATGTAGAATTGTCAAGGAAACTAGAAGATGTTGCAAGACTCAGAGAAGAGAATGAGAAGCTGAGAAATGAAGTGAAAAATCAACAACAACAAAATGAAATGAAGAAACTTGTTGAGGACAGCTCTAAGAAGATTGATGATTTTTTGACTAATCAGAGAAGATTTGGGAGAAAAGTCGGTATAGGCTACACCAATGAAGGAGAAACATCACAACAAGTTGAACAAGTCAACATCAGTCAAAATTAGAAACCTAAAGTGTTGGCATGTTATCACTATGGCAAATCGAGACATACATCTAATGTGTGTAGAAGAAAAGTACAAGGTAAACCTCCTGTCACTCCTAAGTTTAATGGATATTGTTACTACTATGGTAATTTTGGACATCCTTCTTATGAGTGTAGAGCCAAGAAAAATGATCTTGCTAATAATACCACTATGGATAAAATATGCTATACTTGTAACAAGCATGGACACACTGCACAAGACTGTAAAGCAAAAATGAAACAAGTCTGGACACCTAAGGAGAAACCACAATGCAGGCCATATCAACCGAAGAGACAAGGTAATTCTTATGTTTGGGATTATAATACATGGACTAATTGTACTGTATGTGGTACATATGGACAAATTGCAACAAACTGTTATAGAAAGAATCAAATTGGACAATCAAGAAGCTGGAAAAACACTAGGATGGCTTGTATGCACTGCCATAAGGTCAGTCATTTAAGCAAGAACTGCAGAGATTGAGCACTAGATGAAAACCATATATTCAAAAATGGATATACTATTCCAGATATCATGAAGTTAAGGAACACTATGTGGAAGAAGGCATCTAATAAGAATGCTAAGTCAAGTAATGTTGTTGGTGAAACCTCATCCACTAGATTGGGTGACATCGGTACCTCCACTTAAGGTGAAATAGATATGTATGGGACTGACATTTCAAAAGATTACATTTTACATACAGTTCCTTATGCATAATGTTCTTATACCAAATCTACATGAATAAAGATGCACTATGGTTTAGTTGTCGTGAGTTAACAATGTTATACAGCCGGCAAAAGAGAGACCAAGAGTTTGTTACCCATTGGTAATCACTATCTAAGGTTAACAGAGCACATGTATCAACTGATGAAGAAATTCTATGTTAACCAAGTGGATGAAAATTTTAGTTATCACCGAGCTGACAATTGTTTCGTACAAAAATTTAGATCAAGCATTTATTGCATGAAATTTTGAGCGGGAACATCAAAAATTCTATAAATACATGAGAATGGAGTTCATTTTTACAATGTGATTTTGAAGAGTGGTGAATTCAAAGAGCAGAGTTTGAGCTAAAAGATTTTCAAAAGGATTCAAGGCTGCATTAGATCAAATCGACATCACTCTTCACAATACCGAGTAAGTTCATTTGCAATCAAACACTTCTTATCCTGCTCTTGCCGAAACCCTAGAATTAATTTATGGCATCTACATCGTCTACAAGAAAAACTCAAAGTTTTGAGGAGGAAGTTAATCTAATCGTTAGGGAAAATTTTGAAGAACCAAAGTTTAAGCCACATCCCAAGGTCGCAGCATAAATAGATACAATGGACACTTTTTTGAGCATACCAAAAAGGGTTTTATTAACAAAAGACATAAGGTCTTATATTCATTGCAAAATCGGAGAAGTTGGAGATTTTGAAACTGTTACAGCATATCAAGAACTTTGTGGCCCAGATGGAAAAATGAAATCAGATTACAAGAAGATTGAGGAATCGGGGTTATCGTGTTTTATGCACTTTCCACAATCATTTAAATCAAATTGGATTAGAATCATTTTGAGTAGGTATCATGATGACAAATTCTAGCTGGATAAACTGATTAAGGTCAACAATTGGTATCAGTTACCAAGGCAATTGATATTACCGAGGACAAGGAAGAAATAAGTATCTCACAAGATGCACCGGATAAAGTTGAAATTCAACCGGAGAAGAAAATCGATGACAATGTACTCATTGAAGACATCACAAATGGTGATCCTGATGATCAAGATGATGAAGATGTAAATATTGCACCAAATAAAGATGAAGCACTAGACACTGAATGTCTATTTACATCACTACCGGGTGAACTTCCTGTACTTGCAAAGTAGCTAAAATTCTTTCCCAAGTACAACCCAATGGCTCAGATCCTAAGCAAAACAAAGACATCACAAGGGATCAAAGCAAAGAGAAACCTACAGAAACAAATGAGCCTACACATATAGAGGCACCTTCCACCAAAGCAAAGGAAATAGAAGAAGCAAAGGAAACAAAAGAACTAAAGGAAATAAAGGTGATCCCACTTGACACCACAACTGAAACTCCTACTATATCAACTAAGACTACAACTACCAAGGAGCAAAAGAAGGAAGAACAGGTGTTAACCGGGAAGGATACTCCGAAGACTAGTGATAAAACTATTGCTATTATTGAGAAGAAATCACCTCTAGCACTAAAGAAGAAGAAGAAAGGAAAAGGGCCGGTCACCCTAGATGAAGTGATCATTATCCCTAAGTGTGACCCAAGGACCCTAAGCCCTAAAGACTTGATTAAATATGGGGAATTATGTACAAGGAAGGTAGTGCAAGAGAAGTTGAAGCAAGAACACAAACAAAAAGAAGTATTAACCAATGTGTGGGATATCCTCCAATAGGTAGGACCTAAGATAAATATTGATGAGGATACACCTATCATAGATCAACTTGCTACACTTTCCAAGAAGATCAACGCCCCAGACACTGATGCAAATAAATGAATTGCAGAAAGGGCAGAATCCAGGATACAACACAAATTAGTAGAGAAAATTAGCCTAGAAGTGGCATTATAGAAGGTCAAATTATCTGAGGTAATTATTGAAATGAAATCCATCACCCAAACAATTTGTCAATATTTATTAAAGCTTTGTACTACAGACACCTTCACTGTTGAAGTCAGTGAAAAGATCAAAGGATTGGAAGCAGAAATACAGTTGAGTACAAATGCAGCTATAACCAAGCCACATGCTTTCTTAAAGCACATTCACCGAGTTCAGGAACTCCAGTGGTTGATAGAATATTTGAAGAAACAAGAAGAGAACATAACAGATCAGGTTACTGAGTTGCAAACCGAACTCATTCCATACCTGAAAATTTTTTAAGCACATATTGTCAAAGCTGAGCTACTAGTTACAACACCAAAAATTTTGGTGTTAGATAACATCTTTGACATGCATGCACAATTTAGTCTTGAGCACAACGCTCTCACCAACTTGAAAGAGGAATAGGACAACCTCTTGGAGTCAGTGAAGAAAACCCATCAACCAATTTTTGACAAGATGTGAGTATACTACTTAATTTTTGTATTTGGCATTACTATCAAAAAGGGGGAAAACAATGTATCAACTGTTATGCCAAATATGTACTTAGATGCTATGTATACTACATATTACTGGGAGCATGCACCAAGGGGGAGTACTTAGTACTTATAGAAATTTTTTATGTTTATATGTATATGGTTGAGATATAAGTTATATAGAAAATTTTATCTATATACATTTGAATTTTTGATACTACTGCCAAAGGGGGAGATTGTTATCTCTATTGAGCTTTTAAGGTTGTCATTAGTACCAAAGGTTTGTAAAGATATCGGTTGATCACTTACATTAAGCCAATCGGTAACATAAAGCAGAACAGACTAGTCGGTAAAGCTTATATACCAAGCAGCAGACAGTTTACCAAACACTAGCAGACACCGACACCGACAGACAGTAAACACCGAGCATCGCAGTATACACCGATCAGTTTACACAGTGTTTACCAAGGATCACAAGAAATGGCATAGTAATCAGTAATGGCACATTCTTCTATGCAAAAGGTTACAATGGTTTGTAAAATGTTTTACCAAGATCCAGGAACATTTAATGTGATGATATTCATTAAATGCAATGTATATCTTTTGTAATAGTTGATCTAGGTTATTATTGTACAGCGTAGATCTTAGGGTTATGACTATATTGTGTAACCTAATTTTGTTAAAGTGGAAAAAATAGAACACTATATATTTGTGTGTTCGCATCATTTTTGGTGTGAGCTAATATATGAATCAGAGAGCACTTGAAGCAATTGCCTATCTTCAAGTCTATCAGTTAACAGAGAAGAATCGAGTACAGAGGAATTCAGATTGAGTAGAATCAGTAGAGGCTATCGAACAGTTCAGAGTAGAAATTCATCACAAGTAAGGTGATATTTTATCATAGCTTATAGATCTATATCAGACAATTGAGTGTCAAATAGCAGATAATTACTTATTGCTTTCTGACAATTGTAATAGAGTTTTTGGATAAAATCTCTTAACATAGTAGACTTAATAGTCTTACGTAAATCTCTTAACCAAGTGCACACTTCATTAGTGTTGTTAAAATCATATAACTAGGAAGATCTAGCTGATCTAACATGTCACTCCTAACAGGGTGAGATCACCAGAAATGATCAAAACTTGTAGCCCTAACAGGCAAACCTTTTCTATCTACAGTAGTGAAGAATTTGTGGGTGTCATCCCCACCGTAGTTTTTACCTTCTAACAAGGGTTTATGCATTACCAAAATACTTGTGTCATGTGATTGTGATATTGATTTCATTTTGTTTACTTACTTAAGTTAATGGATGATTGATTCATGCAATTAGATTCAAGTTGTTTTGGTCGGTTATTTTTGTTTACAGTTATAGATCTGAAAGGTTTACAAGTGAAGTTTTTGAAGGCACTGATTCACCCCTCCCCTCTTAGTACCTATCTCTCCTAATTCTAACATACCTGAGTTCCTTGCAATGCGCTTAGTAGATTTTACCTGTTTTAGCAATTTTTCAGCATTTGTCTTCTATTGTACCCACAGGATGTACCTACACCTGCACTTGCAAAACACTGTTATGAAAAACTTACTTATTCTTGTACATGAAACCCACTATTATAAAAATCCATCAAAAAAAGAAACACAACTTTTCAACCCCACGTGGTATAAAAATTAGGTTAGTCAAAGATAATATGTCATTTGATAATCGAAAAACATGTTGTCATAAAAAATCAGATTCTGACCAGTCTGCACTAAATCAATCATAACTTTTGAAAATAAAAATAAAATTAATCCAAACTAATGGAAAATGAAATATAACTCAAATACCTTTTTAGAAATATAAATTTTGGATCTGTATCATGTCATATGTGCATGTACCAATAAAAACACCAGTCGAATTTCATAAAATCAGGTTCAGACCAGTCTTCACTAAAATGATCATAACTTTTTTAAATCAAAACAAAATTAATCCAAACCAATGGAAAATGAAATCTAACTCAAATACCTTTCTAGAAATATAAATTTTAGATCTGTATCATGTCATATGTGCATGTACCAATAAAAACATCAGTTAGATTTCATAAAATCAGGTTCTGACCAGTCTTCACTAAAATGATCATAACTTTTTCAAATCAAAAATAAATTAATCCAAACCAAAGGAAAATGAAAGATAAATCAAATAAATTTCCAGAAATATAAATTTCAGATCTTTATCATGTCATATGTGCATGTACCAATAAAAATATTAGTCAGATTTTTGGAAAAACAGCCTAGAAATATATCACAAAACTCACAAAAATTAACCTTGTGGTCGTGGGTTTGAGAAAAATGATAGAAATTTGATAGAATAGAATGGAAACCCATTTCAGGGACCCATGATGGGTGCCATAAATGTGTGTGTGAATTTTTTACCTAGATGTAGACACAACACTTCAGTAAAACATTAGAAGTTAGCAAAAACCAAAATCTACAAGTAATTGAAACTATGCTAACCAGGCGATTTACTGCCTTTTAGTAGGTGCAAGTATGATGTTCTCAGATTGAAATTGAGATGAGTGACAATGCAACACCTAAATGAAGGATTTAAAATGATGAA
Source organism: Chamaecyparis obtusa (assembly GCA_027943335.1). Taxonomy (NCBI): domain Eukaryota; kingdom Viridiplantae; phylum Streptophyta; class Pinopsida; order Cupressales; family Cupressaceae; genus Chamaecyparis; species Chamaecyparis obtusa. The sequence continues at coordinate 1,221,442 of BSBK01001084.1, read as the reverse complement.
AGCAATGAAATATGAAATTAATCTATTTTTTTGTATTTTTCTATGCAATTAGATAAAAAACTTGATATGAAACTAATCTAGAATGAAATTGAAATGATATGAAAATTAATCTAAGAATTATATGAATTGATATGCAAAGCTATGAAAAAATATGAATTGATCTCACAAAATTATCTGTCGCAAAATCTTTGTTCTTAAGTTGTAAATTCGCTAGAGTAATTGTGCAAATTCGAGAGATGTGAGATTGAAAGCTTTGAGGGATTTTAGAGAGATGTTGAAAGCTTGAGAGATTTTTTAGAGGGATCTGTGAAGAGTTGAGCCTCATTTTTATAGAAATCCAGGGCTTGATGATGCATTGAGAAAAGCCATAAATCACTCTTGATAAACTTAGGTTGATTTTTGAGTTAACAAGAAATTAAGAATAAATAAACTCATAAAATCATGCAAAAGAAGTTTTTATCTCAAAATAGAGTTTTAGTTCTCTTTTTCAACTCGTCATCAGATGTTGAGTTTAGAAAGTTAACAAATTGAAAATAATAGTTGTTTTAAAGTTGACTGCTTTTTTGATTGTGCATGATTTAATTATAAATCAATTTAATAAATAAAGTGATTTATTCTCAACTTAACTGATTTTTGAAATAAAATAATTGATTTATGGGTTAATCAATTATTAAATCAAACTTTATTCAAAAACTATATTATTAAATATTGACAACTAACTTTAATTAATTAAATAGGAATTTAATCAATTAGTCATAAGATTTTTGATTTATTGTCAAAATTAAATAATACAATTTAGAAATAAATATAATTAAATCTAATTAAATAATTAAGTGGCAATATTAAATCTGATTAATTAAATATTCAGAATATTCAATTAATCAAACTTTAGGATAAATAATGACATTTATCACCAAATAATTATTAAATTAAGAATAATTATGATAAATTAGGAATATTTCTAGGAATATTCCCCGATGCAGAACTAGAATAATCAATTAAATTCTATAATGTGCAGATGTGCCTTAGGTTAGGACTTTTGTATCGATTTCATTCAATTTGAAGATGTAGGAGGTTAATGAACCTATAGCCCATTTTTGGGGTATTACAGTAATCAGATCACCTACTGTTACAGTTTAACCATTGTAAATAGATAAATCTCTTAATCGAGTGGACTTGAAAGTCTTGTAATGTCATTCATAGAGTGTACAGTTGTTATCCTATCAACCCCATAGTGAATGTTGGTTGGACGATAATGGTTAGTGTTAAATCCTCTAACAAGGTCACACCTTATAGTGTATTTTGTAACCTTTAACAGGGTTGAGTCTTCACCAACTTTACTTCAAAAGAGTGAACATTTTTTGGGTTGTCGGTCCCAGGTGGCTTTTCCCTTAACAGGGTTTCCACGTTAAATCTCTTGTGTTATGTGTTCATTGTGGTGATTTTTTTATTGTCATACTTTACATATTGCATATTGGATTTGATCGGTAATCATTATAAGTTATTAACTAGTAATCAGTGAAAGCACAGACAATTTACTATTTTATGTTACCAAGTTGCAGAAGTTTATGTAAATTGTTTTTGGATATATATTTTGTATTTGGGACTGTGGATAACTGATTTACCCCCCTCTCAGTTATTCTAACAATTGGTATTAAGCTTTGGTTGCTTGGAATAGAGTTTTAAGGACTTCATCATAAAGATCTCAAAATGTAAAAGAGGGAAGTGTCAAAGCTAAACAAGGATAACTTCACAATATGGCAAAGCAGGATAAAGCTGCCTATATCTAGAATTGGGAATTCTAGTCTCACTCTAATGGAGAATGGCTATATTTCCCTACCCACTGGACCTTTGACCGTTGATCAGTTAAGAGACAGACATGAACATAATATCACTATGATGAACATTGTTGCTTCTCTAATAGATGTCAAATTTGAATATATCAAGGATTGTACTACTACTAAGGATATGTGGGATAAACTTGCTTGAGTTTATAGTGGTGATGTAAATGTAAAAAGAGCCAGAGCTGAAAGCTTAAGAGGAAGATTCGATGACATGAAGATGAAGGAAGGTGAAAATATAGTGCAGTACACAAATTGGATAAAGGAAGTTGTTTATTCTATAAGAGGATTTGATGGTGTTATTGATAAAGACACTGTGGTAAGAAAAATTCTTAGAACCTTATTACCGGTTTATGCAATTAGAATATCTACAATCCATGAAATGAGATCTGCACATGGTAATACTCTCTCTTGACAATCAGATTGGTAAATTGACAACATTTGAGCTTAACAATTATGATAATAGTGTTGTACCAACTGTTGAGTCTGCTTTCATGACTTCTCTGAAGATTGGTAAGTCTAGTAGTAAACATGATGATGATGATAGCAATACTAACAATGAGCTTGATAAACTTGAAGCTCTCATGGCTATAAGATTACCTAAAGGTAAAGGTAGATATAAGGGTAAATTACCTTTAGCATGATTTAACTATAAATAAGTTGGTCACATTGTTGCTAGATGTCCAAACAAGAAGGAAGAGGATAGAAACAAAGACCAATCTAGTGAAGGAAGCTATGGGAGAAGGAACAACAGAAGCTACCAACAATACAATAGAGACAACTGAGACAACAATGATAAAGGTAAGAAGGTTTGTTACATTGCTGAAGAAGATGATATTGACACTGATTCAAATGATGATGTAGAAGTTGTATTTGTTTCTATGAAGGATGATTCTAAAGAAGAAGAGAGGTATGTAGAAATAGCACTGATTTTTAAAGTTAATAAAAATGATACATGGATCATAGATAGTGGTTGTACACATCACATGACTGGTGATGAAGATAACTTTAATCATCTTGAGCAATAGAATGGAGGATCTATGAAAATGGGTAATGATACACCCTATATGGTAAGAGGAAAAGGATCTCTGATGATAAATGATAGAATCAAATGTGAAAATGCTTATTGGGTAGAAGGACTAAACTATAATTTTTTAAGTGTGGCACAAATGAACAATTCAAGTCACCGAGTTGCTTTTGAGAGAAAGAAAGTAAAAATATTTGATGATGGAGGAAGACTTGTTGGAACTGGAGCACAATTGAAAGGTAATCTATTTTATCTTGATAATTATGAGTCTTCTTGCTTGATGATGAAAAATGGAGATGCTTGGTTATGGCATAAAAGGTTATGTCATGTGAATTTTGATAACATGATTAAGATTAGTAAAAATAAAAGAGTTAGAGGTCTGCCTAACTTATCAAAGCCTAAACATGTTATGTGTCATGAATGTCAGAAAGGTAACATGACCAAATCTAGTTTCAAAAGCAAAGATTATTCAACAAAGAAGATACTTGATTTGGTTCATACTGACCTATGTGGTCCTATGAGAACTTAGAGTTATTATGGAGACTAATATTTTATTCTTTTTGTTGATGATTATACTAGATTAATGACTATCATGTTTCTAAAAGAAAAATTTGAGGCATTCAAGATGTTCAAGTGGTATAAAGAAAAAGTAGAGAAAGAGACTGGTAAAGAGTTGAAATGCTTAAGATCTAACAGAGAAGGTGAATTTATTTCTGATGAATTTACTAACTTTTGTAATGAGCATGGTATTAAAAGATAGGTCTCTACACCGAGGACACCTCAAAAGAATGGCATTGCTGAAAGGAGGAAAAGGTCAATTGTTGACTATGCAAGGACATTGATGATAGAGAAGAATGTAGCTCAAACAAACTAGAGAGAGGTAGTTAGCATGGCTATTTATGTTTTGAACCAAGTACAACTAAAGGACACTAACAAAATACCCTATGAGTTATGGTTTGGACACAAACCCACTATAAGTTACTTCATAATTTTTGGAAGTAAATGCTTTATTCTAAAAGATGAAAGAAATGGAAAGTTTGACTCAAAAGGTGATGAAGGGATATTTCTTGGATATTCCACTAAAATCAAAGCATACAAGTGTCTAAATAGAGTCACTAATAAAATGATTAAAAGTACTAATGTTAGGGTTGATGATTTTGATGATAAGAATGTAGAAGAAAGCAAAAAAGAACCAGAAGACTATGGTAGATTCACTAACATTGAACAACTAGAGTATCTACCGAAGTCGCAGATTGTGACAACCGGTCAACAAGAAAATAATGCTGAGGAATAGAAAACAAAAACCGATGAGTAGGAAGGACCCACCGAGAAAGAAAATGAACCTACACAAGATGAACAACAGAGAAGAGATCAAGTACTGGCAAGATTTGTCAGAAGACATCATCTTAAAACTCAAATAATTGGAGATAGACAAGCTGGAATGATGACAAGGAGTAAGACAAGACAAGGTACATGTTTAGTTTGTGAATATGAACCGAAGAATGTTAAAGTTGCATTGGAAAAAGATGAATGGGTTAATGAAATGAAAGAAGAAATAGAGAAAATAGAGGAATACAAGACATGGACTTTAGTAACCAGACCTAAAGATAAGAATGTTATCGGTACTAAATGGATATTTAGGAATAAGCTAAATGAAAATGGAGAGGTAACAAGGAACAAAGCTAGATTAGTATGCAAGGGATATGCACAGGAGGAAGGAATGGATTATAGTGAAACTTTTGCACCTGTTGCTAGTTTAAAAGGAGTCATAATGTGACTTCCATATGTTGCACACAAGAAGTTCAAAGTTTACCAAATGGATGTAAAATCAACTTTTCTGAATGGGATACTTGAAGAATAAGTCTACATAGAACAACCAGAAGGGTTCATTGATCCAGACAAGAAAGATATGGTATGTAGATTACATAAAGCTTTATATGGTTTGAAGCAAGCACCAAGAGCCTGGTATGAAAGTCTGCATAATTATTTATTGAGTATTGGATTTGTTAGAACTAGTGAGAATAGCAATCTATATATGAAAGGAGATTTAGATGATACTATCTTGATTGCTGAAATATTTATGGATGACATAATATTTGGAGGAAAAGATCACATTTGTAAATCATTTGCTAATGAAATGAGAAAAGAATTTGAAATGTCTATGTTTGGAGAGATTAAGTTCTTTCTAGGACTATAGGTTATTTGGCAGAATGATGGTATATTCATCACACAATCCAAATATATCAAGGAAGTACTAAGAACATTTGGCATGGAAGATGCTAAACCAGTTGGAACACTGATGCTCACAGGTTGCAAGCTAACAAAAGAAGATGAAACTACAAAGGTAAACTAGAATTGTACCAATCTATGATTGATAAATTAATGTATGTAGTGCATAGTAGACCAGACATTGCATATGTTGTGGGGATTGTTGTAAGATTTTCTGCAAATTCTAGGGAGTCACACATGGTTGCTACAAAGAGAATCTTAAGATACCTAAAAAAAATAGAGTACTATGGATTATGGTATCCTAAGGAAGGCAAGTTTGAACTCAGAGTCTACACTAACGTTGATTGGGCTGGAAATGTGGATGATAGAAAAAGAACCACCAGAGGAGTATTTTTCTTTGGTGAAATACTTGTTACATGGACAAGTAAGAAACAATCTTGTATTTCCCAATCTACAGCCAAAGCAGAGTATGTTGTTGCTATTACAAACTATTCAAATATTGCATATATCAAGCAAGTATTGGAAGGTATGAATGAGGTAATCACTGAGCCAGTGATTATATATTGTGACAACACTAGTGCTATAAACATTTCAAAGAATCCAGCGATGCACTCAAAAACAAAGCACATATCTATTAAGTATCACTACTTAAGAGAACAAGTAAAGGAGAAGAAAGTAAAGCTAGAATTTTTTACATCTAAAGAGAAACTTGCAGACATATTTACTAAGCCTCTACCAAAGGATACATTTGAATACTTGAGGACTAGACTTGGGGTCCGTCCCCTGTCTACCAGTCACTAATGTGATTTGGAGGTTGCATCAACCTAATCTTATCTAAAGATCATACATGTTGATGCAGCATTGTTCACACTTTGGATTTCTGTCTAAGGTTGTGAAAAGTTTGAAGAACTAGAATAGATTGGCATAACAGTATACAGAGATATAGAGAATGCACCGGACAATAGAGAGTTACATGGCTACTACAGAGATGTATGTTTATGTGTTTCTTTGGCATTGTTGTCAAAGGGAGAGAGATCTCAATATGAAATAGAGATAAAAGGGAGAGAAATTTAATGAGAGATCTAAAAGTAAGGGAGAGCATTGAAGATCAGTTACTAAGAACAGAAGAAGAAATCTGAGAGATGAAAAGATCATATATGTAGAAGATAATCTACACTTGAAATGATGTTAAGTAACATAATGATTAAACATATTAAGCTAGGTAGAGCTTGTACTGAATTACAGCATTTGTTTATAGAGTTGTAGAATACATGTTTGGTATGTGTGTGGTATACTTCATATTGCTTGAGTTGCCATCAATGCCAAAGGGAGAGATGGATGAACTACAACTGAATGAGAACTTCATTGAAGAACTACAAGTGATTAGAGATCACTGAACACTGAAGTGTTATGTAAGATAATTAAATTAGTTTTATGTTGTCATTAATGTCAACTAGTTTTGACAATACTTATCATGGTAGTTACAAATATCTAATACATCTGTAGAAGAGAAGAGGAAGATGAAGAACCAAGATATCTACATTGAGGAAGATGGAAAGGATAGATGAGGATAAGGAATACTTTTGGTAACTTATTGATGAGTCTATGACTTCATATTGTTGACTTGATTATGGTAGATTAATCTATTATGAAGTTGGAATAAATTTGTTACAAAGCAATGTGGTCGGTTAATGAAGCATTCTAGTATACACTAAGCAGTATAGTGTATATCGAGCATAGTGTAAACTGAGCTTGTGTTCACCGACGCATTTCTTTGTTAACCGAGTAGGAAGAAAGGAACTAAATGATGAGTTTGAGCTGATAGAAGTTGATGAGCTATAAAGTCTTATGATTTTGAGATAGAAGATATGTTTTTTACAAAGATCAATGACTAAAAAAATTCAAGGAAGATATAAAAGATGGAAACAAAATATGTTACTGACACATCAATCGAGGAAGGTTTAAGCGGCAAAATGGATGAAGGAGAATAAGTAAAAAAATTTGATGGATGAAGAAAATGGTTTACATGTCTATTTAAGAGACTAGAGTTTCGTAATGAAACTTATGCCAGAAGAAGGAGACTGCAAAATTTTCTCGTGAACAAGCTTCATACATTCCTGATTAGACTGGTTAAGGAGAACTGAATTGCAAAAATTACTGAGCGTCAGAAATCTATAACTGAGAGATAGTAAGTCATTGATTATTATTGAAATAGAATTGATATATTGATCAGAGGATTTGAATGAGCATAATATAGATCTAAACATCTGCAATAGAAGTTGTATTGTAATCAAATCACCTACTGTTATAGTTTAACCATTGTAAATAGATAAATCTCTTAACCGTGTGGACTTGAAAGTCTTGTAATGTCATTCATAGAGTGTACATTTGTTATCCTGTCAACCCCATAGTGAATGCTGGTTGGACAATAATGGTTAGTGTTAAATCCTCTAACAAGGTCACACCTTACAGTGTGTTTTGTAACCTTTAACAGGGTTGGGTCTTCACCGACCTCACTTCAAAAGTTTGTGTAAATTGTTTTTGTATATAAATTTTGTATTTGGGACTGTGGATAACTGATTCACCCCCCTCTCAGTTATTCTAATAGAATTGTATGTAGGATGTCTCAAATTAATTGAATTATATATTCAACACTAATCTTGAATGGATCTTTGAATAGGAAGAAGCTTGAATGAAAATGGATGGAGAAATCTTCAACAAAGGGGCTCCATAGAAATTGAATCCTTCAATGGCTACCAATGGATCTCCTTGATGAATTGGATCTTGAATGTTTGAATGGTTGAAGATGAGTGAATGCTTGAAGATGAATGATTGATTTCTTTATCCTTCTTTATTGCTTGATAATTTCTTGATCACTTGATTGCACTTGAGAGATATGAAAAAGAGATGGATACTTGATGATTGTGGAGAAATAAGAGAGGAAGGCTTTTTTTAATACTAGTCTAGGGCACAAACTTCTAGAGAGGTAGACATAGATGAATTAAATTCCCATTTAAACCTTAACCCCTAGAAATGGACCTAGATTAAATGTAATTTAATAGTTTACCATTCTGAAATCCAAAACAACCAACCCAGAAGTAGGAAAATAAACTTTCTGAAGCCTAACATCTAGAAACCTTTAGAACTTGAACCCAAGGTCAAGGTCGAGGTCGACTCTAACCTAGGTCAAGGTCAAGGTCTACCTTGACACAAAAGTTTGACCTTGACCCTAAGGTCAAGAATCTCAGTTTCTCAAGACCAGGTGTCAAAACTAGGCTAGAAATAGGTGGAAAGAGAAGTAGAATAGGGGAAAAGCCATATCCCAGTCAAAGACCCATTCAAGGCATTTGACATGACCCAAAACCACTTACTTGGATGGCTAAATCAGTCCTAAATAGAAGTGCTTCCATTTTTTGATGATACATTTAGCCTCCACTTTAGCAAGAGTATGGACTTGATGCAAACTCTTGGTAAAGTAGATCACAACGAAAAAGATAATCTTATTGAAATTGAAGGGAAAAAGGAATCCTCAAGCCCCCAGGGACTCAAGTCTTCATCAACTCCAACATTAAAATAAGAGAGACATCTCTAGAAAAGAGAGAGAAGAGGGTATGATTACCTCACCCAATGAGAACTTATGTCCCATTGTGAACCACACTAGGAAACAATGCAACTGGAAAGATGGAATTGAACCGCCTAGTGAATGTGGCTACTCACTAGTCAACCCATCAAGGATTCACCCTGAGGAATATTCTATTCCAAAAGAGCAAAGCCAACGAACAAAAGAGATCCAGTCTTAAGGACACCTCCGACCTTAAGGGATCAAAATTTTGGAAATTTGAAACTAGAGGGATCAAGAGATCCTATAAAATAAAAATCCATGCTTTAAGAATTAGTCACTAATCCATAAAGGGAGAAAAGTGCCTTGAAAAATATATGTATTGAAAGTGTGTGTGCAATAGGTGAGAAGAGTATATGCCCCCATGTTAAAGTCATTGCTAACACTTCAATGGGAGCAATGGCTTGAATGGAAACATAAACAACTCCACTTATTACATTTCCACTACAAGATGCCCACAAGCGAAGATAAATCAAGGGAAATACCACATAAACATACAAAGAACACAGAAAGGATCTACCTATTGTGGGGTTAGTATGATCATAAGATTATATATATATATATATATATATATATATATATATATATATATATACACACACACATATATGTATGTATATATATGTGTGTGTGTGTGTGTGTGATATTGTTACAAATGAATTGACATCATTCCCCAAATAAAGTAGAACTACAATCACAATGGAGGAAAGAACACATAAGAGTTACGAAGAAGAGTCTTTTCAGATCACAACATGGAGACCAAAAAGAATCACTACTACCATGTCTCAAATCCAACTAGACTACACAAGGAAATATTTATGAACAATAGAATAGGTACAACATAACATGAAAAAAACATATAGAAGAATAGATATACATATAGAGGAATTGTACAACAGGTTCAATTCCTTTATCACCTTGCACCAACAAAGTAACAAGGGTCACATAAAAGAGTCTAACAAACATTTAGCAAACACATTTTGGGAGAAGCACAATACAAAAGGCAAACACAAAAAAAGATACCATGAAGGACAAGCCAATCAAGCATGTTTCCTACTCCCCCCATCATTTTGGGAAGGTGGGAAACTCGCAAGAGGGACTATATCCAATACAATAGGAATAATAGCCAATTCCAAATAAGGATCCTCTTGAGAATCGTAATGTTCGATACTAGGTGTAATTTTCAATTGTGATGAAAGCATATTTGGTAAATCAATGTCAATGACAACAATTTCATATTCATCATTAACATCATTAGTATCATCAAGAGTATCTTCTTCATCCAAATTAATAAAAATAGGATCTAAGATACGAATAGAATCATCATAATCATGCATCTTAACATTATTGTTAGTATTAACTTCTTCTAACACATCATGCATAGGTTGGTCAAAAGAAGGTAAAGAACTTTGAATAATAGAGGCCCGGGCCTTAGCTTGAGCTCGATGCTTCTTACTGTAATACCCCAAAAATGGGCTATAAGTTCATTAACCTCCTATATCTTCAAATCGATTGAAATTGACACAAAGTCCTAACTTAAGGCACATCTGCACATCAAGTTATCAAAACCCTAATTGATTTTATCATAAGTCTGCATCAGGGAATATTCCTTGAATATTGTTATTTATCCTAATTATCTTTAATTTAATAATTATTTGGTGATAAATCATATTTATCCTAAAGTTTGATTAATTGAATATTCTAAATATTTAATTAATTAGATTTAATACTGCCACTTAATTATTTAATTACATTAAATTATATTTATTCTTAAATTGTATTATTTAATTTTGACAATAAATCAAAAATCTTATGACTAATTGATTAAATTCTTATTTAATTAATTAATGTCAGTTGTCAATATTTAATGATATAGTTTTCGAATAAAGTTTGATTAAAATAATTAATTAACCCATAAATCTGTTATTTTTAAATTTAAAATCAGTCAAGTTGAGAATAAATCACTTTATTTATTTAATTAATTCATAATTATCTATGCACATTCAAAGAGCAGTTAAACATTGAATCAAAAAATCAATTCAAGTTGTTATAAATTTAAACTCAACATCTATTTTGAGTTAAAAGATGATCTAAACTTCTTATTCGAGTTAAAAAGCTATTCTTGCATGATTTTGCATGATTATGTGAGTTAATCTAATTCTGATTTCTTGTTGACTCAAAAATCTACCTGAGTTCATCAAGAGTGATTTATGGATTTTCTCCATGCACCCTCAAGCCCTGGATTTCTATAAAATCAAGGCTTCAGCTCTTCCAAAAGGACCCTCGAAATTGCATCCTCACTCTAGCGAATTTGCGACTGAAGAATCAATCTTTTTCGAATCAAGGCCATTGTGAGATTTTCATTTATTGTTTTCAGCATTTAGCATATCATTCTTAGATTAATTTCATATCATATCATTCATTCTAGATTAGATTCATATCAATTTTTTCATCCTATTGCATATAAAATACAAAAATATAGATTAATTTGCATTCATTCTACATCCTTCTTTTGCATTCAAATCCTTCATTTAGGTGTTGCATTGTCACTAATCTCGGTCTAATCTAAGAATACCATACTTGCACCTACTAGAAGGTAGTAAATTGCCTGGTTAGTTTTCATTTATTTGCAGATTTCTTTGATTTGCTAACCTCTAATGTTTTACTAAAGTGTTGTGTCCACAGCTAGGTACAATTTTCACACACCACATTTTTGGTGCCCACCATGGGGCCCTAAAATGGGTTTCCATTTCATTTCTATCAATTTCTATCTATTTTATGTCATTTTCTAATCAATTCTACAATTTTATTCTATGTCCATACAATTTTCATATGAGTTTTGTCAAAATCTCGTGCCAGAAAGCTCTGAGTGTCATACGACATTTGGAATTTTTTAGGCTCGTATTAGCAACTACAAATTATCATTTGGAGACAGCTTTGTCATGCAGGCAGTTATCCAGTATCGTACGAGTTTCTAGAAAGTTGTGCCAGAGGTGACCCACTATCGTATGAGGTTTGGATTGTCGTATGAGAGGTAACCCACTGTCATACAAGTTTTGACATTAGAATTCAATTATCGTTTCATATTTTCAGGCAGTTTTCTAGATTTGATTTTCAAATTTAGACTAACAGCTAACCCTAACAATTGAAATCTTCTATTTTTTATTGAATTGGCTGATTCTAATTGGAAAAGCGTAACAAAAATTGATAAAATAGGTAAAATCTACTAAGCATGTTGCAAGGAACTTAGGTATTCCTTTTCATTTGATAAGACTTTGATTTTGGATATAAAATGAACCCTCACGTGTCAAGCTTGTGTGACTTTTCTTGCTTTCATATCACAGACTTCATTTTGGGCTATAAAAAATGAACATAGATTTTCTTTTTGCATATATGTTACATATAGTAAATAGGCCTTATGAAAAATATTTTTGAATGATCTTGAGAGAGTGAGCTTCATTCTCTTGTTTATGCATGTGAAGCTCTTCTTGACAAAGGATCCCCTTGTAGGTAGGGAGGTTACTCTTGATTTGGTCCTCTACTTTTTGATCGATACATTCTCTCTCCGGAGAGGTCAATAGACATGAGTTGTTGACATCATAGATCTTAGTGAGATAAATTTTAGTCTTAGCGTGTCAGATTAATTTGTCAGTTGTGTTTGGGTAAAAGTGATAAGGCTAGAGGAATATGCTCTACTTCCTTTTTGGATAGTATCAGAAAGTCAAATCCTTGGATCTGGACCAAGTCTCTATGTGGTATCTTTTGTGATTCACCTTTAGCGAGGGTTAACCATAGTGGACATTCCCTTAATTGGGTCAACCATGTGGATGAAACCTCAAGCATTAATAGCCATTTTTTTTTTCATAGCAACAACCACTATATAAATGTCCTTGTGGAGGAAATCTTCATAAGTGTGGTCTCTTGTTGGGTTGTCAGATCTCCCTAGTAGCTCTTGATTGATTAAATTCTCGAACTATGTCAAAACCCCAGTGCACCTGGATTGGATTTTCCCCTCTTGAGATCACAAAAGTTGTAGAGTCAGACCATTACTAAAAACCCTAGTGAGGCCAAATTTTTCATTTTCTAGGACTATGTGCATTATTGAAAAACTTTTGAGAACATACACAATTAGCATTCCTAGGGATTAGCACAATAAGTCACTATTGCTTGGTCATGCGCAAGGTTGCTTTTACCCTTGTTCATTGTTTTGAGACAATTGTTTGCTTCCCTTTGCTTGTTTTTCTACGTGTTTGCTATCTATTTGGCCCTTTAGAAACAAACAATCCTGAACTATTACACAGATCTACAAACCTGAATAGAAAATATCTTGCAAACAATTTGAAACTGAAAACTGAAAAATTACAAATTTGAAGCAAAAATCCTTTCTAGAGTCAAAAGTCATCACACAAGATCAGAAAGTTGTACGAGTTTTGAGTCTTTATCGTATTAGAACCCATGTATTATCATATGAGAGCTTGTATAGTGTCGTATGAGTTTTTTTAGAAATCACAAGCAAAAGTCAAATCCTGCTATCAATTGTCATACGAGCCTTGTCAATTGTTGTGCTAGAGCCTACCCATTGTCATACAAGCCTGCAAAAAGTCATATGAGAATTTTGAAAAATTTCTAGAATCTTGCAAAATTGTTAGAGATTCACTTTTTAGAGCCTATTTCCAGAATCTGTCAAACAAATCACTGTGTCAGGAACAGAGCAGAAATTAGAAAGAATTCAATCATTTTCTTAAAGTGGCATCTTGAGTCAAAACCTTGTCAAAATTATCTTCAATCAATTCAATTTTCATCAAAATGGCTAAGTGTTGCGAGCTCATGTCAGCCATCTTTTGGGTGTCTACCCATACTACTAGGGAATAGTATCCTTCATTTATGTCCAATCTAATCTTCAATAAATCTAATCTTGACAAGGTTGCACCATCTGATCTTCTTGAATCAATTCATTCTTTAGTTGTCTTCATCTTTCTCTCTTTCTTCACCTAAGGTTAATGGTGGAAACTAGAGCTTCATCACAGTGAAAATAAGGAGAAAAACCCATATTCTCTTTAGTAGCATCTTCTGTGATAGCTAAAACATTTCATCAACCCTACGACACTAATAAATTTGGAGAAGATGCTCTTGGAAATCTATTCTTGAAAGGTGGTTACATCACTCCTCCTACATTGACTCACACAATTAATCAACCAACCCCTCCCATATCGATTCACAGAAGTTATCAGAAAACTCCACATTAATCTATCCCTGGTAGCTCTCATAACAATACTATGTCTCAAGGAGGAGGACCCCAAGGACATCAATCCCAACATGGTGTGAATTAGGAACCCACTGTTACAAGTAGTGGTTGTCGTTGCACCAAAAGATTGACCTGTTAATGCCCAATACAACCACTAGACTTATAAAAGACACATGAGGTGGTTAAACCATGTCACAAATCTTGAGGGGAGCACTGACCATTTTTCCAACAATCTCCCCCTCAACATTACCTAAGGGGATTTGAACCTGTGACCAAGCTCTGATACCACTTGTTACAAGTAGTGGTTGTTGTTGCACCAAAAGATTGACCTATTAATGCCCGATACAACCACTAGACTTATAGAAGACATAGGAGGTGGTTAAACCATGTCATAAATCTTGAGGGAAGCACTGACCATTTTGCCAACACCCACACCTTCGTAAATTGCTCGATACCAAAACAATGATGAATTCAATAGAATGATGAGGCATTTCTTGAAAGAAGATATAGAAACATACTTCCTAGATTTGGCTCGTCAAGGAGCTAAACTTCTTGCAAACTTTAATGTTGAAGATATCATTACACATGAGGAAGAAACTCCAATCTCTACTATGATGAAACAGATGCATGCCATGCAAGTCAAACTCAACAAAAAAGAAAAATAAAAAGAATGTAAGGAGTGCTCCATGGAGGCTCTATGTCCTTTTCCATTTGACAAAGACTTGTGCATGCCACCATTCCCTAAAAGAGTGGAGTTGCCTAAATATGACAAATACAATGGAAACTTTGATCCTCAAGATCATGTCAGAGAATTTTGTACTCAAACTATGGAGTTCATGCATGAACCATCCTACCTAATGTGTCTCTTCCCTCAATCTTTGGGAGGATCAGCCATTCATAGGTTCTCTAGAATGCCTCCAACAATCAAGACCTTTGAAGATTTAATCAAATTTTTCTATCCATAATACTCCTACAACATCCAGCATCTCGTCACCATGATCGACATTTACAATCTGAAACAATATGCACAAGAACCATTCTTGACTTTTCTCAAATGATGGAGGAATAAATTTTCTCTATATGCTAGACCCATTCCAGAAACTAAGAAGCTAGAAATCTTCATCAACAATCTTGTTCTAGAAATCAACTACCCTTTTCAAATGCAAAATAATACATCCTTTGATAAGATGGTAGAAAATGTAATCAAAATTGAGAAAGTACTTGTGAAAAAGGGAGACATATCACTTCAAAAGGACAAGTATGAATTTGGATCTAGTTCTAAGGATAAGAACAAAACTTGGAACAAGAATAAGGGCATTGTCATAGATGGCATTGTTGATACTATCTGTGCCCCATCCAAGGCACTCACTTTCAATCTCACTATTGGTACCCAAGCCATCAAAGCTTCTGAAGCTAAAACAATAGATTCATACAAGAAGTCATCTGAATATAAACCTTGGGCTACACATCCTAAGGGCAAGTTTACTCCTCTTGGAGAGTCCTTGGAATCAACTATGAAAACTCTATTGGCTAACAATATCATAACTTTTCCTGAGATAAAACAATTTGACCTAGATCCTAAACTGAAATGGTGGAGAGAGAATGATTTATGTGACTTCCATCGCAATAAGGGTCATAAAACTAATAACTTCATATGCTTGAAACACATCATACAAGACAAAATTGATAATGGAGAAATCATAATTAACAATCATAAAAGCAATAATGATCATACAGCATTCACGGAACCATTTATGAAACATGGTCAAGGAGATTCATCTTCTCAGCCTAATATGGGTGCTAAAGTTAATTATGCCTACTCTGGAAACAATGATGTCATAAACATGGTTGAACCATGCCTATCTGAAAGTTGTAATGTCATCACAATTGTAAGAAAAGATAGAGATAATCAATCAAAAAATGCAGTTACTCAATCACAACCTCAGGCACATCTACAAGGACAAATCCCAGATTCATCAAATGTCCCTAAGATGCCTTTTAATCTCTCTTTCACTTCTAAATGGAAGGTTTCCTCTAAATCTTCAAATCCTAAAGACATGAGACCAACATCATATAGTATAGTCCAACAACTCCAACATACCAATGCAAATATCTCCATGTTTGAGTTGCTTCGGATATCTCCAGCTCATAGAGCCATTCTAGACAAAGCTCTACTCAGATCCAATGTTCCTAACAACCTTGATTTAGATAGATTCTAGACTATGGTTGGTGATCTAACATCACCACAATACATCTCCTTGAGTCATCTACATAACCAGCCCTTGCATATTGAAGTCTTAATCCAAAACCATCGTGTCAAATTCATGTTGATAGATGGAGGTGCTGGTCTCAATATTTGTTCTTATAGCTTGATCACACAACCGGAATTATCTGAAGCTACCTTAGATCTTAAGAAGAAGATAACTATCAAGGCTTATGAAAAACAAGAAAGGTCTTCCAAAGGCACGATTGTCTTACCTATCAAAATAGGTCATGTCATCAGAGATATCACATGTCAAGTTCTTGATCTACCTTTGGATTACAACATTCTCCTAGGGAGACCCTAAATATATGAAATGAGATCTATTCCATCCACATACCATCAATGTGTAAAATTTCCTTATGAAGGAGTAGAGGTGATGATCCCAACTGGCCTATCCACAACTTGCAATCCATTGAAGGAAAGTGTTGATAAACTTGTTCCCAATAACAGAGAATCTTATAAGCAAATAGATGGTGCATCTACATCCAAGATAGAAAAGATTGCTAAAGATGTCAAGATCAAAGATAATGGTATGGGAAAATACACAATGGAACCTATTCTCTCACTTACATGTCTTTTGTTTTCCCTAAAATCTTATGGACAACCCTCAGACAAGGTGAAACCTATTGCTAAAGAATCTCAAGTCATGTTTAATGGAATTTTTGTCATGGAACAAGTCTCTAAACAAGCTTTTGGGGAAGAAGAAGTCATACTTACATGGTTATAAAAGGATTAATCTCAATCCCAATCAATCTAGAAATGCGACTCTATAACACCAAAAGTTCCTTCAAATTCATATGGACCAGGGGATAAACTAATTGCTAAAATGGGATATATAGAAAAAGGACCTCTAGGACTACAAGGAAAAGGTCTTCTATCAACTCTTGACCATCATGGCCACACAAACAAGAATACAACAGGTCTAGGATATAAGAAGAAGCCTTTTTATCTTAGCAAAAAATCTCCACATGTCTTAGAACAGATTGAACCTTCAACATCAATTCAATCTAAAGAGGAAGCACAATAGTCTGATAGTGATGATTCAGACACCACTGATGAGCTCATTCCTTATGAGTGTTTTCCTAAAGAAATACTAGATCTCCTTGAAAAAGAAGATGAGCCTAAAAGAATCAATGTAGTAGAAACACAAGAACTTACTACTACAATCAAACAAAGGGAACCAATTTCACAATTGGAGAAACATAGTGATTCTAAGATAGACTCTCACGAGTATGAATTCAAGTTAGAATCAGAAGAAAACCCTTCTTGGGGAATCCATCCTAATTTCACACATATTCTCATCTTTCCTAGAGGCATAGATGAGGAATCAAATGACTATGAGTGGGGAGTCATTCCAGAGGAAAATGAGCTTATCACAGAGAAACATATTGATGTTATTCACCAATATGCACCTAAACCCAACATAAGTCTAGAGCAAAATGATGAACTTAACGAGTCTGATCCACCTATGGTGGAAGTGGATTGCCACAATGAAATTGAACCTATTCATGAATTGAACAATTTGAGTTGTAATATCACCTTCAAACTCAAGATTTTGGTTAGGACCAATGATGACAAATCCATATCTATAAACACTATTTCCCAATCCTTTCCCACTTTGACTATCCAACATCCTGAACTTCTTGACCAAACCTTCATAGATCTAAGCCAAGATATATATATATATATATATATATATATACCTTTCCCAATGACTATGCCCTTTCTTTCTATCTAAATGTAGTTGATCCTATGATGACTTCCATCACTGAACTGAGTGTTATCATGATGGAGTAAGACATCAAGTATCTTAGTCAAAAGAATAAGAATAAAAAGAAAAAGAAAAAGAGTTATGAGGGTGAAAACCACTTTGTGGCAGTCTCAGAACCTACAAAGGTAAAAATAAAAGATGTATCCAAAGGTGAAAACCTCTTTGAGGTTCCTAAGGATGAGATATTTTATGTCCTTATGAGTCATTTACAGGACAAATCTCTAGTGCTGATTGAGCCCACTCAATCTATCAACTTGGGTACAACAGAAGAACCATAGATGATTCATGTTGCACAATCTTTATCAGAGAAAGAAAAGACAACCTTCACTACATTTCTAATAGATAAAAAGATCAACATTGCATGGAAATATTTAGATATGCCAAGGTTAGATCTTGATCTTATAATGCATCATCTATCTATTGCTCTAGGATTCAAACATGTTAAACAGAAGTTGAGAAAGATGCATCTACACGTTGCACTCTTGGTAAAAGCTAAATTATAGAAACTATTAAAAGCTAGATTTATTTGAGTTATTGACTATGTAGAATGGATCTCTAATATTGTACCTATTTCAAAAGCAAACAAATCTATCAGAGTGTGCACGAACTTTAGAGATGTAAATAAGGCATTCCCTAAGGATGATTTTCCGCTACCTAACATTGATATGATAGTGGACATGACTGCGGGCTTGGAGATGTATTCTCTAATGGATGGTTTCTTGGGCTATAATAAAATAAAAATTGCTCCAGAGGATCAAGAGAAAACTTCTTTCACATGTGTATGCGGTACCTTCTATTGGAACATCATGCCATTTGGGTTGAAGAATGCGGGTGCTACATATCAAAGAGCTATGACATCTATTTTTCATGATATGATGCATCGTACTATGGAGGATTATGTTGATGATACCTTAGAAAAATATATGATAAGATCTGAACTTCAACTTATTTGAGCAAAATATTAGATCAAATGGAGAAGTTTAGTCTTAAGCTAAACCCTAAGAAGTGTGCTTTTGGTGTCACTTCTAGAGAGATTCTAGGGTACATTATCTCAAAGAAAGGAATTGAGGTAGATCCAGCAAAGGTTAAGGCTATCATGGAGATGCAACCTCCTAAGAATATTAGTCAAATGAGAACATTACAAGGGAGAGTAAAATCTATTAAATGCTTCATATCTCAGTTGGTAGACATATCATAGCCTTTTTCAAAAACATTACATAAAGGTGTGAATTTTGCATGGAATGAGGAATGTGAAAAGAATTTTAATCATATCAAGGAATATTTATCAAATCCTCCTATATTGATGCCTCCTATTCAAGGGAAGCCATTGATCTTATATGTCTCCACCATAGATACATCACTGGGGGCATTGCTTGCACAATAGGATGCGAACAAAAAGGAAAGAACCATCTATTACATAAGCAAAACATTGGTGGCATATAAAAAGAACTATTCAATGATTGAGAAAGCTTGTCTAGCTATGATCTTTGCATCATAGAAACTAAGACATTACATGTTAGCTCATACCACACATTTGGTAGCTAAGATTGATCATCTAAAATATCTACTAAGCAAAGTTTCCCTCATGGGTAGATTAGCCAAATGGGTGATGTTACTAAGTGAATTTGACATTGAATATGTTGAAAGAAAAGATATTAAAGGCCAACTCATTTTTGATCAATCGGCTGAAGCACCATTGTTTGATGATACACCATTACAAATGGAATTCCTAGATTCCTCTATCATGAATCTTTCTTCTAGAGCATGGCAGTTATTCTTTGATGGCTCCTATACATAAAACAGATCTGGAGCAGGCATATTGTTTATTCCTCAAGGATATTCAATCCCAAAAGCATTCAGAATCAAGTTCCCTTGTACAAAACAATATTGCTAAATATGAAGCTCTCCTTAATGGTATGAAGATAGCAATTGAATGGAGGGTGATAGAACTACACATTCATGGAGACTCATAACTTGTAATACACCAAGTCAATGATGTGTATCAAATAAAAGATGGAAAGCTAATCCCATATAAAAGAATGGTAGATGATCTAAAGAAATACTTCATATCTATCACATTTGAGGAAATTCCTAGAATGGAGAACAAGGTTGTTGATGCTATGGAAATGCTATCTACTTTACTACAGTAGCCTAAACATGAGCTACACTATGAGTTCCTGGTGGAAGTGCTATCTTATCCTGCCTATGATTCCCCTAATACCTGCATGATCTGCACTGTTGTTGGTCATGATTCATCCTGATACAAAAACCTTTTCTCCTATCTCCAAGACCAAATCATTCCTGATACCTTCAACCACCATGAGAAATGATACCTTATCTACAATGCATCCTGGTATGTCATCATTGGTAATGATCTATACAAATGAGGTCTAGATGGTGTGTGTGTGTGTGTGTGTGTGTGAAAATTGTACCTAGCTATGGACACAACACTTCAGTAAAACATTAGAGGTTAGCAAAATTGAAATCTACAGATAAATGAAACTAAGCTAACCATGTGATTTACTGCCTTCTAGTAGGTGCGAGTATGGTGTTCTCATATTGAAATCAAGATCAATGACAATGCAAAACCTAAATGAAGGATTTAAAAGCAAATGAGAATGAATGTAAATTAATATTTTATTTTTTATTTTTCTATGCAATAAGATGAAAAAATATATGAATCTCATCTAGATGAATGAAATTGATATGCAAAATGATCTAATCAATGATATGCTATGATATGAAAATGAATGCTATGCTATGAAAAATAATGAATGATCTCACAAATCGCCTGTCACATGTGCTTGATTCCTCAGATACAAGTTCTCCAAAGTAATTGTACAAATTCAAGAAATATGAGATGAATTGAAAGCTTGAGGGATATAAGATTGATTGAAAGCTTGAGGGATCAAAAACTTGAGAGATGTGAGATGAATTATGAAGAGCTGAGCCTTGTTTTTATAGAAATCCAAGGCTTGAGAATGCATAAGAAAAGCCATAAATCACTCTTGATAAACTTAGGTTGATTTTTGAGTTAACAAGAAATTAAGAATAAATAAACTCATAAAATCATGCAAAAAATAGTTTTTATCTCAAAATAAAGTTTTAGTTCTCTTTTTCAACTCATCATTAGATGTTGAGTTTAGAAAGTTAACAAATTGAAAATAATAGTTGTTTTAAAGTTGACTTCTTTTTTGATTGTGCATGATTTAATATGAATTAATTTAATAAATAAAGTGATTTATTTTCCACTTAATTGATTTTGAATTAAAACAATTGATTTATGGGTTAACCAATTATTAAATCAAACTTCTATACAAAACTATATTATTAAATATTGACAACTTAGATTTAATCAATTAAATAAATATTTAATCAATTATTCGTAGGAGATTTTGATTTATTGTCAAAATTAAATAATATAATTAGGAATAAATAGAATTAAATTTAATTAAATAATTAAGTAGCAAAATTAAATATAATTAATTAAATATTCAGCATAGTCAATTAGTCAAATTTTAGGATAAATAAGATTTATTGCCAAATAATCATTAAATTAAAGATAATTAAGATAATTAGGAATATTCAAGGAATATTCCCCAATGCAGAATTAAGATAATCAATTAGGTTTTTGATAAACTAATGTGTCGATGTACCTTAGGTTAGGACTTTTGTATCGATTTTTTTTTAATTGTTGATGTAAGAGGTTAATGAACCTATAGCCCATTTTTAGGGTATTACATGTTGCCCCTCTTTGAATCACTGTGTGAAGCGTAGTGGTTCAAAGAATAATCTATGTATGATAAAGATGTTTGAGATTGATTTGAAAGATGAACCAATTACGAGATGGAAATTGATTGAAAGATTGGAAAAGCTAATTCAGGTCCTAATTGACTAAGAATCATGATGATGTTCACTATAGCAACGATGAACTGGTGATTACGAAGAAGTATCAAAATGCCTGATTCTGAACCTTATGATTATGAAGAAGTGAGTGACCTAATTCCAAACCTGATTGTCCAAAGGAATCAATATTGGCATCACATCTAATTCCTTCAATTACGAAGAACCAAGGAAATAACACTAATGAACCAATGGTTACGAAAAGCTGATACAATTCACAAGATTTAGAGAATACCAGATTGATATGGATCTCAATGAATCTAATATGCCCCAAGCGATGATAGATTTTCCCCAAGCGATGAGGTCTTTTGATGAATCAACAACTAGATGTGGTTGTTGTCTTGATCACTGAAGAAAGATTTGATTTACAGATTTGATTGATGTGCAATACCATGCCCCCTTCGGGATGAAAATTAAAATGTGGCAAGAAAAGCCAACGTTATATAGTTTAGAATCATGTTAATTAATTTAAGAATTGGTTATACACATCCAAGAACGCATTCTACATCATTTGGAGGTCCAGAAGACCAAGTTTGACTAGGTTTGACCATGAGTTGACCATGGTTGACCAAGTTAAAATTTTGATAGTTTGATGTGAGATAATTAGTTAAGTTGAATGTTGGATTTCTATGATGATTTAAGGTTGATTATGCAAGCAATTGACAATATAAACAATCTCAGATTTTGATTTTGATCCTGAAAATGAGTTATACTTGTTTCATTGGAGGGACCTTCATACAATTCTTAGTCCTTGTGTCATGTTGATGAAGGGCCAAACCACCCTTAAATCATAACCAAATACATAACAACATGGAGACAAAGAGAAGATAAAATGCTTTATAAAACATACATTAATACTTGAAAATCATTAGAATTTGAGAGATCTTACAACATGAGAGCTTTCTCCAAATATGAGATCTACAACATGAGAGATCTTACATCCTCCAAGCTTACAACCCAAGAGCTTACAATCCAAGAGTTTACAATGAGAGATCTTCTTCCCTAATACAAGATCCTATAACTTGAGCTTGCTTATGAATGCTCCTATGCCTTATTTATATAGGCATTTACCACCCAAGATATTACAACACAACCAATGTGGGATAAAAGATAGATACAACTACCTTGATACAAATATTAAATACCCACCCAATTAATATTTAGCACCACCATATGGGCCAATTAGAAAATTACATTGCCTTTGTGGGCCAATAAAAAAATAAAAAGTTGTAACTACCTAGCTACAAATATTAAATGCAAGAATTTTCTACAAATTTTTAAAATGCCACCTACACACCTGGATAAATGTAATTTTTGTTTATATTTATATTTTATTTATCTTTCCCACCTATGCACCTTGGTAAATGAAATAAATTTTATTTTATTTTTTTCTTCTTCTCTCTTTTTTTTTTCCCTCTTTTTTTTTTCTTCTTTTTTTTTAATCATGCCCCCTTTTATTTTGTTAGCGTAGTTTTGCAGAATTGTTTAAGTGTTCAAGAAATTTGTGAGACCATACAAACATGTAAAATGCAAAGTGATATGAAAAATGAAATGCAAACCTAAGACCTAGGACCTAGTCACTGATCATGTGTCGATTTGTTCTCATCATTGAACTTTTTAGGTAACCGGATAAATCAATATGATGCCCACTAGTATGCTCAAGAATCAATATCGATTTGTATGCTCAAGAATCAATACAACACCCTCTAGCTAGACAACCATGGACATATGAATATTGATTTTATTTTCAGAATATCGGATTAGATATTAGCACGAAGGCATAAATGTCAGGATGACCTGAATATCATGTCCATTTTGATATAGCAATTTGTATAAGCATCAAAATATAAATGTTGTGATGACCTGAATATGCCTTGCGTAATAAACACAGAAAGCAATCAAGAGATCATTCTAAATCCCATGTGAATTACCTGTAGTGACCCTTTATCGTCCACATCCTTAGGTAAGATGGCATTTCACAGTAGGAGAAAGAACTCACTCAAAAAGACAATAGTTAGATCAAACTTCTTTGAATTTTCTCGATATCAATGGTCAAGGTACACATGGCCATCCAATACAAGATGGAGGCTCTTACAAATGGACACCATTTCAATCCAAAATTTCCAAAGTTGTTAGATTTTCACATACAAGCAGAAAAAGAGAAGATTTTGCCCCCAGTCATCACTCTCTAAATCCGATAAAGGACATCATCGAAGAGCTTGAGGGAAAAAAATATGCAAAAATCTCAATGTGAATCGGTAAGCATATAGGGAGATAAAAGCATGTGAAGCACAAATTGTTTTCATTTTGTTTGTTGTAGTTTGTTTGTGTTTGATTGCAAAATCATTTCTAGTAGGAGACTGACTGACTGACTCAGATGAAGCTTCAAAGGACTCTGACTGGATATGGATTGTCTGAGGTATACTAGAGACCATAGGATATGACATTGATTTCCCCCAAGTGTTAGGCATTCATAGGATATAGACGCTTTTGTTGATTGGTGTACAAACTGACATATTGAAAATAGGAATGTGGGAACAAACCAAGAGATATGTACAAACTAAAGCAGGACTGAAAGCTAGGAAAGACCAAGATTGCACTGATAGATGGAGTGTTTTGAAAGAAGTGATGCCCATTTGTCAGGTTTTCACCATCTTGGTAGAGATTCTATTTTTTATACCAAGGTGCCTGTTTCTAGGTTTTCACCAAGGCACATTTTCTTTTTCTCATTTTTTTGTATTTTTCATCTTTTCAATTTTTTTGTACTTTTGATATTTTTTGGTTTTTTTGTGATACATCAAGGTGCCTATTGCTAGGTTTTCACCAAGATGTTCATTTTTGCAGGACTTTTTCAGATTTTTGTGATTTTTTCAGGACATTTTACCATAGATTGAATGCCTTGGGCATAGAATTTCTTCAAATGGAGGATGTTGATTGGTTCTCGGAGCTGTTCTCCTTCAGTCATTGAGAGTTGATAGGCTCTAGAGCCAAAATTAGAAGTGATAACAAAGGGACACGGCCAATTGGGTTCAAACTTCCCCTTACATTCTCTATGTGATTGATTTTTAGGATTCTCTCTCAAGACTAGATCGCCAACCTGAAATTCTCTGTCTGAATTTCTTGTTGTAGCCTCTAGACATTATTTTCTGATATACTCTAAGATGATCATATGCTTCTTATCTGCACTCATCTAGTAGTTCAAGTTCTTTCAACCTAGACACTATGCAGTCATCATCAGTTACTAGACCAAGCATTCTGATTCTTAGTGATGGGATTTCAACCTCAATAGGCAGTAGCCCTAGTGGGCATTCTGATACTTGTTCTGTAGGCCTAGAGAGTTGGATTGATCATGAGATGCCAGTCTCTTCCTATTTTATTAACTGTACGGTGCAAGATTTTCAATAGATTCTTGTTACAAGCCTCTGCTTGTCCATTCCCTTGAGGATAGTAAATAGATGACCAATGTTGTATAATCTTGAATTTGGCACATAGATCATCCAAGTCTATGTTCTTGAATTTTCCACCATTATCTATGACTATAGAGTGTGTAATTCCATACTGACATATAATGTAGTTCAAGATGAACATAGAGATTTGCTTGCGGGTTGCATGAGTCAAAGGTACTGCTTTTACCCACTTTTTGAAATAGTATGTAGCTGTTATGATATGGGTATGTCCATTAGAAGAATGAGGATGTATGGATCCTATAAGATCAAATTTCCATTGGTGAAAAGGCCATTGTGTAGTGAAGGGAATTAGATCTCTTCCTAGAGCATGGATTAAGTTTCCATGTATCTGACACTTTCAACAATTCTTAGCGAATTTGATTGCATCTTTCTCCATTTTAGGCCAATAGTACCCAACCCTAATAAGTTTTTGAGCTAGTGTCAAACCATTAGAGTGTGAACCACATATACTATCATGGACTTCCTCCAATGCACATTGAGACTCTTCACATTCTAAACATCTAAGGAGTGTACCATCTAGACCTCATTTGTAAATATCATTACCAATGATGACATACCAGGACACATTGCGGATAAGGTATCATTTCTCATGGCAGTTGAAGGTATCGGGAATGATTTGGTCTTGGAGATAGGAGAAAAGGTTTTTGTATTAGGATGAATCATGACCAACAACAATTCAAATCATGTGGGATTTGGGGGAATCATATATAGGATAAGATAGTGCTTCCACTAGGAACTCGTAGTGTAGCTCATGCTTGGGCTACTATAGTAAAGAGAATAAAGTTGTCATAGCATCAGTAGCCTTGTTCTTTGTTCTAGGAATTTGTTCAAATGTGATAGATATGAAATATTTCTTTAGATCATCTACCATTCTCTTGTATGGGATCATCTTTCCATCTTTTGTTTGATACACATCATTGACTTGGTGTATTACAAGTTGTGAGTCTCCATGAATGTGTAATTCTATCACTCTCCACTCAATTGCTATCTTCATGCCATTAAGAAGGGCTTCATATTCAGCAATATTGTTGGTGCAAGGAAACTTTATTCTCAATGCTTTAGGGATTGAGTATCCTTGAGGTGTGATGAACAATATGCCTACTCTAGATTCGTTCTGTGTATAGGAGCCATCAAAGAATAACTTCCATGCTCTAGAAGAAAGATCCATGATAGAGGAATCTAGGAATTCCATTTGCATTGGCATATCATCAAACAAGGGTGTGTTAGCCAATTGATAAAAAATTACTTGTCCTTTAATAGCTTTTCTTTCAATATATTCAACGTCAAATTCACTTAATAACATCACCCATTTGGCTAATCTACCCGTGAGGGTAGCTTTGCTTCGTAGTTACTTTAGTGGATCAATCTTAGCTACCAAATGTGTTGTATGGGCCAACATGTAGTGTCTCAATTTTTTTTATACAAAGATCACAGCTAGACAAGCTTTCTCAATCATTGAATAGTTCTTTTCATATGCTACCAATGTTCTGCTTATGTAATAGATGGCTCTTTCCTTTTTGTTCTCATCAAGCTATGCTAGTAATGCCCCTAGTGATGTATCTATTGTAGAGACATATAAGATCAATGGATTCCCTTGAATATGAGGCATAAAAATAGTTGGATTTGATATATATTTCTTGGTATGATTAAAGTTCTTTCACACTCCTCATTCCATGCAAAAGTCACACCTTTATGTAATGTTTGTGTGAAAGGTTGTGATATAACTACCTGTTGAGATATGAAGTGTCTAATAGACTACACTCTTCCTTGTAATGTTCTCATTTGACTAATATTCTTGAGAGGTTACATCTCTATGATAGCTTTTACTTTAGTAGGATCAACTTCAATGCCCTTTTTTGAAATAATGTAGCCTAAGAGCTTTCTATAGAAGTTGAGAAATCCAACTTCACAGAGTGCCAAGAACACCTGCATGCAAATAACCTGTTGCTGAAAGGAAACCAATGAAGACAAAAAGCAAGGGATTGGAAACTCTCAGTGGTGTGAGAGAAATTATATTCCAAGATAATGAAAAAATAATTACAAGAGTTCAACCTATAAGGTGAACAAAACCCTAAAACTAGAAAAGCTAGGTTGCACATTATAATTAATAAAGATATTAATTATAATGTACCTAAGAGATAGCTTAAGTAAAAAAGAGTAATAAAACTAACTAATTACTCTAACACCCCCCCTTAAGTGCAGCTCAGGAGATAAGCTAACCTAGCACAGCTATGAAAGCAAGAAATGGGTCCTGACAACAAGGCTTGATCAGGTACCCAATACAAGGAAATTTCTGTAAACTGGAGACAAAGGAGAAAACCCAGTGGGAAAAACTCCTCTCCAAAAAGAGATATATAAAAGCAAGCAAAAGACAAAAAATGACTTCAAGAGACTCTCTCAAAGCCATAAGTACAATGTGTGCTTCCAACCCCCTCGTGAGAGAGGGTCAGGGCTCCAAAGCCCCCCAAAAATGAAAGAACCCCTGGAACAATGAATGAACCATTGTGACTCCAATACAAAGGAGTGAAAGATAGTGAACATTGAAGAGGTACCCTCAAAAGATGAGGTGTCACTGGAAGGCTGAGCTGATGCTCAAAGGAGTAGACACAAGGATCCTGAAAGGGAATCCCCAATGTAGGTGGTATGATAGGTGTGCTAACACTGTCAGGAGAGAGGAGATGAATGTCCTTTGTAGAATCCTCAACAACTATACTAGGTGGCTCAATGAATGGAGCTGGAGGGTCCGGCAATGCTAAAGAAGAGTCTTGCTGAATAGAAGAGACCCCAACAAGAGGAGGGGAGGCAATCATAGAATTGATCTCAGGAACAACACAGAGGTTCAAGTGACCTGACTGTCCCACATGATAGTCTCGCGCAAGAGGACAGTTGTGAGCCGATAATGGAGATGGTGAACCAAAGTGTGAGAAGGTGTAGAGATGAGTGGAAGGATCAACTGTCCCTATAGCAATAATGCCACCTATCACACTATCTCAGATGAAGACCAAATCAACCGTGAACTCAACTATCTTCCTTGACGCATTGAGTGTAATATGATAAATTGAGAGTAGGTTTGCAGATAGAGACGGAACATAAAATACATCATTGAATGTGCCATCCTGAATGTGTACTGAACCTTTCCCATAGATTGTCATAAAAGTGTTATTCCCCATGAGAATGTGAGGAATAGGAGAAGCCTCAATAGATGAGAAGATCTTAAGAGAAGATGTCATATGGTGAGAAGCACTAGAATCCAGTATCCAAGGGACCTGTGAAGGAGATGCAATGGAAGCCTGTAGTGCATGACCCTATCCAAAATCTTGTCCAGATGTCAAAGATGAGTTAGAAGACTAAAAAGTAGACCCCTGTGAGGTAGAAGAGGATGGAGAGGAAATAGTGCTCTTCTGAAGAAGAGCTTGCAAATCTACAATCTATTTCTCATAGCCATCAAATCTCTTCTGAAAACAATGTGACTCATCATGAGGCCCCTTCTAACAATAGGAACACATAGGGCTCTTAGTCTTCTATTTCTCCTTCTTAGAAGAGGATGATGGGCCAGTAGAGTGCTGAGAAGAGGAATCAAATGTCTGCTTTGGCTTCTGCTTCTATGTATCCTGAGGTGTCTTGGCAAGCAATGCCTGTGACTGTGAACCTATAAGTGAGTCCATCTGATTGAGTGTGGACTGCTCACGAGTCAACCTATCATAGAAGGTCTCCAAAGAGTGCATAACATGTTGTGCACCCAGTGCATCCATAATGGAGTAGAAGGTAGAAGTGAAAATATGATAAGGGCCATGAAGCTTTGAGAGTATCAGAAAGATACACTCATCATCTGACTTCATCTTTCTAGCAACCTGTAAAATAGAACAAAGAGACTTGAACTTCATCAAGAAGTCCTCAATGCTGATGAATAATTCAAGTACTAAGGAGGTGAACTCTACATCTATCTATAGAACCCTAAACTGATTCATTGTGCCAAACTAGGTGGAAAACTTGTCTCACATAGCCCTGGGTGTGGTAAAAGCATCCAAGTGGAACAACAACCCATCTGAAATGTTCATTGCAATGAGGCCCATTACCTCATCCATCCTATTTCTCTGCATAAGAGCCTCATAAGGCCTCTGTAGAATAGGCTGAGTTACATCAAGGCATGACCATAGCCCTTTTTCCATAAGCAATCTGGTCATCTATCCTTTCCAAGTGTGATAGTTGTGAGGTGTAAGGTGGGTGATGGAAGAGTCTACCATTGAGAGAAAGAATATAGAAGTAGAAGGGTCTTTATAAAGTAAATTGTAGAAAGTAAAGAGCACCCCCCCCACAAAGTATAATACTATCCCCTATACACAACAAAGTACTGTGAAAGCAAAAGAAATGAGAAAAAAACTTGAGTTCTAGAAGCAGAATAGGAGCACAGAAGAAGGTGCATCTTTGACTACAAAAATCATCAATCAAATGGAGAAATTAGGAAGTCAAACTTGCATGAGAGTGATGGGTTCAGAAAGACCTTTCTAACAATATAGCATAGGTCAAATTTTGAGTCCATATGAGCCCTATAGGACCAAAAAGGCACAGGTACCCCCAAAATGCAAGCTCCCTGGTAAAAACTAGTCATGGCATAAAATTTGACAGCCGTCTGACTCTCAAATGCCCATCTACCAGAAAAAATGGCCGGTCACCGAAAAAAAATCTAGTCACAAAAAATTTGAAAAATACCAAAAAAAACACCACCAAAAAAATTTTCCAGCAAGTGACGTCAGGGTGACATCACCTACTATGTCGGGTGGAGGAGGAGGTGGCCAGTGGGTGGTGTAGTAGCGGTCAGCAGCTGGTGTGAAGGCTGGCGGGTGGTGCGGAGGTAGCAGGCAGAGCGAAGGCTAGGCGGGGGTGGCACCGGGGTGGCATTGCAGTGGTGCACTAGCAGCGCACTGGCTGCACCCTAAAAAACCACAAAAATGCATGAGTTTCAAGATGTTTTTGATTTTTTTTCTCATTTTGCATGTCGTACGGCCCGAATAGGCTAGAAAATTCACCCAGAAGCCCCGGAGGCCAAATAGGTCAACTTTTATATGGAAATAGGGGTTTTGGGGCCTTCTGGATGCAACTGTGAGGTAAATTTTTGCCCAAAGTGCTCCAAAAAAAAGAGACCCCCCAGATCCAATAAAAAATAATAGAGAAAAGACTAGAGGAGCTATGGCTTTTGTCTTCAAATCATGGCTCCAAAAGTTCAAACCAGGTAGCAGCAAGAAAGCTCTGATACCATGTAGAAGTTGAGAAATCCAACTTCATAAAATGTCGAGAACACCTACATGCAAATAAACTGTTGCTGAAAGGAAACTAATGAAGACAAAAAGCAAGGGCTTGGAAAATCTCAGTGGTGTGAGAGAAATTATATTCCAAGATAATGAAAAAATAATTACAAGAGTTCAACCGATAAGGTGAACAAAACCCTAAAACTAGAAAAGCTAGGGTGCACATTATAATTAATAAAGATATTAATTATAATGTACCTAAGAAATAACGTAAGTAAAAAAGAGTAATAAAACTAACTAATTACTCTAACACCCCCCCTTAAGCAAAGCTCAGGAGGTAAGCTAACCTAGCACAGCTATGAAAGTAGGAAATGGGTCCTGGTAACAAGGCCTGATCAGGTACCCAATACAAGGAAATCTCTGTAAATCGGAGACAAAGGAGAAAACCCAGTGGGAAAAACTCCTCTCCAAAAAGAGATATATAAAAGCAAGCAAAAGACAAAAAATGACTTCAAGAGACTCTCTCAAAGGCATAAGTACTAATATTCTTGGGAGGTTGCATCTCCATGATAGCTTTTACTTTAGTAGGATCAACTTCAATGCCCTTTTTTGAAACAATGTAGCCCAAGAGCTTTCTAGAAGTGACACCAAAAGCACACTTTTTAGGGTTTAGCCTTAGACTAAACTTCTCCATTCAATCCAAAATTTTGCTCAAATCATTTAGATGTTTAGATCTTATCATAGACTTTGCTAAAGTATCATCAACATAATCCTCCATAGTGCAATGCATCATGTAATGAAAAATAGACATCATAGCTCTCTAATATGTAGCACCAACATTTTTAAGTCCAAATGGCATGACATTCCAACAAAAGGTACCCCATGCACATGTGAAAGTAGTTTTCTCTTGATCCTCTGGAGAAATTTTTATTTGATTATTTATAGAGAAACCATCCATCAGAGAATACATCTCAAAGCCCGCAGTCATGTCCACTATCATATCAATGTTTGAAAGTAAAAAATCATCCTTAGGACATGATTTGTTTACATCTCTAAAGTCTATGCACACTCTTATTGATTTGTCTAGTTTTGAAATAGGTACAATACTAGATATCCATCCAGCATAGTCAATCACTCAGATAAATTTGGCTTTTAGGAGCTTCTCTAATTCAGCTTTTATCATGAGTGCAACATGAGGATGCATCTTTCTTAACTTTTGTTTAACAGGTTTTACTCCTAGAGCAATAGATAAATGGTGCATTATAAGATTGGGATCAAGTCCAGGCATATCTAAATACTTCCATGCAAAGTTGATCTTCTTTTCTATCAAGAATTTAGTGAATGCTTTCTTTTCTTCTTCAGATAAGGATTGTACTACATGAATCAACTGTGGTTCTTCTATTGTACCCAAGTTGACAGATTGAGTGGGCTTAATTAGAACTGGAGATCTGTCCTATAAAAGACTTAGAAGGACGTCAAATATCTCATCCTTGGGCACCTAAGAGAGGTTTTCACCCTCGAATACATCGTTTTTCTTTACTATTTTAGGTTTTGAGACTATCACAAAGTGCTTTTCACCCTCAGAACTCCTTTTCTTTTTATTTTTGTTCTTATTCTTTTGACTAAGCTATTTGATATCCGACTCTATCATGATAACACTCGGTTCACTAATGGAATTCATCATAGGTTCCACTGCATTTAGGTAGCAAGAAAGGGCATAGTCATTGGGAAAAGTATAGATATCTTGGCTCGGATTCATGGAAGTTTGGTCAATAAGTTCAGGATGTTAGATAGGCAACGTGGGATAGCATTGGGAAATGGTGTTTACTGATATGGTTCTGTCATCATTGGTCCCAACCTGACTCTCAAGATTGAAAGTGATATTACAACTCAAGACATTCAATTCGCGAATAGGCTCAATGTCATTATGAGATTCTACTTCAGCCATAGGTGGATCAGACTCGTTAAGTTCATGTATAGGATAAAATATGGATGGGGTCCTAGAACAATGGTTTGCATAAAAGAGACCCCAAAACCAATATTTATACACTTACATTTGAATTGTATTAATATGGAAAGCAAATATAAATTATTAATATTGAAATTAAGAAATAAAGGTACTTACCTCCGAAAAGAATCAGCTGAAAACCCTGTCAAATGATCTCAAAAACTATTGATTTTCATAATCCTAAACCGAAACTACGAGATCTACAAAACCCAAAAATATTTTTCCAATCTGAGGTCAGGTCATCCTTAACCCTCATAAAAGTTCAATGACGACCTCAGAAAATGAAGGTCAACTTTCACTTTGTTCGCGGATCTCAGAAGTTTGGCAAAAAGGGTATCCATATCTACTCTCATATCCAAAATCCTGGACCTGTACCTGCAAGAAAAATGGTTTGGTTGTTTTTTTGGGGGGGTTTTCCTTGGTCAAACCCCAGTTTGGAATCAACCTTAATATTAAAATTGAAATGGAGAATGCTAGTAAGTAGTAGAAGTAGATCTAACAATGAAGCTATGACATTCAATAGATATGCAATTATATTTGAAATGTAATTAAGTATGTTGATATGAAAGCTTGAACATAACGTCAAAAAATGTAAATCAAACCTCCATGATTGTATGCTTGGAATCCACCTTGAGGGAAGAATGAATGGATCTTGAAGGAAGATCACACCATCATGATGGATAGATCTAGGGTTTGAATGATGAATCTTGAATGTTTGAACCAAATCCCTTCAATGGCTTGAATGCTTGAATCCTTGATCTTCAATGGAGAACTTGGATGGAGAAGAGGACTTGAATGCTTGAATGGCTGCTTGCTTGATCACCTTGAGAGATTGAGAGAGGATATTTCAAAACTTGATTGAAAGATGGAGAAAATGAGAGAGGAAGGCTCCCTTTTATAGTGATCTAGGGCACAAGAGGGGCCTTGTAGAAAATAATAATTAAGGGCCCATGGTAGAAAACTCTAGAGAGGTGCACATGGAGAGGAAATTAAATTAAATTCTTGACACAAAACTCTAGGAGGGGACCACCCTTAATATAGAAATAAAATAATTATTTAAGAGCCTTGTTACAAAATTTGAGTTAAGGCCAACCCCAAAGTTAATTTGAGCATTAGGCACAAAACTTGAGAAAGGCTAATCTCCAATAATAAATTAGAAATCCTATACAAATATCAAGAAAGGTCCACCTCAAATATCAATTTGAGAATTTGACACTTAATTTGAGAAATAATGGCCCCGAAGAGGGAAAATGCAAGATTTTGATGAAATCTTGAAACTGGAAGCTAACCCCGAAGATCCCAAACCCTAGGGTCAATGTCAAGCTTGAACCTGACTAGGTCAAGATCGAGGTCGATCCTGACTAGTTCAAGATCAAGGTCGACCTTGACCCCATAAGGTCGACTTTGACCTTATGGTCAAAAAACTCAAGTTCATAGTCCAGAATGTCAAGAAAATTCTAGGAAGAAGTGGGAAATGGGGTAGAACAGGGGGAAAAGCCAGATCCAAGTTGAATATCCATTCAAGGTATTTGACATGACCCCAAACCACTTACTCGAAGGGCTAAATGCTCTTACCATGGAAGTGCTTCCATTTTAAGATGATACATTAAGCCCCCACTTTAGCAAGAGTATGGACTCAATGAAAACTCTTGGTAAAGGAGAAGAAAGAGGAGATCCAAGTGGATTCACAAAGATATAAAATAACACTTAGCTAAGGGAACAAGCCCCCAGACTAAGGATTCTAACTCAACATACATGCATGAGGGTACGAAAAGAGAAAACCAAAAGAACATGGGTTAGCACTAAATAACCCAAATCAATTAGCATAAGAAACCTTGCTAAGAAATATTTCTCATACTAATATCATATTTGGAAAGCTATCATAAAAGCATAAATGACTACATAGGAAAGACAAGAGCAACACTATAAATAACATAGCTTCATGATCTTGTCCTACTAGCATGAAACCAAAAAGAAAGGAGAAAGTGATTACCTCGCCCAATAAGATGCCCACCTTACCGTGAATCACCCTGGAGGGAGAGCCCAATAGGTTCACCCATAAAATGTGCTTGCAATTGTAGTGCATCTTCTAACAGCTTTTGGAATACCCATAGATCCACCTTCTTGTATCACTATGAATATGAAATGTGTGTCTCCTCAGGATTTAGCAACTTATGTGTGTTACCTTTGAAAGATTTAGCATATAGGTGCATGACTTTTCAGGATTTAGCAACTTATGTGCATTACCTTCAAAGATTTAGCATATTTGAAATTGGAAATGCATGTTCCTTCAAGATTTAGCAATTTATGTGCGTTACCTTATGAGATTTAGCATGCTTCAAAACAAAAGGTTAGAACAAAAATACATAATATAGAATGAGGGAGGCCATATATATGCCCCCCTCCTTAATATGTATAAAACATACTATTTTGACATGTTAAGTAAAGAAAATAAACAAGGATAAATCCTTCTTCAACATCAAGACAATATCCACAGACAACACCTAGTCCAAGCCAAGAAGTTCATAGCTCCTATCAGGCCATGGAAGGGACGAATGCAAAGAGATATCATGCAAGAAGTGAAAAAGTAATCCTTCGGAGGGATAGCACATTGTTCAATTTCCAAGGTGAGATATATATCAACCATGGAAACCCGATGTCAAACAATGAAATCAGTTGTGATCAAGGAAAAAGATCCTCAATGCAAACCAAAATGTTCATGTATAATTGGATATCACATAATAGATAGATACTGCTTAACCAAGGAAAGAGGTGAATCCTAGAAAGATAGAAAAGAAGGAGATGACATCCTTGCCCCCCAAGTGTAGGAAAAAAGATGAGAGGGGACCTATTATATCACTCGCAACACTATGCAAGACAACGAGCCCCCAAGTATTAGGCTACCATTGTTTACATAATGTGGAGCTCCATAATAGGAACATGAATGTTATTTAGAGAAAATAGGATTGAAATACAACTCATTGCCACATGCTATATAAATAACCTTACTATCAATGAGCTGCCTAATCTTATAATGTAAAACTTGACATTCATTTGTAGAGTGATCATGAAATATATGATATAAACAAAAAGGAAGAGTCTTCAAGTGTGGACTACATTTCTTTTTGCATTTAGGTCTAGTAATCATCTTAGCATGAAGGAGTTTAGACAAAAGAACCTCTTGGTTAAATTCCTTCATAGTTTCATCATGTTTTGAAGTGTTATTCGAGATGTTGTTAACATTGATTTTTTGTTGAGGACTAAATCCCAATCCATAAGAATGCTCATGCCCCCCAGTGTGTAAGGGCATTTGAATTCCATGTTTATGCTTACCACATCCTTGAGCATTAAATCCTTGTTTAACTAGGAAATGATAACCAAGACCATAACGAGAAGCCATATCAGAAGGATTTAATGGAACTTTAGTAGTCACTATGTCATCATTAGTAGGCTTGACAGATTCATTATGGGTAGAAGCAGTGATAAAGTTATTACTAAGGGCTTTAGAAGTAAAAACTTGTTCAAATTCTTTTTGTTTCTTCATAAAATCAAGATCATTAATCTTATACTCTCCAATAAAGGTAGGAGTAAAATCCAAGGTTCCCCAATCATCACAAGGAAGAGCATTAGAGGAAGAAAGATTACTATTAGGAGTAGGAGTAGTGTGAGCTTGAATATTCAAATAAGGATTAGGTGCATCATCTGCATGAAGTGTATACATCACGTTGTTATGTATAAACTTGACTTTACGATGAAGGCTGGAAGGAACGGCATGCATCTCATGCAACCAAGGTCTACCCAAATGAAGATTATAATTGAGAGGTTCAGGCATAACATGAATAGGTGTATTCAGGATGACCGGTCCTACTTTGATAGGTAAGGTAATGATTCCTAAAGTTTTCTTAGCAATGTTATCAAAGCCATGTATAGGAACATTGTCAGGTTGAATAGTTGAAAGATCGATGTTAATCGCTTTGATCATGTCCATGCTAAAAATATTAAGTCTAGATCCATTATCAATCAAGGTCCTATGAATGATACTTTTATTTATAGCAACAACAACCATAAGCGCAACATATTGATTTTGAACTTCTTTAGAAGGTAAATCCTTTTGAGTAAATACAATGTTAGGAGGACCTGAGGTAGCATGCATGCATTATAAGAAGTTATTGGTGTTCTCTTGATTAGGAGGTGGAGTAGGAAGAGTTGCTAGAGATTTTTGCAAGGCTTCATAGTAGGTAGGTGAAGTTTGAAGAAGCTCCCATAAAGAAATCTTGGCAGGAGTATTTTGCAATTGGTTTATCAAATCATACTCCTTGCTAGGAAGACGGGGTGGAGGAGGAAGAATAGGTTGAGAAGGTGGCAAAGAAGTAGAAACCACCAAATTAGGTTGAGGGTTATTCCTTGTACGATATGTGTGAGCTATTGAATCTTGATCATTAAAAGACTCCATAGGTTTTCCTTTGATAGTAATGTGAGGGAAACCTTTGACAGTTAACAAGGGTTTGGGATAAACCATTTTAGTTGTCTCAACACTACAAATAGATTCACAAGAAGGAATAAAAGAGGACATCCTAGGAGGAGATGAGGTAAGATCTTGATTCTCCATAGGATCATCACTAAAAGGGAGAGCATTAAGGGAATTCATATCATTCTCCACTAATGCCTCATCACTAGAATGAATCTCAAATGGAGGTAAAGGATCTATAATATCATCTCCTTTCAATAAAATGTGTACATGTGTTTTAAAAAAAGAGTTATCATCATGTATCAATATGTCATCTATGAATAAATCACCCTCTTGCATCAAAGCTTCTTTGTAAGGAGAGGAAAAATCAATGTCGTTATCCAAGGGATCATCCACAATGGTTTCATGAGGAAGAGAGTAATCAACATCCCAATCCAAAGGCTCATCCCAAATAGGAGGATTATCATCCCTACCAATAAAGCACCTTGTAGGGTCGCCATAATTCACTAAAGCTTGATCCCTAGAGGGGGAAGAAGGACATCTATTAGGAGAAGAATTAACATCAATCCTCAACTCCTCTCCATAAAGAGAAATATGACGGAGATCACATGTAATAAATGAAGTCTTTCTAGGTGTAACGCCATGTAACTTTTGAAACAACTTATGCAACATGATAATAAATAAAGAAATGCATAGAAAATAGATCTAGATATATCCAAATGCATTCAAATGAAATGTTTTTGTATTTTTGAAGAAATTTTGCAATTTTTTTGTATTTTTGAAATGTAAATGCAAGAGCATAAAATAAACCTACTTTTGTAAGCACAAAATGTAAATCTAACACCAAAAAGAAAGAGTTATCTATCACGGGTTCACCAAAATGTATAGTGAAGGTGAACACACAAGATGATGCAAAGGGAGATCTAACACAATAGGGCATCTAAATCCACAAAAGAAAAAGGGGTAAGTATGTCGAGTTCACCAAAATGTATAGGATAAAATATGGATGGGGTCCTAGAACAATGGTTTGCATAAAAGAGACCCCAAAACCAATATTTTACACTTAAATTTGAATTGTATTAATATCGAAAGAAAATATAAATATTAATATTGAAATTAAGAAATAAAGGTACTTACCTCTAAAAAAGAATTGGTTGAAAACCCTGTCAAACGATCTCAAAAACTATTGATTTTCAAGATGCTAAATCGAAACTGCGAAATCTACAAAACCCAGAAATCTTTTTCCCATCTAAGGTCAAGTCATCCTTGACCCTCATAAAAGGTCAATGATGACCTCAGAAAAATGAAGGTCGACTTTGACTTTGTTCATGGATCTCAGAAGTTCGATGAAAAGGGTATCCAGATCTACTCTCAGATCTGAAATCCCGCACCTGTACCTACAAGAAAAATGGTTTGGTTGTTTTTTTTTTGGGGGGGGGGGGGTTTGCCTTGGTCAAACCCTAGTTTGGAATCAACCTTAATATTAAAATTGAAATGGAGAATGCTAGCAAGTAGTAGAAGTAGATCTAACAATGAAGCTATGACATTCAATAGATATGCAATTGTATTTGAAATGTAATTAAGTATGTTGATATGAAAGCTTGAACATAACATCAAAAAATGTAAATCAAACCTCCATGATTGTATGCTTGGAATCCACCTTGAGGGAAGAATGAATGGATCTTGAAGGAAGATCACACCATCATGATGGATAGATCTAGGGTTTGAATGATGAATCTTGAATGTTTGAACCAAATCCCTTCAATGGCTTGAATGCTTGAATCCTTGATCTTCAATGGAGAACTTGGATGGAGAAGAGGACTTGAATTCTTGAATGGCTTCTTGCTTGATCACCTTGAGAGCTTGAGAGAGGAGATTGAAAAACTTGATTGAAAGATGGAGAAAATGAAAGAGGAAGGCTCCCTTTTATAGTGATCTAGGGCACAAGAGGGGCCTTGTAGAAAATAATAATTAAGGGCCCATGGTAGAAAACTACAGAGAGGTGCACATGGAGAGGAAATTAAATTAAATTCTTGACACAAAACTCTAGGAGGGGACCACCCTTAATATAGAAATAAAATAATTATTTAAGAGCCTTGTTACAAAATTTGAGTTAAGGCCAACCCCAAAGTTAATTTGAGCATTAGGCACAAAACTTGAGAAAGGCTAATCTCCAATAATAAATTAGGAATCCTATACAAATATCAAGAAAGGTTCACCTCAAATATCAATTTGAGAATTTGACACTTAATTTGAGAAATAGTGGCCTTGAAGAGGGAAAATGCAAGATTTTGATGAAATCCTAAAACTGGAAGCTAACCTCGAAGATCCCAAACCCTAGGGTCAAGGTCAAGCTCAAACTTAACTAGGTCAAGATCAAGGTGAATCCTAACTAGGTTAGGATCAAGGTTGACCTTGACCCCATAAGGTTGACTTTGACCTTATGGTCAAAAACCTCAAGTTCATAGTCCAGAATGTCAGGAAAATGCTAGGATGAAGTGGGAAATGGGGTAGAATAGGCGGAAAATTCAGATCCAAGTCGAATTTCCATTCAAGGTGTTTGACATGACCCCAAACCACTTACTCAGAGGGCTAAATGCTCTTACCATGGAAGTGCTTCCATTTTAAGATGATACAATTCATTATTTCTTTCTAGACTTACATTGGGTTTGGGTGCATATTGGTGAATGACATCAACATGTTTTTCTATAATAAGTTCATCTAGTTTTGGAATGACTCCCCATTCATAGTCATTTGATTGCTCATCTACACCTCTAGGAAATCTTAGAATATGTGTGAAGTTAGGGTGAATACCCCAAGCAGGATTACCTTCAGATTCAGATTTGAATTCGTACTCATGAGAGTCTATCTCAGAATCACTGGAATGCTCCAATTGTTCAACTATAGTGATAGGCTTACCTTCCTTTTTGTATGTTTGATTGTCTTTGAGATTAGATGGTCCTTTTGGTGCAACTATCTCTTGTTCCATAGTTGGTTTTTGTGTGTCTACTACATTGACTCTTTTGATTAGATTATCTTTTTCTTGAAGGAGGTCTTTAATTTCGTTAGGCAAGTGTTCATAAGGAATAATCTCATCAGTAGTGTTTGAATCACTATCACTAGGATGGACATCTTCTTCTTCATTGTTATCTCCCTCTAGTTCTATTTGTTCTATCACATG
Organism: Chamaecyparis obtusa; assembly: GCA_027943335.1. Lineage (NCBI taxonomy): Eukaryota > Viridiplantae > Streptophyta > Pinopsida > Cupressales > Cupressaceae > Chamaecyparis > Chamaecyparis obtusa. The sequence continues at coordinate 1,181,174 of BSBK01001084.1, read as the reverse complement.
GGAAGAACTTCCTTTGAGATAAAAGGGCTTCTTTTAATAACCTAGACCTATTGTATCTTTGTTGGTTTGACCATGGTGGTCAAGAGGTGATATGAGACCTTTTCCTTGTAGTCCTAGAGGCCCTTTTCCAGTGTATCCCATTTTAGCAATCAGTTTATCTCCTAGTCCATATGACTTTGAAGGAACTATTGGAGTCTTGGAGTCACATTTCTGGACTAACTGGGATTGAGATTCATCTTTATATAACCATGCCAATATAGCTTCATCTTCTTCAAACTCTTGTTTAGATACTTTCTCTGGGAAAAAGCTTCCATTGAATATGACCTAGGATTCTTTAGCATTAGGTTTCACTTTGTCTAAAGGTTGTCCATAAGACTTTGGTTATAATGGGAGAGATGTGAGAGATAAGACTGGTTCCATTATGTATTCTCCCATACCATTTTCCTTGATTTTAACTTCTTTATCAATTTCCTCTATCTTGGACGTTGATGCAATGTCAACTTGATTAGTAGAAGATTCTCTGTTATTAGGAACAAGTTTATCAGCACTTTCTTTTAATGCATTGCAAGTTGTAGAGAGGTCAGCTAGAATTGTCACCTCTACTCCTTCATAAGGAAATTTTACACATTGATGGTATGTGGAAGGAATAGCTCTTATTTCATGTATCCAGGGTCTCCCTAGAAGAATATTGTAAGCCAAAGGTATATCAAGAACTTGACATGTAGTATCTCTGATGAATGGACCTATTCTAATAGGCAAAACAATCGTTCCTCTAGAGGATCTTTCTGTTGGATACTACCAATGCATGGGTGGTGTTTGAGACATTTAATATGTTTAATCACTATGTTACTAAATAGGCACTCAAAATATTGTCATTTGTGTTTTGTCACTGATGTTAACTTATGCTTCTATGATGGAACCAGACTGGTAATCACTGTGTACGAAAGGTGTACAGATGTTTCAAATGCTATGAAGTTAGATGAGAGTTTATATGGATGTTGTGATCTTATATCTGAGATCACATCATTAATGAATGCATATTAAGGAAGATATTGTTGTTTTAGTAAAGACTGGTCATTGGACTGAGACAGTGAGGATTGACAAAGTTAGTCTCTGAGTTTTTGGTATAGATTTCAAAAGGATTGGTTCAAGGTATGCAATCTTACATGATGATGGAAGAGGTACTAATGAATTATCATTGATCAGTGCAAGGTACGGAATGATTGGTGACATCATCTATGGTGTGTGCTTTGGTGATGGCTTATTTTGAAGCCGACTTAGGGAATGAAGTGTGTGAATTGTTTGGCAAGCATAATTTAAGGATGTCGGTCCTTAATTATGAAAATGTAATCATTGTAAACTTGTTCTAGATAATGTATGTATCTTAGAAAGGGCTTATGTAATTATTTGTAATTAGGAAAGCCTTATGGGCCGACCTGATCTTGGTAGAATGTAATAAGGTATAAATGTAAGGTATTTTCTTTTGAAAAGACATGGAGCTGATATAAGAAAAGAAAAAGGTTGTGAACTTGTGTCTACTATATGTAGAGTAGAGGATGATTTGTGGACTTCATTGGAACTAATCAAGCAAAGGAAGTTGTTGGCAAATAGTTCAAAAGTTTGTATATTTCTTCATATACACTTTTTGCAAACTAGTGAGTTCAGAAGGTGGACTTAACCTTCTTTGGGCGGTGAGCCTTGGGCAGTGAGCTCTCTTTTGTTCTTGACTCCAAATAGGGTCTATCCTCTAACAAGGAATGTGTACTGTAATGTTTCAATAAGCTCCTAATAGGGCTATATCTTCTAACAAAGATTACTATACACTCAGTACATCATTAGTGGGTGCTAATTCCCACCGAGGTTTTTACCTTTAAGAGGATTTCCCCATAACCAAAATATTGTGTTATAGTGTTGGCATTTATTGTGTTTATTGAATCTGATATTGGTGAGCTTAAAAGAAATAAAGTTTAATATTTTGTCATACAACTGATTCACCCCCCCCCCCCCCTCTCAGTTGTATTGTGGACTATTATTCCTAACAATTTGTATCAGAGTGTGTGGTCCCCAGAGAGAAAGATTAATAGCTTGAGGTGATCTTGGAAAATGGTAGTCTATAGAAAGGATAGTCCTAAGTTTGATCCTGAGAACTTTGACAGTTGGAAAAACAAGATGCGAACACATTTAATGTATTTAGGCATTGACTATTGGATGATTGTAAAGAAGAAGGAATCTCTAAAGGCTGAGAATGACTTGGAGTCAGCCACTGATGATGAAAAGAAGCTATTTTCATGCAACATGGTTGCAAGAGAAGCATTAATTAGTGCACTATCTGACGGTGAGTTTACTGAAATAAAAGATCTAGATTTAGCACATGATATTTGGAATAGGCTAGAGGCACTGTATGAAGGAGATAAGTACACCAAACAAGAGAAATTGCAAAACTGGAAAACAAAGATGGAGAAGCTACAAATGAATGAAGATGAAAACATCAGAGCCTATGTTCAAAGGGTTACAGAAGCTTTAGTTGGAATCATAAATTGTGGAGGGACTTACTGTTGCCCAAAATTTCCCTGTCATTCATTTTTGGCCATGGTTCCTATTTTCCAAGTGAAATGCTCAAGTGTCAAAAACCCAGTGTGTTTTCAACCTCCTCTTTGTAGGCTCAGGATGTTTCTACCTTTTGGTCTAAAAATTTGGTGTGTTTTCGACCCTGGCTCGAAAACCCTCTGTGTTTTCGGCCCTAAGCGTGCAACTCTGATCAAGCGGGTCCCAGTGCCTAAGGTTGTGCTAGTGCAGGAGATCTAATGGCTGTCACATGATCAAATGTGATCTTTCGATCCCATGAGATCATGTGACAATTGTTGATGCGGTGTCAGGGATCGGCAGCCAAGATAAGCAGCCAACGGTCATCAGCTAACCACCTGTGGTTACAAGGGAAGCATCATGCGGTTGGTCGCATGATCGCATGTGGCCCCTTGCCCCTTGACCACATGCGACCATGCGATAGGCGGTCTGCAGGGTTTGTCCAACAGTCAGCGCTGATGTTTTATGGTTGGTCACATGATCGCATGGGCTCTTCCAAGCCCATGCGACCATGTGACAAACCGTGTCCAGTTTCGGTGGTGGCAGTTTGCGATCGATGGCTAGCATCATGCGGTTAGTCGCATGATCGCATGGGCTCTTCTGAGCCCATGCGACCATGTGAAAAACCATCAGCGGTTAGCATATTTGTGGGCAGTGTTGTGGTGGGTCCTATGCCAGGGGTGTCGAGGTGTTGCTGACAAGGCGGCTGGGATGAATAAAGAGGTGACATGTGGTAGAGTTGAACCTGAGGTGAACCAGGGTTAGATTTACAGTGCAGTCTTGCGGTCCCGACCATGGTTACATGGTAGTGGAGGTAGGTTAAAAGGGGTTGTCGCATGATCGCATGAGGCTTTTTTAGCTCATGTGATCATGCGACCATTGAATTTTTCAAGCGGCTTCTAGACTTAGCAAATGCACGGTTGCACGGTTGAGGGATTGCGTGTGTTCGCTAAGAGGAACCCGGGGTTGAAAAAGATCAAATGACTTGGTGACTAAAGAGAAGATGGGCCCAGGGTTAAGATATATCTAGTGACTCAGCAACTAAAAGGGTATCTCACGGTCACCAGACTTAACTGGGGACAGCGAAGGAAACAAGCAGTTCAGCGATATGGGGAATTTGGAACCCAAGGTGCGGCTGGGGGTTAAGTTTGCGGTGCAATCGTAAGCCCAAGCTTTTGTGGCAAAGCGGGGGTGACATTTTTCAAGACTTGTAACATGATCACATGGAGGCTGAAAGGCTCATGCGATCATGCGACCGATGACTTTTCAAGGCCGTGTGGTCGGCTCCTGTTGGGCCACATGGCAATTTTGGTAGGTGGTAGATGCTGTAAGCCTGAGGTGTCATTTTTTTTGGCAAGGTGGTGGCAGTTTCAAAGGATTTGTCACATGATCACATGAGGCCTTTTGGCCTCATGTGATCATGCGACCATTGCTATTACAAGGGCGGTGTGATTACTTTGGTAGGTTTTCTTCTGTAGAATGTTTGCAAAGCATGAGTAGTTCAAAAATTTATGTCGCTAGGGTGGTTGTAGTTGAGGAAATTGTAGAGATCTTTTGGATAGCTATTTGTGGTCTTTTCCAAGATCTAATCATATTTTTGAGCATTCATGGCAGAGATGGGCATGCAAGGAAAGATATCTGATCTGTTGAGATATTTTGAAGAGCACATTTATGATCAGAGGTGACTATTTTAGGGCCAGATTATTTTATGCATATCTATGTAGCCCTAAAAGTTTGGCTCCTGCCTGTGTGCAGTGAGTTGTATATATTGTTTTTTGGAGCCTGTAGTGCTCAGAATTGGCAATTGTAAAAGGAGATTTTCTTTCTCAACAAAGCAATTTGTGGCAATTTTCCTACCCTTTGGCTTTCTACAATTATAATTTTCATTGGTTGTTCAGACAATGCAAAGTATTTTGTGACATTCTTGCTGTCCTCATGCTTTCTTGTCTAGATTATCTCTTATTGGATCAAAGTGTATGCATGTTTTCAATGATATCTTAGTTTCCCTGATCCCTCTTATTTCCTGTAACTATGTGTGTTATTGTGTTTGATCTGATTTAGATGTTTTGTGGGTATATTTTAGCCCCTGACAGTCTTGTCTCAATCCTACACAGAGTTATAGGAGGGAATGTTTGTTTGCAGGTCATGGATTGATGTCTAATTCTGAGAGTCTTGTTGTTATGAAAGAATCTTTCTCTTTCCTTGAACATCCTCTTTTGTTTGCAGACCCTTTCATGAAACACTTATGCAGGCCTATTCAATAAGTTGTGATCTCCCAGAACTAAGCCTCTCATTGGTTTCATTCCTCTATACTGAGATCCAAACCCTAGTTTTGGTGCATCACCTGGTAGGATAGATTTGCTTTCTGTCATTTCCCTTTCCATGCACTCCTTCTATCCCTTTCCCTCAAAAGTTTACATTTCATGTTAAGAGCAAATCTGGGTGACTATCCAAGAGGAACCAGCCTAGAACCTGGAGGTCTCATCTCGGTTAGCAAAAGGTCCCACAACCTTGAGATGATTCCCTTGTTATACTGAGTTATCAAGACTACAAGAGCTTGAACTAAGGGTGCAAATTTAGTGTATAACATTTTTGGCACACTCGGTGGGACTACAAAAGAAGTCAATTTTAAATGTTATGCTATCTTTGATATATTGATTGCATAATATAGGCCTTAAAGAGGTTAGTACTCAAGTATATCTGGCAACTCCATGGGTGTTAAGAGCAGTGACCCAATTTCTGATAGAGCTTATGAAGAAAATAGACCATTCTGATGGCAAGACTATTTGCATTTGCACCCTTTAATCAGGGTAGTCCATTAAATTTTTTAGTGCATCATGATGTGCCCTTGGTAGCACTCAAAAGTATACCTGATTTCACTGGTGAAGGGAAAACTACGGCTTTGGAGCACATAAGAGATGTGACCACCATTTGCAGCATACACAACATTACTCAAGAGGATGTGGCCACCAAATTATTAGCCGCATCTCTAAAAGGTAAGGCTCTAGAGTGGTTTAGAACTTTAACTATTGGCTCCATTACTTCATGGGATAGACTTGGAGATCTCCTTAGCAAATACTTTGAGGGTAATGTAGACTCTTTGTCTCTAATAGAACAGCTCCAAGTTATAAAGAGAGATCCTCATGAGCTGATGATAGATTTTAATGGCAGATTTCTCAAGACATGGAATAGGATTCCAATTAATATAAGGCCTTTAGTAGATTGTGATTTCCTTTATTTTTTGAGAAGCCTAAATAGTGATATATCTGTCATGATTCAATCTTTGGGAGGTACTTCATTGCCCCGGGCTTTTGACCTAGCTGTCAAAGCAAAAAATTGCTTAATCTAGGCAGGGATGATAGACAGAAGACCACCCATGCCTATCTCTCTTAATCTTTAGCTTACTATACCTCTATAGATGCCTCCATTTACCCCCATACCTACATTAATAGAACCTCGAGCAAGCACTAGCTATGGGAAGTCCATAGTTGACCTTCCCCAAGAGCTACTTAAAGAGAAGAGTGATCAACAAGCAGCAAACCAAGAGATGGTGAGTCTGTTGCAGGCTCTAACCAAAGATTTGATCACTGTAAAGCGGTAGTATTTGGAGGATAGATCACTTTATCAACAAGAGGATCAAAATCCTAACCAGTAGTGGCAAGTTCAGGAGCAACTGTATCAGGAGCCTAGGCCACAATATCAGGAGAAGCATCAGAGCAAAAGGCAAAGTTTGGTAAAGAGGCCTTTCCATCCATATAATCTAGTTAGGAGAACATTCCCAGTAGAAAGCATCAAAGCAGCTGGTAGTCACCTGAACCCATTTTTTGGGAAGGAGGCTGCAGATTTTCCACTTGTTCTCTTGAACCATGAACTTCCTGATGGAGAAAGGTTAGAAGTGTTGCAACAAGAGATAGTGGCCTCTCAAGCACATTCTCCTAAGGATGGAATGCAACAAGTGACCAGACAAGAGACTCACAAAATCCAAATCTCAAGCTCCTTTCCTGGTAAGTCCACTAACACTTCTGTTAATTTTCCAAGTTTTAGATTCTCTCCTCCAGTTTAGAATCTTAGTCAACATGAGCCTAATCTCCATGCATTTTTAGAGCCTATTCATGACCTTGTCTCAGATTTCCAACCACTTCATCCTATTCCTATAAATGAAATACCTAGAAGGTTTGATTTTCTAGATGATATTGAACCTGTCCTGCAGCAAATAAGGCCCTATAAGCCAATTCTTAAAGAGTCCACTACACCTCAAGCACTTTTAGACCATCAGGAAGAGGATGATTCTTGTCTTTTAGGGATACTTTTTCATGATGATCATGAGGAGCAGGTGAGGCTATTACATCAAGATGGATTAGAGCAATCAGATCAGGATAAAAAAGGTGAAGAAGGTGACAGCCTAGCTAATCTTTTTGAGGAGATGCCTTCTTACATTGAGTACGATGAGGAGGTTGATAATGTCCTAATTGAGGAATTTAGGCTGGTTTGCAATAAAGTGGGGGAAAAATCTAAAGAATCATATTTCTTGGACCATAGGGAGGGGCCAATGATTGTCAAGAATGTGAGGCAGTTCGATACCTTTGATGAGTTGTTGGATGTTTCAACTAATGAAGAAGATGGTCTGCTAACTGCAAAAGAAGAAATATTATGGTGGGCTATCATGGAGGGATAGAATTTTGTCATCTTGCCAAAGTTATTAATGAGATGCAGCCAGATAGTAGCAAAGGGAGCCCCAAGTTTATTCCTTCTAGGGATTTCCCGTTAAGGTACTTAGCAAGAACAAAGGCCAGCCATGAAAATCCAGTCATGTTTGTGTCCAAAGATGAATCTTCAAGTGAAGTTGAACTTGAGGGTGAAATTGTAGTTCAACAAAGGTAGGCTCAAATCACTTATCTACCCTTGGATAATGGAGATAAAAATTTATTGGTGGAGGTGAGTCAATTTGTTTATGTCCTTCAAAGGGTAGTACATCGGTTCTTCATGCAGCTGTGTGTACTTCCCTCCTTGTTAGCTATCCTCCTGTATGAAAAGTGCAATGTCCTAAGGAGGAGGGGTAGCAATTTTTCACAACTAGTGAATGGTTTCGTTTAACCAGGTTTCTATACTGGTTAGCTTAGGTTAGTTTTCCCTATTTTCTTCAAGCTTTCTAGTTTAGTTTTTCCCTATTTTCCAAGAAGTGCCCGTGCATAGTTTTTCTTCCCGGTTCAATTTTTTGTCTCTGAAAGTTTTTATGCTCAAAAGAAGTGACTCCTATTGCCAATGGATACATCAAGGCTACTGGTCCAATGTCTAGTAGGCTGACATCCCATAGAGGTCACCAAAATATTGCCCAAAATTTCCCTATCATTCATTTTTGGCCACGGTTCCTATTTTCCAAGTGAAATGCTCAAGTGTCGAAAACCCACTATGTTTTCAACCTCCTCTTTATAGGCTCGGGATGTTTCTACCTTTTGGTCCAAAAATTTGGTGTGTTTTCGACCTCTCAGCTCTAAAAATTTGGTGTGTTTTTTACCCTGGCTCGAAAACCCTCTGTGTTTTCGACACCTTCTATGTTTTTAGCCCTAAGCGCGCAACTCTGATCAGGCAGGTCCTAGTGCCTAAGGTTGTGCCAGTGCAGAAGATCTGATGGCTGTTGCATAATCGCATGGGATCTTTCGATCCCATGAGATCATGTGACAACCATTGATGCGGTGTTAGGGATTGGTAGTCAAGATAAGCGGCCAATGATCATCAGCTAACCACTTGTGGTTGTGGGGGAAGCAACATGCGGTTGGTTGAATGATCGCATGTGGCCCCTTAACTACATGCGACCATGTGATAGCTGGTCTGTAGGGTTTGTCCAATGGTCAGCGCTAACATTTTACAGTTGGTTGCATGATCGCATGGACTCTTCTGAGCCCATGTGACCATGCGACAAATCGTGTCCAGTTTCAGTGGTGGCAATTTGCGGTCAGTGGCTAGCATCATGTGGTTAGTCACATGATCACATGGGCTCTTCTGAGCCCATGCAACCATGTGAAAAACCCTTAGCGGTTAGCATATTTGAAGGCAATGTTGTGGTGGGTCCTATGCCAGGGGTGTTGAGGTGTTGCTGACAAGGTGGCCAGGATGAATAAAGAGGTGACATGTGGCAGAGTTGAACCTGAGGTGAACCAGGCTTAGATTTATAGTACGGTCTTGCAGTCCTGACCATGGTTACGTGGCAACAAAGGTAGGTTAAAAGGGGTTGTCGCATGATCGCATGAGGCTTTTTTAGCTCATGCAATCATGTGACCATTGAATTTTTCAAGCGGCTTCTAGACTTAGCAAATGCGCAGTTGCGTGGTTAAGGGATTGTGCGTGGTCACTAAGAGGAACCTGGGGTTGAGAAAAGATCAAATGACTTGGTGACTAAAGAGAAGATGGGCCCAAGGTTAAGATATATCTAGCAATTCGGTGACTAAAAGGGTATCTCACAATCACCAGACTTAACCGGGGTCAGTGAAGGAAACAAGTGGTTCAGCAACAAGGGGAATTTGGAACCCAAGGTGTAGCCGGGGGTTAAGTTTGCGGTGCGATCGTAAGCCTGAGCTTTTGTGGCAAAGCGGGGGCGACAATTTTCAAGACTTGTCACATGATCACATGAAGGCCGAAAGGCTCATGCGATCATGAAATTGATGACTTTTCAAGGCCGTGTGGTCAGCTCCTGTTGGGCCATGTGGCAAGTTTGGTAGGTGGCAGATGTTGTAAGCCTGAGGTGTCATTTTTTTTGGCAAGGTGGTGGCAGTTTCTGAGGAGTTGTCGCATGATCACATGAAGCCTTTTGGCCTCATGCGATCATGTGACCATTGCTATTACAAGGGTGGCGTGATTTCTTTGGCAAGTTTTCTTCTGCAGAATGTTTGCAAAGCGCGAGTAGTTCAAAAATTTATGTCACCAAGGCGGTTGCAGTTGAGGAAATTGCAGAGATCTTTTGGACAGCCATTTGTGGTCCTTTCCCAGATCTAATCAAATTTTTGAGCATTCATGACAAAGATGGGCACACAAGGAAAGATATCTGATCTATTGAGATATTTTGAAGAGCACATTTATGATCAGAGGTGACTATTTTAGGGCCAGATTATTTTATGCATATCTATGTAGCCCTAAAAGTTTGGCTCCTGCCTGCGTGTAGTGAGTTGTATATATTATTTTTTGGAGCCTGTAGTGCTCAAAATTGGCAATTGTAAAAGGAGATTTTCTTTCTCAGCAAAGCAATTTGTGGCAATTTTCCTACCCTTTGGCTTTCTGCAATTGTAATTTTCATTGGTTGTTCAGACAATGCAAAGTATTCTGTGACATTCTTGTTGTCCTCATGCTTTCTTGTCTAGATTATCTCTTATTGGATCAAAGTGTATGCATGTTTTCAATGATATCTTAGTTTCCCTTATCCCTCTTATTTCTTGTAACTGTGTGTGTTATTGTGTTTGATCTGATTTAGATGTTTTGTGGGTATATTTCAGCCCCTGACAGTCTTGTCTCAATCCTACACAGAGTTATAGGAGGGAATGTTTGTTTGCAGGTCATGGATTGATGTCTAATTCTGAGAGTCTTGTTGTTATGAAAGAATCTTTCTCTTTCCTTGAACATCCTCTTTTGTTTGCAGACCCTTTCATGAAACACTTATGCAGGCCTATTCAATAAGTTGTGATCTCCCAGAACTAAGCCTCTCATTGGTTTCATTCCTTTATACTGAGATCCAAACCCTAGTTTCGGTGCATCACCTAGTAGGATAGATTTTCTTTCTATCATTTCCCTTTCCATGCACTCCTTCTATCCCTTTCCCTCAAAATTTTACATTTCATGTTAAGAGAAAATCTGGGTGACTATCCAAGAGGAACCAGCCTAGAACCTGGAGGTCTCATCGCAGTTAGCAAAAGGTCCCACAACCTTGAGATGATTCCCTTGTTATACTGAGTTATCAAGACTATGAGAGCTTGAACTAAGGGTGCAAATTCAGTGTATAACACTTACAATGAAGAAAAAGTCATTGCAAAGATTCTCAGATCTCTAACTCCTGTTTACAAATTCAACGCAATGTCAATTGAAGAAACCATGCCTCTGACTCCTAACTTTAGTAGAGAGAAAAGAGGTAAGGGTAAATTTGAAGGCAAATTACCTTTGAAATGTTTTTCATCCAATAAGGTAGGACATTTTGCATCCAGATGTCCTACAAGAGTTCCTAAATACAAACCTGATTATGCAAACATTAGAAGAGATAAAGAATTTTATTATGCTAGTAAAGGAGCCTTTGATGATCATGATTTAGACAATCAAGAAATTGGATTTTGTTGCTATTAAAAATGAACCTATTCATGAAGAAAAAGCCTTAGTATCTCATGTTGACAAGAAAATTGAATGGATAATTAACAGTGGATGTTCTCATCAAATGACTCATAATAAGAATAAATTTTTCAAATTAGTAAATTATGATGGAGGTTTTGTAAGGTTTGGGGATAATCTCCCAAAATCCATCATAGGAGTAGGATCCATCACTTTGGATGGAAAGACCAATACGGACAATGTGTTACTTGTTCAAGGACTGAAACATAACTTGTTAAGTGTTGGATAGTTGATGGATAAAAACTTTTAGTTAAGTTTTGTTGATGGAAAGTGCTTTATCAGAAGTAAGGAAGGAAAATTGGTTGCTACTAGTTCAAGATCTAGAGGTAATGTGTTTGAACTAAACACATTTGGAGCCTCTTGTTTTATTGCAAAATTAGATGATAGTTGGTTATGGCATAGAAGATTTTTTCATGTTAACTTTGATAATATTGTAAAAGCAAGTATGGCTAATGCAGTAAGATATCTACCAAAGATTGTGAAACCTTCTAACACTTTATGTAGAGAATGTGTTATGGGAAAGCAAACCAAAAATAGTCATAAAAGAAAAACATTTACATCAAAAGGAAAGTTGGATCTGGTACATACAGATCTATGTGGGCCTACAAGAACAAAGTCATACTATGGTGAAAGGTATTTCATACTCTTTGTTCATGAATTTTCTAGAATGATGTGGGTTACTTATTTGAAAGAGAGATCAGAAGCTTTTAACAAATTCAAGTTGTTTAAAGAAAAGGTAGAGAATGAATCAGGACTGAAAATAAAGTGTTTAAGATAAGACAGAGGTGGAGCGTTTACATCAAATTTATTCAATTTATACTATGAAGAGCATGGAATAAAAAGATAAACATCTACTCTTAGGACTCCACAACAAAATGGGATAGCAGAGCGAAGAAACAAAACTATACTTGATGCTACCAGAACAATGTTGATTGAAGGAAACATATCTCATATACATTGGAGAGAAGCTGTTGGAATAGCAGTATACACATTGAATGGAATTCAAATCAGAGATGGCACAAGTAAGACTCCCTATGAAATATGGTTTGATCACACTCCTACAGTAAAATACTTCAAAATTTTTGGTAGCAAGTGTTATATCAAAAGGGATGATGAGATAGGAAAATTTGATGCTAGAAGTGATGAAGGTATCTTCCTTGGTTACTCTGTTAAAAGCAAGGCATACAAGTGTTTCGATCTGAGATTAAGGAAGATGGTTAAAAGTAAAAATGTAAGAATAGATGAGAAATTTCAGGTACAAGAAAGAATGTATGATAGCAGTCAAATATCATAAGTTAAGGAACCCTCTACTACTATCAAAGAAGAAGAGCTTGTTGAGGAAGAAAATGAAAAAGAGGCTTGTAATGATACAAACAAGACTAGTGAAACTCCTCAAACTCCGAGGTATGTAAAGAATAACCATCTTGAAAATCAAATTATTGGCAATACAAGTTAGGGAGTACTAACTAGATCTAAAGTTAGAGAGGAAATTTGTTTAATTTCTCAAGTTGAGCCAAAGAATATAGATGAAGCCTTTAAAGATGAATCTTGGATAAAAGCCATGCAAGAAGAATTGGACCTGATAAAGAAAAAAAATACTTGGGAATTAGTTCCAAGACCTTAAAACAAAAATGTTATAGGAACTAAATGGGTCTTTAGAAACAAAACGGATAAAGAAGGAACAGTTGTAAAGAACAAAGCAAGACTAGTGTGTAAAGGATACTCATAGCAAGAAGGCATAGACTTTGAAGAAACATTTTCTCCTATTTCTAGAATAGAGGCAGTAAGATTATTCCTATCTTATGTTGCACACAAAAACTTCAAAGTGTATCAGATGGATGTTAAATCTACATTTCTGAATGGAGATCTTGAAGAAGTATACATAGAACAACCAGATGGATTTCCTCTATGCCAAGACAAAGACATGGTGTGCAAATTGAAGAAAGCCCTATATGGGTTGAAGCAAGCTCCTAGAGCTTGGTATGCAAGGTTGGACAAGTATCTACTTGGACTCAGATTCAGAAAAGGTAATGCAGATAGTAATTTATATTTAAGAACTACTGAAGATGGAATTCTAATAGTAGAAGTATTTGTGGATGACATTATCTTTCGAGGAAATAATTATCTATGTAAGAAATTTGCAAAAGAAATGGAAAGTGAATTTGAAATGTCCATGATAGGTGAAATGAAATTCTTCCTTGGACTTCAAATAACTCAAAATGAGAATGGTATTTTCATTTCTCAGACCAAGTACCTCAAAGGATTACTTAAGAAATTTAGTATGGAAGATTGTAAATCAGTGGGAACACCTATGGTGACTGGAAACAAGATAACAATTAATGATGAATCAAAAGGTGTTTTTCAGACTTTTTATAGATCAATGATTGGAGGGCTTCAATATCTAACTCACACTAGACTAGATATTGCTAATGTTGTTGGAATTATTGCTAGATATCAGGTAGAACCCAAAGAGACTCATCTATTAGCTATGAAAAGGATACTGAGGTATCTCAGAGGAACCATAGACTATGGTTTATGGTATGATAGAAAGGATAGCTTTGAACTTCATGCTTATACTGATGTTGATTGGGTAGGAAATACTGATGATAGAAAAAGTACAAGTGGTGGTGCATTTTTCTTGGTAAGAAGTTGGTTTCTTGGCTAAGTAAGAAATAAGATTGTATAGCACAATTTATTGCTAAATCAGAATATGTTGTTGTTGCTATAAATTGCACTCAAATTGTTTGGATGAAACAAATGCTGATGGACATTGGAACAAATTTCAATGAGCCTGTGGTCATCCATTGTGATAACACTAGTATAGTTAACATGTCAAAGAATCTGGTGATGCATTCCAAAACTAAACATATCTCGATCAAGTATCACTTCTTGAGAGACAAGGTGGCACAGAAAGAAATCAAACTAGAATATATCAGTACAAAAGAGCAAATTGCAGACATCTTCACAAAGCCACTACCAAAAAATACCTTTAAATATCTCAGAGGTAAGCTAGGGGTCCAGGCCCCTCCTAGCCAGAACTAAATGATGCAAAGATGCATCAGTCCAGAAGTATTCAGAGCCTTATCTTTTTTTGGACTGGATGTAGGGATCTACTCCTTAGGGGGAGTGATCATAGGAGAAATTTTATATGTGAAGGCAAATGAAGCCTCATGGCACCCCTTGTCATTTTTTTCAAAGGAGTGTTGCTATGAGAAAATCCTCACTGATTGGGGATTGGGGAGATGGTTCAACTAAAGAAATTTTGGGTTGATACAACTTTGGGATAAGATTTTCCCATATGTTGACATCAATGCCAAAGGGGGAGATTGTTGGATATTGCTAATAAATGGGTGGTGTTTGAGACATTTAATATGTTTAATCACTATGTTACTAAATAGGCCCTCATACTATTCTCATTTGTGTTTTGTCAATGATGTCAACATATGCTTCTATGAAGGAACCAAACCGGTAATCACTGCGTATGGAAGGTGTATGGATGTTTCAGATGTTGTGAAGTCAGATGAAATTTTATATGGATGTTGTGATCTTATATCTGAGATCACATCATTAATGAATGCATATTAAGGAAGATATTTCTATTTTAGTAAAGACTGGTCATTGGACTGAGACAGTGAGGATTGACAGAGTTAGTCTCTGAGTTTTTGGTATAGATTTCAGAAGGATTGGTTTCAAGGTATGTGATCTTGAAGGATGATGGAAGAGGTAATGATGAATGCTCATTGATTAGTTCAAGGTACAAAATTATTGGTGACATCATCTATGGCGTGTGCTCTGGCGATGGCTTATTCTGAAGCTGACTCAGGGAATGAAGAGTGTGAATTGTTTGGCAAGCATAATTTAAGGATGTCGGTCCTTAATTATGAAAATGTAATCATTGTAAAAAATTTCTAGATACCGTATGTATCTTAGCAAGGGCTTATGTAATTATTTGTAATTAGGAAAGCCTTATGGGCTGACTTGATCTTGATAGAATGTAATAAGGTATAAATGTAAGGTATTTTCTTTTGAAAAGACATGGAGCTGATATAAGAAAAGAAAAAGGTTGTGAACTTGTGTCTACTATATGTAGAGCAGAGGATGATTTGTGGACTTCATTGGAACTAATCAAGCAAAGGCATTTTCTAGTAAATAGTTCAAAAGTTTGTATATTTCTTCATATACACTTGTTGCGAACTAGTGAGTTCAGAAGGTGGACTTAACCTTCTTTGGGCGGTGAGCCTTGGGCAGTGAGCTCTCTTTTGTTCTTGACTCCTAAAAGGTTTTGTCCTCTAACAAGGAATGTGTACTATAATGTTTCAATAAGCTCCTAACATGGCTATATCTCCTAACAAAGATTACTATACACTCAGTACACCATTGGTGGGTGCTAGTTCCTACCGGGGTTTTTACCTTTAACAGGGTTTCCCCATAAACAAAATATTGTGTTATAATGTTGGCATTCATTTTGTTTATTGAATTTGATATTGGTGAGCTTAAAAGAAATAAAGTTTAATATTCTATCAAACAATTGATTCACCCCCCCACCCCCCCTCTCTTAGTTGTATTGTGGACTTTTATTCCTAACACATTCTTCTTGATCATATGCCTTGATAGTTATTTTCTTTTTAGGATCAATGGTAGCTTTAGATAAGCCCAATTGTATAATCAAGTTGTAAGAACAAATGTTGAGACTAGTGCCTCCATCTATCAACGCATGTTTGACTTGATGGTTTTGGATGAAGACTTCAATATGTAAGGGCTGATTATGCGGATGACTCAAGGAATTATCATCTTCTTCTGAAAAGGAGATATATTGCGGAGATGTTAGATGACCAACCATAGTCTGGAATCTATCTAAATCAAGGTTTTCAGGAACATTAGATCCAAGAAGAGCTTTGTCTAGAATGGCTCGATGAGCTAGAGATATCCGAAGAAACTCAAACATGGAGATTTTTGCATTGGTATGCTGAAGTTGTTGGACAATACTATATGATGTAGGCCTTGTATCTTTAGGATTTGATTTTGAGGCAGCCCTCTATTTACAAGTAGATGAAAGATTAAAAGTCATCTTGGGGACATTGGATGAATTAGAATGTTGTCCTTGAATATGAGCTTGAGCTTGTGATCAAGTAACTAAATTCACTGATTGATTATCTCTATTTCTTCGCACAATAGTGATAACATTGCAATGTTCAGATAAGCAAGGTTCCACCATGTTTATGACAACATTTCTTCCAAAGTAGGCATAATTGACTTTAGCACCTATATTAGGTTGGGAAGATGAATCTCCTTGACCATGTTTTAGAAATGGTTCTATGAATATTGTATGATCATTATTGCTCTTATGATTATCAATTGTGATTTCTCCATTATCAATTTTGTCTTGTATGATGTGTTTCAAGCAAACACAGTTATTAGTTTTATGACCCTTATTGTGATGGAAGTCACAGAAATCATTCTCTCTCCACCATTTCAGTTTAGGTTCAGGATCAAAGACTTTTATCTCAAGCAAGAAAATGATGTTGTTAGCCAACAGAGTTTTCATGGAAGATTTGAAGGACTCTCCAAGAAGAGTGAATTTGTGTTTAGGATCTATAGCCCAAGGTTTGTAATCGGATGGTTTCTTGTTTGATTTTTTTTCTTTCACCTTTGAGGCTTTTATGGTTTGAATACCAATAGTGAGATTGAAAGCAGGTTCCTTAGATGGGGCATGAATAGTATCAACAATGCCCTTATTCTTGTTCCAATTTTTGCCTTTGTCTTTAGAGCTAGATCCAGATTCATACTTGTCTTTTTGAAGAGATATGTCTCCCTTTTGAACAAGTAATTTCTCAATTTTGATTGCATTTTCTACCATTTTATCAAAGGATGTATGATTTCACATTTGCAAATGGTAGTTGATTTCTAGAAAAATATTGTTGATGAAGATTTCTAGCTTCTCAGTTTTTGGAATAGGTCTAGCATATAGAGAAAACTTCTTCCTCCATCTTTTGAGAAAAGTTAGAAATGGTTCTCCTAGCTATTGTTTTAGATTATAGATGTCGATCATAGTGACCGGATGCTGAATGTTATAGGAGTATTGTTGATAAAATAGTTTGATTAACTCCTCAAAAGTTTTGATAGTTGGAGGCATTTTTGAGAACTAATGAATGGCTACTCCTCCTAGAGATCATGGGAAAAGATGCATTAAGTAGGTTGGTTCATGCATGAAATCCATAGATTGAGTATAGAATTCTCTAACATGATCTTGAGGATTAGAGTTCCCATCATACTTATCATATTTAGGCATCTCCACTCTTTTTGGGAATGGAGGCATGTACAAGTCTTTATCAAATGGAAAAGGGCATAGAGCCTCCATGGAGAATTCTTTAGGTTCCTTTTCTTTCTCAAGTTTATTAAGTTTTACTTGCATGGCATGCATCTATTTCATCATAGCGGTGATAGGATTTTCTTCCTCATGCATAATGATATCTTCAACATTAAATTTGGGAGGAAGCTTAGCCCCTTGACGAGCTAACTCTAAGAAGTATGCCTCTATGTCTTCCTTCAAGAAATGCCTCATCATTCTTTTGAAGTTATCATCATTTTGATAGCGAGCAATTTTAGAAGGCATGGGTTCTTGATCCATACCATGTTGAGAGTGGTGTCCTTGGGATCCTCCTTGAGACATGTTGAGAGTTTTAGGACTCCTTGGGATATATTGATGTGGAGTAGTCTAATAACTTCTGTGAATTGATATAGGAGGGGTTGGTGGGTTACCTATGTGGATTGATGGAGGAGGGAGTATGTAACCATTTTTTAATCAAATATTATCAAGACTGTCATCTTCATAAAGACCTGAATTGTAGATTTTCTCAAAAGTTGGACCCACTTGAGGAGACAAAGGTAATGTATTGGGTGCTTCTCTAGATTTCTTGTGTGAGGAAGCTCTAGTTTCCACCATTAACCTTGGATGAAGCAAAAGAGAAAGATGAAGACACTGAAGAATGACTTGATTCAAGAAGATCGAATGATGCAACCTTGTCAAGATTGGATTGATTGAATAGATTGGATGTAAATGAAGGATATTGTGCCCTCATAGTATGGGTGGATGCCCAAAATATGGTGGACATGAGCTCACAACACTTAGCCATTTTTGTATGGAGATAGAATTTGAAGATAATTTTGACAAGGTTTTGACACAAGATGAAAAAGACTCAAATCAATAAATCAGAAGGCTAAATCAGACTCAAGAGACCACTTTAGGAAAATGAATGGATTTGTTCTATTTTCTACTCTATTCTTGACACAATGATTTGTTTGATAGAATCTGGAAGTACATTTTAAAAACTAGATTTCTGACAAATTTTGGAGTTTTTTGACAACTTTGACTTTAGCTTTGATACGAGTTTTGAAATTTCAAGATGACTTTTGACATGAGAAAGGATTTTTGCTTCAGATTTGAAATTTTTCAATTTTCAAAACCAATTTGTTTGCAAAGTTTTCTGTCTAGATTTGAAATTTGTTTCAAGATCGATCATTTTCAATAACCAAGTAGATAATCAAGCACACAGAACAACAAGCAAGGGAAGCAAGCAATTGTCTGAAAACAATGAACAAGGGAAAAAGAAATCTTGCACATGAACAAGAAATAGTGACTTATTGTGCTAATCCCTAAGAATGCTACTTGTGTATGTTCTTGAAAAAATTTCAATACCACACATAGTCCTAGAAAAAAAAAATTGGCCTCGCTAGCATTTTTAGTAATAGTCTAACTCTACAACTTTTGTGATCTCAAGAGAGTGAACTCTAATCAAGGTGCACCAAGGTTTCGACATAGTCCAAGAATTTAATACATCAAGAGCTACTAGGGAGATCTGACAGCCCAACAAGAGATCACACCTATGAAGATTTTCTCCACAAGGACATTTATATAGAAGTTTTTGCTACCATGGAAAAAATGGCTATTATCGCTTGAGGTTCCATCCACGTGGTTGACCCAATTAAGGGAATGTCCACTATGGTTAGCCCTATCTAAAGGTGACTCACAAAATATACCACAGGGGGACTAGATCGGATCCAAGGATCTGGGTTTCTGGTACTATCCAAAAAGGAAGTAGAGCATAATCCCCTAACCTCTTCACTTCACCAAAAAAAAATAGAAAAATTAATTCAACACACTAAGATCAAAATTTATCTCACCAAGATCTTTGATGTCAACAACTATGGTCTATTGATCTCTCTAGAAAGAGAACACATCAATCAAAAGCTGAAGATGCAAATCAAGGGAACGTGAGACAATCTTAGTATCTTCCCTACCTACAAGGGGATCCTTCATCAAAAAGAGCTTCACATGTAAACAAGAAAAAAAATCTCACTCTCTCAAGATCATCCGCAAATAGTGTTCATAGGGCCTAATTACTATGTGTAACAAATATGCAAAAAGCAAATCTATGTTCGTTTTAGAGCCCAAAACTGAAGTGTGAATTATGAAAGTTGTAAAGGACTCAAGCTTGACACAAGAGAGTTTTTTTTATGTCCCAAAATAAAGTGTTATCAGATGTAACAGAATGCCTAAGATCCTCACAACGTGCTTAGTATATTTTACATGTTTTAGCAATTTTTGAGCATTTGTCTTCTATCTTTTGTACCCACAGGACATACCTGCACCTACACTTGCAAACCACTGTTATGAAAAACCTACGTATTCTTGTACATGAAACCCAGTGTTATAAAAATCCATCAAAAAAAGAAACACAACTTTTCAACCCCACGTGGTAGAAAATCAGGTTAGTCAAAGATAATATGTCATTTGATAATCAAAAAACCTGTTGTCATAAAAAATTAGATTCTGACTAGTCTGCACTAAATCAATCATAACTTTTGAAAATCAAGACCAAATTAATTCAAACTAATGTAAAATGAAAGATAACTAAAATAAATTTCCAAAAATATAAATTTAGGATCTGTATCATATCATATGTGCATGTACCAATAAAAACATCAGTCAGATTTCATAAAATCAGGTTCTGACCAGTCTACACTAAAATGATCATAACATTTTCAAATAAAAATGAAATTAATCCAAACTAATGGAAAATGAAAGATAGCTTGAATACCTTTCCAGAAATATAAATTTTGGATCTGTATCATGTCATATGTGCATGTACCAATAAAAACATTAGTCAGATTTCATAAAATCAGGTCCTGACTACTCTTCACTAAAATGATCATAACTTTTGCAAATCAAAATGAAATTAACCCAAACCAATGTAAAATGAAAGATAACTCAAATACCTTTCCATAAATATAAATTTTTGATCTATAGCATATCATTTGTGCATGTACCAATAAAAACATCAGTCAGATTTCTGGAGAAATAGCCCAGAACTTTATCACAAAACTCACAAAAATTAACCTTGTGGTCGTGAGTTTCAAAAAAATGATATAAATTTGATAGAATAGAATGGAAGCCTATTTCAGGGCCCCATGATGGGTGCCAGAAATGTGTGTGTGAAAATTGTACCTAGCTGTGGACACAACACTTTAGTACAACATTAGAGGTTAGCAAAATTGAAATTTGCAAATAAATGAAACTAAGCTAACCAGGTGATTTACTGCCTTCTAGTAGGTGCGAATATGATGTTCTCAGATTGAAATCGAGATCAGTGAAAATGCAACACCTAAATGAAGGATTTAAAAGCAAATGAGAATGAATGTAAATTAATCTATTTTTTTGTATTTTTCTATGCAATAGGATGAAAAACTGTATGAATCTAATCTAGATGAATGAAATTAATATGCAAAATGATCTAATCAATGATATGCTATGATATGAAAATGAATGCTATGCTATGAAAAATAATGAATGATCTCACAAATCGCCTATCGCATATGCTTGATTCCTCAGATGCAAGTTCTCCAAAGTAATTGTTCAAATTCGAGAGATATGAGATGAATTGAAAGCTTCAGGGATATAAGATTGATTGAAAGCTTGAGGGATTAAAAATTTGAGAGAAATGAGATGAATTATGAAGATCTGAGCCTTGTTTTTATAGAAATCCAGGGCTTGAGAATGCATAAGAAAAGCCATAAATCACTCTTGATAAACTCAGGTTGATTTTTGAGTTAACAAGAAATTAAGAATAAATAAACTCATAAAATCAAGCAAAAAATAGTTTTTATCTCAAAATAAAGCTTTAGTTCTCTTTTTCAACTCATCATTAGATGTTGAGTTTAGAAAGTTAACAAATTGAAAATAATAGTTGTTTTAAAGTTGACTGCTTTTTTGATTGTGCATGATTTAATATGAATTAATTTAATAAATAAAGTGATTTATTTTCCACTTAACTAATTTTTAATTAAAACAATTAATTTATGGGTTAATCAATTATTAAATCAAACTTCTATTCAAAACTATATTATTAAATATTGACAACTTAGATTTAATCAATTAAATAAATATTTAATCAATTATTCGTAGGAGATTTTGATTTATTGTCAAAATTAAATAATATAATTAGGAATAAATAGAATTAAATTTAATTAAATAATTAAGTGGCAAAATTAAATATAATTAATTAAATATTCAGCATATTCAATTAGTCAAATTTTAGGATAAATAAGATTTATCACTAAATAATCATTAAATTAAAGATAATTAAGATAATTAGGAATATTCACCAATGCAGAATTAAGATAATCAATTAGGTTTTTGATAAACTGATGTGCAAATGTGCCTTAGGTTAAGACTTTTGTATCGATTTTGTTCGAATTGTTGATGTAAGAGGTTAATGAACCTATAGCCCATTTTTGGGGTATTATAGATGGTACACTCCTGAGATGTTTAGAATGGGAAGAGTCTCAACGTGCATTGGAGGAAGTCCATGAATGTATATGTGGATCACACTCTAATGGTTTAACACTAGCTCGAAAGATTATTAGGGCTGGGTACTATTAGCCTGAAATGGAAAAAGATGCAATCAAGCTTGCTAAGAACTGTCAAAAGTGTCAAGTACGTGGTAACCTAATTCATGCTCCAGGGAGAGATCTAATTCCCTTTACTACACAATGGCCTTTTCAGCAATGGGCTTTTGATCTTATAGGTGATATCTATCCACATTCTTCTAATGGACATACCCATATAATCACAGCTACAGATTATTTCACAAAATGGGTAGAAGCAGTTCCTTTGACTCAAGCAACCAGAAAAAAAATTTCTATGTTCATCTTGAACTACATCATATGTCGATATGGAATTCCACATTCTATAGTCACAAATAATGGTGGACAATTCAAAAATAGAGACTTGGATGATCTATGTGCCAAATTCAAGATTACACAACATTGGTCATCTATCTACTATCCTCAAGAGAATGGACAAGCAGAGGCTTCAAACAAGAATCTATTGAAAATATTACATCAGATAGTTAATAAAATAGGAAAATATTGGCATCTCATGATCAATCTAGCTCTTTGGGCCTATGGAACAAGTATTAGAATGCCCACTGGGGCTACACCCTTCACTTTAGTTTATGGTTCTAAAGTGGTACTACCTATTGAGGTTGAAATCCCATCACTAAGAATCAGAATGCATGGTCTAGTAACTGATGAAGACTATAGAGTGTCTAGGTTGCAAGAACTTGAACTACTAGATGAGCGCAAACAAGCAGCATATGATCATCTCAGAGTATATCAAAAATGAATGTCTAGAGGCTACAACAAGAAAGTTAGATATAAAGAATTTCAAGTTGGTGATCTAGTCTTGAGAGAGAATCCTAAAAATCAATCACATGGAGAGTGCAAGGGGAATTTTGAACCCAACTAGCTGGGTCCCTTTGTTATCATTGCTACTTTTGGCTCTGGAGCCTATCAACTCTCAATGACTAAAGGAGAACAACTCTGAGAACCAATCAATGTTCTGCATCTGAAGAAATTCTGTGTAAGGCATTCAGTCTATGGTAAAATGTCCTGAAAAAATCTTAAAAATTAGAAAAAGTCCTAAAAAAATGAACATCTTGGTGAAAACCTAGCAATAGGCACCTTGATGTATCACAAAAAAAAATCAAAAATGAAAAAAGTATAAAAAAAATGAAAAGATGAAAAATACAAAAAAAAATGAGAAAAAGAAAAAATGCCTTGGTGAAAATCTGGAAACAGGCGCCTTGGTAGCAAAAATAGAATCTCTACCAAGATGGTGAAAACTCAGCAAACGGGCACCACTTGTTCAAAATGCTCCATCTATCAGCGCAATCTTGGTCTTTCCCAGCTTTCAGTCCTACTTTAGTTTGTATATATCTCCTGGTTTGTTTCCGCATTCTGATTTTCAATAAAGTTAGTATGTGCACCAATCAGCAAAAACGTATGTATCCTATAATGTTTCAAACTTGGGGGAAATCAATGTCATATCTTATGGTCTCTAGTATACCTCAAATGAGTCATATTCAGTCAGAGTCCTTTGCAACTTCATCTAAGTCAGTTGTCAGTATCCTCTCTAGAAAGGATTTTGCAATCAAACACAAACAAACAACAACAAACAAAATGAAAACAATCTATGCTTCACATGCTTTTATCTCCTTGTATGCTTACTGATTCACATTGAGATTTCTACATATTTTATCCTTTCGAGCTCTTCGATGATGTCCTTTACAAGATTTAGAGAGTGATAACTAGGGGCAAAATATTTTCTTTGTCTTCTGCTTGTATGTGAAAATCTAACAACTTTGGAAATTCTAGATTGAAATGGTGTTCATCTATAAGAGCCTCCATCTCGTATTGGATGGCCATGAGTACCTCGACCTTTGATACCCAAAAAATTCAAGGAAGTTTGATCTTTTGCTATTATTATTTTTTCAGTAAGTTCATTCTCCTACTATAAAATGCAATCTTATCTAAGGAGGTGAATGATAAAGGGTCACTACTGGTAATTCACAATGGATTCAGAATGATCTCTTGATTGCCTGATGTGTTTGGACCGTAAGGCATATTCATTTCATCACAACGTTTATGTTTTGATGCTTATACAAATTGTAATATCAAAATGGACATGATATTCAGGTCATCCTGGCATTTATGCCTTAGTGCTTATATCTAATCCGACATTCTGAAAGAAAAATCAATATTCATATGCCCATGGTTATCTAGCCAGTGGGCATTGTATTGATTCTTGTGCATACAGATCGATATTCATATGTCTATAGTTTTATAACTAGTGGACATTGTATTGATTTATCTGGTTACCTAAAAATTCAATGATGAAAATGACCGACACATGATCAGTGACTAGGTCCTGGGTCTTAGGTTTGCATCTCATTTTGCATGTCTCTTTGCATTCTGCATGTTTGCATGATCTCACAATGGCTGAATAAATTTCAATGCTTAAACCAATTCTTCAAACAGCATCTTCAAATCTAACAAGAGCTGAATCTCACACGAAGGTCTCTTCACAACACCGCAAGCAGTCACCATCCTGGGTTAAACATCCTTTTTTACATAAGAGTGAGTACTTGTCTTCATCAATACTTGCAAAACATATCATGTGTATCATTGCATTTCATATCCATTCTATATATTACATTACATTACATCCATGTGCATTTACCATTAATCAACATCATACATTAACATAAATTTTTCATCTATCATTTACCTATGCATAAATCCATACATTTGAAAGAAATCATTGCATTTCATACATCCATACATACATTCTACACTATTTGAAAGCATATACATCACATGATATAATCATAAATCAAACATGACAAGTACAAATGAAGTCATAACCAAAAACTTGATCTCATATATATCATATAACTCAAACTAGTCAAGGGTGCACTACTGGCACAAGGTACAAAAGAATGAGCATCTCAGAGCTACCAGATCAGAACAATGAATCTATGGAGAAAAAGAGTAAAAATATATCAGAAACATATGAAGACAGATCAGTTGTCTACTTGATCTGCTACATCTAGCGGAGGAGGTGGTAGTGCATTAGGCACTGCCTCTGCTCAGGGTGCCTTAGCTCCCTATGAAACTATCATGTACTTGGAGTATGTCGGTACTCTCTGACCAATAGGAACAATAGCATAATAGAAAGAAACATAATATGTAGCTCAAGAGGTCTGATGTGTCACCTTGGCCTGCAATCTCTTGTTCTCCTCTCAGAGCTCTGATTGCTATCTATCAACCTCTATGAATCACTCCTCAAAATGGACACTACGTACTCTCAAGTCCCTCACCTATAATCTCAAGCACCTAATAATCTCCTGACGAGTCTGTACTACACCAAGATCTATATCTGTAGCAGGCATCTCAGTATCTACACTTGGCTGGTTAGTAGGCTCTACTCTCTGCACCTTACGGCATCTCACCTCGGTACCAAGATCAAAACCTGTATCATCCTATGTAGTATCAGGACTAGCACCTACATACTTCTTAGCATTGAGTACCTCATCAGCACTACCCACATAGCCTAATGTACCACTCTCTGCTATAGTGAATCTCTTAGATGTACCTGCAGGTAAACCTACTGAAGAACTAGTAGGATGAGGTGGTCTCATATGACCAGATGGTCTTTGTGGTGTCATGACTTCTCTCGGCCTCAGAGGTGTAGGTTGGGGCATTGGAACCTGTGTATCATGCCATCTCTGGCCCTATACCATTGGTGCACCTATCACATCCATGGCCTCCTCCATCAAGGGTATCAACTTTGTGGGATCTAAAAACCTATGAATGGGATGCTCTGCAAGCCAAGCAATGAATCCATCTGTAACTCCAGCATTTATGACATTTGGATGGTAGTCTGAGTCTCTACCTACATAACCATTGTACTCTTGTGTACACATAGCATATGATAATCTGGAAGTCCATCCGAGCCTAATCTCTCTAACTAATCTGGCGTATGTAGCATAATCCTGTGGGGCATCCTGAATGATGCCATACTACCACCACACTATGGTAATGATGAACTACACAAGCACTATGGTCAATCACCCTATCAGCACATGACTATGAAAGAAATGACTAAACTGCTCTCTCGCAGTAGGCCAGGCCTCTACCTATAAGTAAGGTCTCCACACACAGTAGGTCATATCATCAAGGCAACGCCTCCAGTACTTTGTATGGCCCATGCACACCTATGTAACATATCCTAAATAAGTATATATCATCAGCTCCTGTGGCTAGCGTTGACCCTAGCATACTGGTCTACATACTGGGATGTGCTCCCAGGCCCAAATCTATAGAACTAGTGCACCATAAGCAAATGACTTGCTCTCTTGATATACAATCTCGTGCATCTTAGAAAACATATGAGCTAGCATACACTGATCCCAACCCAACTCAAAAGCTGTTTCCATCAAATGAGCAACCATGGGTGCCCAGCCCATCAAGAGACCATTCTGCTAACGATCAAACATAATAATACCTCCTATCATGCCAGCTAGTATGCACTCTAACCTATGGGTCTGCCCATATCACTGAACCAATGACTCCTAGGAAATCGACTGGGTGAGTTGTGTATCATCTCCAAACAAACATCTGAAAGCATATAGGCCTGAGTTCCCCGAACTCACATAGTTAGGGTGCAAATCGTGGAATGGAATACATAGAATATAGTACACATCCTCTGGTGTGACCGTCAACTCTCCAGTAGGTAGATGAAAGGTCTATGTCTCAGAGTGAAAGTGCTCGATCAATGCAATTAGAAGTTCATGGTTTACCCAAATCTCAGGTAACCAAATCAAATACTCAAAACCACATGATGCCAAATGCACCCTCATCGAATTAGGAAGTGACACGCAGAGTCTCTGCATGGTAGGATGTGATATACAAACATGGACATCAGGATAGATGACCTACACAGCACAGAAATAGGGAATCTTATCAGTAACTTGGTTGAAAAATAGGCTAAAAGTACAAAAATTCAAAAGTTGACTATCTTAGAAGGTACATTAAATGCTTCGAAATAAGCCTAAGAAATCAAAAAATTCAAAATTTTGACCTAAAAAGGTGTTTTTAGCTCACTGTTTTCCATACGACAATATAGTCTAGTATCAAAACTCATACGAGTTTTAGCAAGGTCTCATACGACAAGACCATGGTTATACAACAATGCATATCTTCCTATACGACATATGAGGGACCCGACGAAATGTTCTACGACTCTTGGGTCCCTCTCATACGAGTTTCTAAGGCTTCTGGGATGACACTCAAAACATAGTTGAAAATTTGTATGAGTCCCATTGGACTTTCGTACGAGCTTTCATGCATGTAAAAATTTAAAATTCCTAACATATGAAAAAAGTCCTAAAAATGCTAAAACCATGCAAAAATGGAATTTACAAAGAGGCACAGAGGTCCACTTACCGGATGTCCGTACTGCGGAGGTCGCTGATGTCTCTAGCTACACTCAAATCGGTGTGAAGACATAGGTACCTTCATCTCAGCCATTTTCTCTCTCAGAGGGCTCCACAAGTTTCAAAAGTCAAATATGAATAATGAATTGAAAATGACCTTTTTGACCCTAATATAGGTTTTTGACCTAATTTTCAAAAGTGCTCTATTTTCCTCAAAAATTGCACCCCTGGCTAATTTTGATGTTTTGAACCCATTTTTGGGATCAAAATTGAAATTTGAGATTGTTTACTATGTCAAAATCATAATTTAAAATTTTTGGACCTAGGATGGCCAACTGCTTGCATAATCGACCTTCAATCATCTTAGAAATCCAAAATTCAACTTAACTAATTCTCTTACATCAAACTATCAAAATTTCAACTTGGTCACCCATGGTCAACTCATGGTCAAACCTAGTCAAACTTGGTCTATAGGACCTCCAAATGATGCTGAATGGGTTCTCAGATGTGTACAACCAATTCTCAAATCAATTAACATACTTCTAAACCATTCAACGTTGACTTTTCTTGTCAGATTTTGTTTTTCATCCTGAAGGGGGCATGGTATTGCACATCAATCAAATTTGTAAATCAAATCTTCTCTCAGTAATCAAGACAACAACCACGTCTAGTTGCTAATTCATCAAAAGACCTCATCGCTTGGGGCACATCGCTTGGGGCATATCAGATTCATCGAGATCCATATCAATCTGATATCCTAATCAATCTTGTAAACTAAATCAGCTTTTCATAACCATTAGTTCATTAGTGTTATTTCCTTGGTTCTTCGTAACTGAAGGATTCGGATGTGATACTGTTACAATTCCTTTGGACAATCAGGTCTAGAATTAGGTCACTCACTTCTTCATAATCATAAGGTTCAGAATCAGGCATTTTGATACTTTTTCATAATCATCGATTCATTGTTGTTATAGTTGACATCATCACGATTCTTGGTCAACCAAGACCTGAATCAACTTTTTTCCAATCTTTCCATCGATTTCTATCTTGGAATCAGTTAGTCTTTTAGGATCAGTTTCTCCACCACATAATTGAGTCTGCATCTTTATAATACACAGACTAATCTTTGAATTACCACTATGCTTCGCACAGTGATTCAAAGAGGGAAAAATGTAATACCCCAAAAATGGGCTATAAGTTCATTAACCTCCTATATCTTCAAATCGATCGAAATCGACACAAAGTCCTAACTTAAGTCACATCTGCACATCAAGTTATCAAAACCCTAATTGATTTTATCCTAAGTCTGCATCGGGCAATATTCCTTGAATATTATTATTTATCCTAATTATCTTTAATTTAATAATTATTTGGCAATAAATCATTGTCCTAAAGTTTGATTAATTGAATATTCTGAATATTTAATTAATTAGATTTAATACTGCCACTTAATTATTTAATTACATTTAATTATATTTATTCCTTAATTGTATTATTTAATTTTGACAATAAATCAAAAATCTTATGACTAACTGATTAAATTCCTATTTAATTAATTAATGTCAGTTGTCAATATTTAATGATATAGTTTTCGAATAAAGTTTGATTAAAATAATTGATTAACCCATAAATCAATTATTTTTAAATTTAAAATTAGTTAAGTTGAGAATAAATTACTTTATTTATTTAATTAATTCAT
This sequence comes from Chamaecyparis obtusa, assembly GCA_027943335.1. Taxonomy (NCBI): domain Eukaryota; kingdom Viridiplantae; phylum Streptophyta; class Pinopsida; order Cupressales; family Cupressaceae; genus Chamaecyparis; species Chamaecyparis obtusa. The sequence goes on along the minus strand of BSBK01001084.1, from coordinate 1,152,191 downwards.
AATTATCTATGCACATTCAAAGAACATTTAAAGTTTGAATCAGAAAATCAATTCAAGTTGTTATAAATTTAAACTCAACATCTATTTTGAGTTAAAAGCTGATCTAAACTTCTGATTCGAGTTAAAAAGTTGTTCTTGTATGATTTTGCATGATTATGTGAGTTAATCTAATTCTAATTTCTTGTTGACTCAAAAATCAACTTGAGTTCATCAAGAGTGATTTATGGTTTTTCTCCATGCACCCTCAAGCCTTGGATTTCTATAAAATAAAGGCTTCGGCTCTTCCAAAAGGACCCTCAAAATTGCAACCTCACTCTGGCAAATTTGCGACTGAAGAATCAATCTTTTTCGAATCAAAGCCATTGTGAGATTTTCATTTATTTTTTTGAGTATTTAGCATATCATTCTTAGATTAATTGCATATCATATCATTCATTCTAGATTAGATTCATATCAATGTTTTCATCCTATTGCATAGAAAATACAAAAATATAGATTAATATGCATTCATTCTACATCCATCTTTTGCATTCAAATCCTTCATTTAGGTGTTGCATTGTCACTGATCTCGGTCTAATCTGAGAATACCATACTCACACCTACTAGAAGGCAATAAATCACCTAGTTAGCATAGTTTCATTTATTTGCAGATTTCTTTGATTTGCTAACCTCTAATATTTTACTAAAGTGTTGTGTCCACAGCTAGGTACAATTTTCACACACCACATTTATGACGTTCATTAGTAGATCGGTTATGTTTTGTCTTGTTTGAAATATGTTGAGAACTAGGAGGGACAACAACTGATTCCTTCACAGGTTCTGTAAGAGGATTAGTATAATTCTCAAGAGACTAAAAAGAAACACTAGGAGCTTGATTAACAAAACTAGAAGCCATGGATAAAGGAGGTATGGAAGGCGTAGGTAAAAGACCATAGTTAAGATCCATCTAAAGCATGCTTAACTCAAGAATCTTATAATGTTTATAGGCTTAAAATGATCAAAAAATATTATCAAGTTGAGCAGGACATGAATTAGGTAATGAAGGCCAAAAGAAGTCAAGTGTAGCACAATCCCTAGGCCTAGAAGGTTGATATAAGCTGTGATTAGTCATCTTCACTTCTTCATCATGAATTAATTTAAGACACTTATGAATAGGAGAAGCAATGACATGCATGGCATTCAACCAAGGCAAACTTAACTTAACTTGAAACTGATCAGAAGTAGGAACCACAACAAAGGTAGTATCCACAACCTTACCACAAAGTTCAATAGGTAAGTTAATAGAACCCAATGATGGATAAATAAAACCATTAGAAGTTTGAATCCACACATCCAATGTATCATAAGAATCACATTGTAAGTTCTTCATAAAAATATTTTCTTCAGTAATAACATTGACTAGGATGTAGGATCAACTAGACAACTGCGTGTAGGTATCTTATAAATCCTAGCATATATGTAGAGGGGACCATGATGAGCTTTAATAGTCTTAGAATCATCAAAGGTAATCAAGAGTTCCTGAGGTATTTTATTCTTAGGTTGTTTTCAAGGTCTAGTTTGAGTTTTAGGTTTACGCTTAGGTGGAGATACAGAATGAGACAAAACAGCATGATCCACATGATCAACAATGTGATTAAGATCATCCATCTTTGAATCATAAACAATATCCACAGAAGATGGTTGAAAAATGGTATTAGTATCATGTGTCGGTAAAGGATTCGTATAGATTTGGAGATTTTAGTTAGGAGGAGAGACAGACTTGTTCCCACTACCATCAAAATTATCAACTAGATAAGGCATTAGAATCAATTAAATCTTGAATCTTATGCTTTAAATAATAACACTTCTCAGTATCATGGCCATTCTGACGATGGTATTGAAAAAAAATATTTGGAATCAAAGGATTTGGATGCAACCATAGCAGGTAAAAGAGGTTGAATAGGAGGTAAAGTAATCATATTAGTAGTCAACAATTTATTCATAATGGAATGCAAAGATTTAGAAAGAGGAGTAAACGTATGATTCAGATGAAAAGAAGTGGATGCAGAAGTAGCATTATTGGATGTAATAGCAACTTGATCAGCAATTGCTTTCGGTTGTTTATTTATGTTGACATAGTTGTTAGGTTTTTGAAACTTGTTTGGATTAGGAGCAGCATCACTCTTATCAACTCAGACAGGAGCCATTGGAGTGTTACTCTCAAATTGACTCACTTGTAATTGATAATGATGAAGCGCTGCACAAAGTTTTTGAAAAGAGGTAAATTAAGTAAGCAGAATCTTATCTCTAATATCCTTTTGTAAATTTGAAATAAACATATGTTGAATATCAATATTAGGAACAGGATAGGAAATCTGAGCATGCAAATGCTTAAATCTACCAATAAATTCAATCAATTTTTCTTTAGTATTTTGTTTACAATGCATCAAATCAGTTAAGGACACTTGCAGACCAATGTTATTTTGAAATTGTTGAATAAAGGAATTGGCAAGTTTTAGAAAAGAATCAATAGAATAAGGAGGCAAGGAACAATACCATTGCAAGGCCTTATCATGAAAAGTTCTAGCAAACAACTTGGCTAAAATCCTATGGTCATGAGCATAGTCACTACAAAGGATTTGAAATGTTTTAACATGAGTAACAGGGTCTCCCTTACCATTGTAGTTCTCAAGACATATCGGCTTGCTGAGGAACAGGAGCATGAATAATTTCTAGGGATAAAGGAATTCCCTTGTCACATGTAGGAATGGTAAACTTGGATTGAGTTAAAGATGCAAGTTTTTGTTGTAAAGAGGACACAGTTTAAGCCAAACTGATGATTTTTTAATCATTAGATGAAATAGGAGGTATAGACACACTAGAAACACTAGTTAAAGTGTATGAAGTGGTAGGAATGGAAGACACAACTGGGGGAACACTTGGAACCACAGTTGTAAGAGGGTTAAGGAACATTATGATAAGAAGATTTTTAAGTAAGAAGGGACAAAGGAGGAACACTCATAGGAAGAGAGGGAACCAATGTAGTCACCAAAGGAGGAGTATAAGTAGGAATGCTAGGTAAAGGAATAGAAGAAGGTTTCACACTAGTAACAGGAGGAGTGAAACCTAAATCTTGAGCTTCTTGAGCTAAAGGTTTAATGTTTAAATCCATAAGATGAGTAATACCACGCAAGAGATTAACACATTGATCACTATCATGAAGGACTTTCTTAAGAGCATCTATAGCTTGAATAAAATCTTGATTATGGTTCTCTTGAGTAAGCCAATTTCCCATTTTATCAAGTTTAGTTGAAAGTTTTTGGACTTGTTCAGGAGGAACTCTTAAGGCATCATCCTCATCATGAGATGAGTGAGAAGAGTTATACTCCATAGTAGTATTAGAATCATGAATAATCAAATTTTCATCTAGAATCCTAAGAAAAAGAGAGGAAGACTCGGGATCAAAGGCACCCATAAGTCTACAACTTCATCTAACCGAAATATTATAAGTAGGACTAGAGGTTATAGTAAAGCTCATAAACCAATGCAAATGCAAAAATGAACTAAACTAGGAAAACACAAAGCATAAAAAAAAAATGTTTTTTGTATTTTTACTTTATATGAAATGTAAATGCAAGATCTAACACCATAAAAGAAAGAGTTGTCTATCGCGGGTTCACCAAAATGTAATGGAAGAAAAGGGGGGTCTTCACTAAAATGTAAGGTGTATAATATATAATGATGTTGATGTGTGTATGGGATGTGTGTGTGGAATTTATAGGATTGGAAAATATAAGATCTTCTTCTTAACCCCAAATTCCCAAAAGAAATATCCAAATTGATTAACCACAATAAGATGGTCAATAAATAAATAAATCAATCGATGGAGTATATGAAGAAAGGAGAAAAACCTTATGTTTCATTATGAAAAGGAAATATAGAAATCTTAATTGAATTGAAGACAAGTACTAACCTCAAAATAGGGAAAATTTGGAAAATACTATTTTCTAGTGTCTGTACACAAATTTGGGAAATTCTACAACCAAATCTGGCCTAGAAACTCAGAAATGGAGAAAACCCAGAAACCTTTTGTCTTTCTGAGAAAGGTCTACCTTGACCCAAAATAGGGGTAAGATCTTACCCTGAGGCACAATCTTACCCCTTTATGTCAACCTTGACCAGCACTTCTCTGATGGAAATTATGTTTGGGGATCTCAGAAGTTCATCAAAAAGGGTACTCAGATCTGCACTGATATTCGTCGTCCCGCACCTGTACCTACAAGAAAAAGGGTTTTGTTGTTTGGATGAGGGGTTTGCCTTAGTCAAACCCTGGTTTTGGAATTAACCTTGAAATGTAATTGAGATTGTAGCAATAAACAAAGTAAATGGAACAATTCACCTTACTTATGTTAAAACCCTTACGAAGGATTCAAATCCTTGAATCCAAAAGTATGGATGCTCCAAATGAATGTAGAATTGTATGTAGGATGTCTCAAATCAATTTCATTAGATCTTCAACACCAATCTTGAATAGATCTTTGAATAGGAATAATCTTGAATAAAAATGGATGGAGAAATCTTCAACAAAGGGGCTCCATAGAGATTGAATCCTTTAATGGCTACCAATGGATCTCCCTGATGAACTAGATCTTGAATGCTTGAATGCTTGAAGATGAGTGAATGCTTGAAGATGAATTAATGCTTTCTTTCTCCTTCTTACTTTCTTGATAATTGCTTGATCACTTGATTTCACTTGAGAGATATGAAAAATAGATGGATACTTGATGATTATGGAGAAATGAGAGAGGAAGGCTTCCTTTTATACTAGTCTAGGGCACAAACTTCTAGAGAGGTCAACATAGGAGAATTAAATTCCAATTTAAACCTTAACCCCTAGAAATGGACCTAGATTAAATATAATTTAAGAGTTTACCATTCTAAAATCTGAAACAGCTGACCCAGAAGCGAGAAAATAAACTTTATGAAGCCCGACATCCTGAAACCTCTAGAGCTTGAAATTTGGACCCAGGGTCAAGGTCGAGGTCGACTCTAACCTAGGTTGGGGTTGAGGTCGACCTTGACCCAGAAGGTAGACCTTGAACCTGAGGTCAAGAATCTCAGTTTCTTAGGACCAGGTGCCAAAAATAGGCTGGAAATAGGTGGAAAGAGAAGTAGAATAGGGGGGAAAATCCATATCCCAGTCAAAGATCCATTCAAGGCATTTTACATGACCCCAGACCACTTACTCAAAGGGCTAAACTAGTCCTAAATGGAAGTGCTTTAATTTTTTGACAATATAGATCTAATGGACCTAACTATGATTCAGATATTGATGAGGTAACTAAGATTGTCCTTAGAGGTCATAACAAACCTATATACCTGATCATGCTTAGAGGTTTTAACTCTCCTTCACATAGGAAAATTCTAAATGATGTCACTAGAATTTAATCCAACATTATCCTTAGGAGTCCAAATTCTTCCAAGAAAAATAGCCCTAAGCAAGTGGTACCCTCTTCCAAACAAGTCCCTACTACTAGCAAGTCAAACTATAGTCTGGTAGAGCACCTCTAGCATACACCTACCCAAATTTCAATCTTTGAGATCCTTGAGTTGTCACATATGCACAAATAAATCTTAGAGAAATCTTTACACATAGCAAGTGTCCCCAAAGACATTAACATTGATCAATTTTAGACCATGGTTAATCACATTGTTGCTCCACATTACCTTTCATTTTCTAAGGAAGATGACAAGTCTTTGAGTCACCTGCATAACTTTTCCCTACATATTGAAATCCAAATCTATTGAACCCGAGTCAAGCACATGCTAATAGATAATGGCATTGGGTTAAATATTTGTTCTTTTAGTGTCATTCAATATCTGGGATTGTCAGAATTCACTATTGATCCAAGGAAAAAGATTACAATTAAGGCCTATGATGAAGTTGAAAAATCTTCTAAGGGATTGATTGTGTTACCTATTTGGGTTGGTCCAGTGGAAAAAGAAGTGGTTTTTCAAGTTCTTGATATCCCTCTTTCTTACAACATTTTATTAAGGAGACCATTGATTTATGATATGTATGTAGTTCCCTCTACTTACCATCAATGCATAAAGTTTCCCTTTAACAGTACAGAGATTTCCATTCTAGGGGTGAATAGGGCTAAATATGGAATGTGTTCACCTTATTCAAATATGTGGGGAATATGAAATCAACTACTAAATCCAAATTCCCAAAGGAGAGATCCAAATTGATCAACCAAAAGGTCAATGCACAATTGAATCAATCTATAGAGAATCTTAATGAAGAAGAAGACCTCATATTTCACTATGAAGAGTATATGCTTTAAATCTGAAATAAATGAAAGGAAAGTACTAACCTCAACGTAGGGAAGATCTAGAAAATGTTGATTTATGGTGTCTGTGTGTAGTTTTGGGAAATTTTGCAACCTATTTCAGACTGTAAATGTCGAGCCAAAGAAAACCCATAAAACTTTTATCTTTCTGATAGCAGGTAGTATTTAACCCCGATAAAAGGTCAAAGACTACTTCAAGATTTTGAAGGTTGTCCTTGACTTTGTTTGCAGATATTAGAAGTTCTTTGAAAAGGGTATCCAGATCCAAGCTCAGATCCATAATTCTGCACCTGTACATGCAAGAAAAAAAGGGTTTTTGTTGTTTATTTGGGAGGTTTTCCTTGGTCAAACCCCAGTTTGGAATCAACCTTAATAATGAAATTGAAATAGAAATTCTAGCAACTAGTAGAAGTAGATCTAACAATGAAGCTATATAATTCAATAGATATGCAATTGTATTTCGAATGTAAACAAGTATGTTGATATGAAAGCTTGAACATAACATTTAACAAATGTAAATCAAAACCTTCATGATTGTATGCTTGGAATCCATCTTGATAGAAGAATGAATGGATCTAGAAGATGAACAAAGGATCTTGAAGGAATATCATACCACCATGATGGCTAGATCTAGGGTTTTGAGTACTTGAACCAAATCCCTTCAATGTCTTGAATCCTTGATCTTCAATGGGGAACTTGAATGCTTGAAGAGGACTTGAATCGATGGATGCTTGCTTGATCTTTCTTGAGAGAGAACTTGATTTCCAAAACTTGATCACCAATGTCTCCTTGAGAGTGCTTAATGTATGAATGAATGAGAGATATGTAAACTTGATGGAGAAAATGAGAGAGGAAGGCCTCCTTTTATAGTGAACTAGGGCACAATCTTCTAGAGGGACCACCTTGGAGAATTAAATCCCAATTAGGTCCTAATCTTTAGAAATATACCTAGATTAAATTCAATTAAGGATTTACCATCCTGAAATCCAAAATGGTTGACCCAGAGGTGGGAAAAAGAATCTTTCCAAAACCCATATCCGAAAATCAGAAAATCCTAAAATTTGAACCTTGGGTCAGAGATGAGGTAGAACCCGCCCTAGGTCAAGATTGAGGTCATCCATAACCTAGGTTAGGGTCTAGGTCATCATTGACCCTAAAGGTCATCTTTGACCTTGAGGTCAAAACACCCAGGACCTCAATCCAGAATGCTAGTAAATGCAAAAATATACTGAAAATAGGGACAAAAAGAAGTAGAGCGGGGGTAAAAAGTCAGATCCAAGCAAACAGATGATCAAGACACTTGACATGACCCCAGAATACTTACTCAGAGGGCTAAACTCTCTTAACATGGAAGTGCTTCCATTTTAAGATGATACATTAAGCCCCCACTTTAGCAAGAGTATGGTCTCGATGCAAACTCTTGGTAAAGGAGAAGAAAGAAGAGATCTAAGTGGATTCACAATGAGATATAATAACACTTAGCTAAGGACACAAGCCCCTAGACTAAGGATTCTAAATCCACATATGTGCATGAGGGTGCCAATAGAACAAGGGTTGGTACAAACAACCCAAATCAATTACCATAAGAAACCTTGCTAAGAAATATTTCTCATACTAATATCATATTTAGAAAGCTATCATAAGAGCATAAATGATTACATAAGAAATACAAGAGAAACACTATAAATAACATAGCTTCATGATCCTATCCTACTAGCATGAAATTAAACAAAGAGAAAGGAGAAAGTGATTACCTCACCCAGTAAGATGCCCACATTACCATGAATCACCCTGGAGGGAGAGCCCAAGAGGTTCACCCATTAACTATGCTTGCAATTGTAATGCATCTTCTGACAGCTTCTGGAATACCCATAGATCCACCTTCTTGTATCACTATGAATGTGAAATGCATGTCTCCTTAGGATTTAGCAACTTACATGTGTTACCTTTGAAAGATTTAGCATATAAATGTGTGTCTTTTCAGGATTTAGCAACTTATTGGCATTACCTTCCAAGATTTAGCATGTAAAAATTAAAAAAACTATAGTACAAGAGAGACCCTATATATGCGCCCTCCTTATCATGGCAGGCTACTAGACATGATAAGGAAGAGGAAGAAGATACCTACTTCACAATGCAAGGAGATATCTTTTTTACAACAATGTATACCATATTCTTAGTGAGGGATATTGACCACAACATCCAAGATTATAGATAATCATGAATAGAATATATCACTCATGGAAAAAGAATCCTTGAAGAAAGAGATCTCATCAATAAGACCCCCACCAAAGAGGAGTGCTTTAAATAAAACATCATCTTGCAAAGGTGGGAATAAAGATTCAATCATCAAGCCCCCTGCAAACAAGAGGAAAGAGGAATCTTTGGAATGAGGGAAACAACCCTAACACCAAAGCAAGGGTGAAAGTTTATAAAGAACATAATTTGAAACATAGAGTAGAAGTGATGACTTAGGAAAACAACTTCTCATATAAGAAGGTTATCCATAGTCAAAACATATGTCTATATATTGAAATAATATTGCAGTATAAACAAAGACCAATAAAGCTAAGGAAAGGAAGCTCCCTAGACAAAGAGAGAAGAAAGAACCTTGCCCCCTAGTGATAGAGACAAGGGGGTATCTTTGTAAAACAAATTTCTTAGAAAATATATCTTGAATAAAATCTATGGATGATTATAAGCTAATGCAACACAATAGAAAGATAGGAGAGAAAGAATACCAATTAAGCTCAAGACACCATATATGATAAAAGCCTAACGGATCCTAGGAGACTGGATGAAAATACACCTCTTGCCCCTAGTCATGAGACAAGAGGGAAGAGAAGATCTACATTATATCAGGATGAGGGGAATGCCCTATATCAAAATTATAAGGAATTTTAAAACCACACGAGAAGGAGGTATAATTCCTAAAGCAGCTCTTTCTCTAACATATAACTTGAAATGTTTACAATCAGAAAGTAAATATTTATTTCTATAATGAAAAGGAAATTTGTACTTGTATAAAGCATCTATCGACATAGGTCTAAAGATTTCTTTCTTGGAATTCATTAACTCAACATATACCTTCTTAGCCACTTCTTGACGAACATTAGGGTTATCTAAAATAGGTGTAGGGATAAGAATATGAAGAGGAGGATGATGATCAACATTACCTACCTTAACTTGAGATTTCGAACAACCAACACCATACAGGTCCGATTTAGGGGGTATATGAATTGGAAACCTAATACCATGTTCATTAACTCCAAGCCCTAAACCTTTATAACCTTATTTAGTCACCATATTATATCCAGTAGTGTACATATTATGTAAAGCTTCTACAGGAGGTGATTGTTTATCATGTTCATGAGTAAAGGTTGTATAAGGTGGAATAATAGGTTTTGAAGAAGTTTCTTTGCCCTTTCTTTTAATATCATCATGAATCAGAGGAGAAGGTGAATCAAAGAAGTCTTGTACATCTGTATCCTGAACTATAGCTTGAATCCCATCATAAGTATAGTAAGAACTAGGGATAGCAGATGGAGAATTAGGTATCAGATTAGGATTAGGAAGATTAGGAATCAGATTAGGATTAGGATTAGGAATATTAGGATTGGTAGGATTAGCATTAGGAATATTAGGATATGGTATATCATCTACCAAATTCTTCACATAATCCAAAAGAGTAATAAGGCTACACATAAATCTTTAATGAAAGTTTTGAATGTAGGAAAACTAGTATCAGTCAATTTCACAAAGGCATAAGCAAGTGCAAAATAAAGTGTCATCAACATAATGAAATGAATGATACTTTCATAAACATCCTAAGTATGATAAAGAGATGTTAAAAGAAAGGTTAATTTTTTATAACATGACCACACACCAAAGCATCTTAACAATCGCCATAGTAGTTTACTAAATATATAGATTTTTTTGTATTTTTTAATTAAAAATGCAAGAGCATAAACTAAATCTAATCTTAAAGGGAAATCCAACACCAAAAAGAAAGAGAGTAAGTATGTCAGGTTCAACAAAATGAATAGGGTTAAATATGGAATGTTTTCACCTTATTCAAATATGTGAGGAATATGAGATCAACTACTAAATCCAAATTCCCAAAGGAGAGATCCCAATTGATCAACCAAAAGGTCAATCCACAATTGAATCAATCTATAGAGAATATGAATGAAGAAGAAGACCTTATATTTCTCTATGAAGAGTATATTCTTTAAATCTAAAATAAATGAAAGGAAAGTACTAACCTCAAAGTAGGGTAGATCTAGAAAATGCTGATTTCTGGTGTTTGTGTGTAGTTTTGAGCAATTTTGTAACCTGTTTCGGACTGAAAATGTCGAGGTGAAGAAAACCCAGAAAACTTTTATCTTTCTGATAGCAAGTAGTCTTTGACCTTGATAAAAGGTCAAAGACTACTTTGGGATTTTGAAGGTCATCCTTGACTTTGTTTGCAGATCTTGAAAGTTCTTTGAAAAGGGTATCCAAATCCAAGCTCAGATCCATAGTTCTGCACCTGTACCTACAAGAAAAAGTGGATTTTTGTTGTTTGTTTGAAGGGTTTGCCTTGGTCAAACCCTAGTTTGGAATCAACCTTAATAATGAAATTTAAATAGAAATGCTAGCAAGTAGTATAAGTAGATCTAACAATGAAGATATATAATTCAATAGATATGCAATTGTATTTTGAATGTAAACAAGTATGTTGATATGAAAGCTTGGACATAACATTTAACAAATGTAAATCAAAACATCCATGATTGTATGCTTGGAATCCACCTTGATAAAAGAATAAATGGATCTAGAAGATGAAAAAAGGATCTTGAAGGAAGATCATGCCACCATGATGGCTAGATCTAGGGTTTTGAGTACTTGAACCAAATCCCTTCAATGTCTTGAATCCTTGAATCCTTGATCTTCAATGGGGAACTTGAATGCTTGAAGAGGACTTGATTGGATGGATGCTTGCTTGATCTTTCTTGAGAGAGAACTTGATTTCCAAAACTTGATCACCAATGTCTCCTTGAGAGTGCTTAATGTATGAATGAATGAGAGATATGTAAACTTGATGGAGAAAATGAGAGAGGAAGGCTTCCTTTTATAGTGAACTAGGGCACAATCTTCTAGAGGGACCACCTTGGAGAATTAAATTCCAATTAGGTCCTAACCTTTAGAAATATACCTATATTAAATGAAATTAAGGATTTATCATCCTGAAACCCAAAATGGCCGATCCGGAGGTGGGAAAAATAATCTTTCCGAAAATTGAAATCCAGAAATCAAAAAATCCTAAAATTTGACCCCTGGGTCAAAGATGAGGTAGACCCCGCCCTAGGTTAGGGTCAAGGTCATCCTTGACCTAGGTTAGGGTCTAGGTCATCATTGACCCTCAAGGTCATCTTTGACCTTGAGGTCAAAAAACCTAGGACCTCAATTTAGAATGCTAGGAAATGTAGAAATATACTAAAAATAGGGACAGAGAGAAGCAGAACGGGGGGAACAAGTCAGATCCAAGCAAAGAGATGATCAAGACACTTGACATGACCCCAGACTACTTACTCAGAGGGATAAATTCTCTTAACATGGAAGTGCTTCCATTTTAAGATGATACAAGGGGATAATTATATGTTTATTAATACGCTTACTGTTGAATCCTTAGTACCACACAATAGAGATGTCGATGAGACTAAGAATACTCTTGTTGATTTTGAGAATATATTAAAAATGATGAACCTTGGGATGGGGGAATATCGACTAGATTCTATAAATATTACTAGTCTCCCCTCGTTCTTATGGTAAACCTTCAAAAGATAAGAAACATCCATCTTCTGCCATGACATTTTATGGGACTTTTATGATGATCTACAACTAATTAAATACATTGATGAACTAAATGGACAAGTGAAAGATAGTGATTGGAGATCACTGAGTTACTAAAGTGATATGTAAGGCAATTAAATTAGTCAATATGTATTGTCATTGATGTCAACTAATCTTGACTATACTTATCATAATGGTTACAAACATATGAAGAAGAATAATGGTAAAGGAAAGAGATGTCTACATGAAGATGAGATGGATATGGAGATATGGCTAAGGTATACATTGGATAACTTATTGATGAGTCTATGACATCATTTTTTGACTTGATTATATTACATGAATTTGTTATGTATTGAAGATCAGAATTGAACAAGTTAATGTGGTTGGTAATTGAAGATTTCAATATATACCAAGTTAGTGCAGTGTATAGTTGTGTGTGTGAAAATTGTACTTGATCTGTAGACACAACACTTCAGTAAAACATTAGAGGTTAGCTATAATCGAAATCGTGCAAAATTGAAAGCTATCTAACCAAGTGATTTATTACCTTCTAGTAGGTGCGAGATTAATGTTCTCAGATTGTTATCGAGATCAGTGACCTAGACAACACCTAAATGAAGGATTTGAATGCAATTGATCTAGATATGAATTGAATTCAATTAATCTATATTTTTGAATTTTCTATGCAATAAAAATGATAAAAACTGATATGAATCTATGCTAATATAGAAATTGATATGCAATGCTAATCTAGAAATGATATGATATGAGAATGAAGATTCTAACAATAATATGAAAGCTATGAATTTGAAATTGATCTCACAACAATGTTGATTCGCAAGAGCTTTGATTTTCCCAATTCCAATTCTCCAGCATAAGTTTGCACAATTATGAGATTCTGTAGATGCAAATTTGAGAGATGATTGAGAGATGAATTATGAAGAGCTGAGCCTTGTTTTTATAGAAATCTAGGGCTTTGGAGGTGCATGGAAGAAAGCCATAAATCACTCAAATAACTCAGCTTGATTTTTGAGTTATCTGATAATAAAGATAATTTAATTCACAAAAACATGCAAAAGCTAAGTTTTAACTCAAAATAGAGTTTAGATCAACTTTAAAACTCAAAAAGATGTTGAGTTTCAAAAAGCTAACAACTTGCATTGATTTTCCAATTTGAGTTTAACTGGTCCTTGAATGTGCACATGGATAATTATGATTTAATAAATAAATAAAGTGATTTATTCTCAACTTAACTGCTTTTTGAAATAAAATAATTAATTTACGGGTTAATTAACTATTTTATCAAAATTTTATTAAAAACTATATTATTAAATAATGACAACTTGCTTTAATTAATTAAATAAAAATTTAATCAATTATTCATAGGATATTGGATTTATTGTCAAAATTAAATAATACAATTAATAATAGATAGAATTAAATTTAATTAAATAATTAAGTGGCGAATATTAAATCTAATTAATTAAATATGAAAATATTCAATTAATCAAACTTAGGATAAATGTGATTTATCTCCAAATATTCATTAAATTAAAGATAATTAAGATAATTAGGAATATTGCTAGGAATATTCCCTGATGCAGAATTTAAGATAATCAATTAGGATTCGATGATGTGCAGATGTGCCTTAGATTAGGACTTCGATGTTGATTTTGTTCGATTTGTAGATGTAGGAGATTAATGAACTTATAGCTCATTTTTGGGGTATTACAATAGTGAGTGATAGTAATAACCGAGTTAGTATTCACTGACACATTCTATATTAACTGAGTAAGAGAAATAATCAAAGTTTATAATAGATGACTGAATTGATGAGCTGGAAAGTTGCTTATGATTTTGAGGTAAAAGATAAATTTTGTTATGATGATCTAAGAGCTGATGAAATTCAAGATTGATCAAATGGAAGAGATTGAAAAGTGTTATTGACACATCTGTCGAGGAAGCTTGAAGAGACAAAATGAACGATGGATATTAAGAGGCAAAATCTAATGGATGAGAAGAAAATGGTTTATGACATCTATGTAAATAGACATGAGATTCATTGTTGAGTCTGGAGATTATTGAATATGCAGGAGAAATCACATGGAAGGAATTTTTCATGCACCGCTGATTAAACTAGTTATAGACATAACTGAGAAGAGCTGCAGGCATAACCGAACGTTAGAGTAATATTGATCGAGCTAAATATATTGAAGGATATGAAGGATTAAAGTAATTATTGATTAAAGGAGGTATTTTGAGCTTAGCTTAGATCTAAAAATCTGCAAATATTAGATGTATTTGAATCAGATCATTATTGTATTAGTTTAACCATTATTACTACTAAATCTCTTAACTGAGTGGACTTAACAGTCTTATTTGTATTATGACATTCCATGAATGTTAGTTGGTTTTCTTTTTTACCCCATAGTGAATGCTAGTCAAGAGCTAACTGTTAGTGATAAATCCTCTAACTAGGTCACACCTTATAGTGTGAATTGTAACCTTTAATAGGGTTGGATCCTAATCGAGCTCACTTCAAAAAAGTGAAATATTTTGGGTTACCAATCCTAGGTGGTTTTTCCCTTAGCAGGGTTTCCAAGTTAAAATCCTTGTTTTATGTTATTTGATGTGATTCAATTATTAGTTTACTTTACACATTTCATATTTTGGATTAATTGGTAAACACGGTATTGATTTTACTGGTATTCGGTAAATGAACAGAAAGATTGTTATTTCTATCTTACCGAGTTGGTTATTTGGTTGAAAAAGTTTGAACTTATACATTTGGGATTTTGGGACTGTAGGATAACTAGAATTAACCGATTCACCCCCCCCCCCCCCCCCCCCCAGTTATCTAACAATTGGTATTAGAGCTTGTGTGCTTGAAAGGAAGTTTAAAGGACTTAAGCTAAAAATCACAAGATGTATAAGAGAGAGGTGCCAAAGTTGAACAAAGACAACTTCACAACATAGAAAAGTAGGATGAGGTTGCACTTATCTGGAATAGGAGAATCTATAGTATTTTAATACCTAGACAATGATTATTTACAACTGCATGTTGGACCTTTGACTGTTGATCAAGTAAGAGATAGACATGAGCATAACATGGCAATGAAAGAGATTGTTGTTGCCTTATCTGATGCATAATTTGAGGATATCAAGACATGTACTTCAGCAAAAGCAATGTGGGATAAACTGACACTAGTCTATAGAGGAGATGTAAATGTGATGAGAGAAAGAGCTGAAAGCCTTAGAGGAAGATTTGATGATATGAAAATGAAAGAATGAGGAAACATTTCACAATAGAGTAACTGAATCAAGGAGGTTGTCAATGCTATGCAAGGAGTAGGAGGTGTTATTGATGAAGACACTATTGTGAGTAAAATTATTAGAACCTTATTGCCTATCTATGCTATTAGAATCTCTTCAATTCATGAAATGAGATCTGCACTGGGTAATATTCTTACACTTGATAGTCTAATTGGTAAATTGACTACTTTTGAGTTGAATAACTATGATTAAAGTATTGTACCAAGTGTTGAGTCTACATTTATGTCATCTTTGAAAATTGGAAAATCAAGTAGTAAACATATGATTAGAAATGAAAGTGACAGTGGAAATGATGAAGATAGACTTGATGTACTTGAAGCACTTATGGCTTGGAGGTTTCAAAAAGGTAAAGGAAGGTCAAAGGCAAAATTACCTCTAGTATATTTTAATTGTAAAGAAATTGGTCATATTGCGGCTAGATGCCCTAATAGGAAAGATGATGACAAAGACAATGACTGATCTAGTGAAAAGAAGAATGACAAAAGAGATAACTGAGATCACAAAGGCAACCAACACTATGATAGAAGGAATAAATGAGACTACAAAGACAAAGGCAAGAAGGCATGTTACCTTGTTGGAGATGATGATGATGACACCAACACCAACATTGATGAAGACATTAAGGTGGTATTCCTAGCTTTGAAAGAAGATTCAGAAGAAGAGGAAAGGTATGTAGAAACAACACTTATCTCTAAATTTACCAAGAATGATACTTGGATCATTGATAGTGGTTGTACACATCATATGACTGGTGATGAGGATAAATTTGAATACATTGAACACTATAATGGAGGATCTATTAAAATGGGAAATGATACACCTTTTTTAGTAAAAGGAAAAGGATCTATCATGTTAAATAATAAGATTAAATCTGAAAATGCATATTGGGTGAAGGGACTTAACTATTACTTGTCAAGTGTAGCACAGTTGAATAACTTAGGTCAGCGAGTTGCATTTGAAAGTAGGAAGGTGAAGATCTATGATGAAACAGGGAAGTTGGTCGGTACTGGTGAATAATCTAAAGGTAATCTATTTTATCTTGACAATGTTGAAACCTCTTGTTTAATGGCTATAATTGAATATGTATGGTTATGGCATAAGAGGTTGTGTCATGTGAATTTTGACAACATGGTTAAGATTAGTAAGAAAAGGAAATTAAGAGGTTTACCAAGCTTATCTAAACCTGGCCATGTCATGTGCAAACGATGTCAAATGGGGAAAATGTCAAAATATAGTTTCAAGAGCAAGACCTACTCATCTAAAGCTATTTTGGAATTGGTTCACACTAATTTATGTGGTCCTATGAGAACTCAAAGTTATTATGGTGATGGATACTTTATTCTATTTTTTTTATGACTACTCTAGGATGATGATAGTTATGTTTTTGAAAGAGAAGTTTGAAGCTTTCAAAATGTTTAAATGGTATAATGCTAAAGTAGAAAAGGAAAGTGGAAAGGAGTTAAAATGCTTAAGATTTGATAAAGGAGGTGAGTTTATTTCTGATGAATTTACTAACTTTTGTAATGAGCATGGATCTAAAAGATAGGTCTCTACACCGAGAACTCCACAATAGAATGGAATTGCTGAAAGGAGGAATATATCCATAGTTGATTGTGCTAGACCACTGATGATTGAGAAAGATGTTGCAAAAATGTACTAGAGAGAAGTTGTTAGCACAACTATATACACATTGAACCAAGTAAAATTGAAGAAAGATTCAAACAAGACACCTTATGAGTTATGGTTTGGGTACACACCTAATGTAAGTTATTTTAGAATTTTTGGAAGTAGATGTTACATTCTGAAAGATGATAGAAATGGTAAATTTGATTCTAAAGGTGATGAAAGAATATTTTTGGGATATTCTAGTAAAAGAAAAGCTTATAAATATTTGAATAAGGTTTCTAACAAAATGATTGAAATTTATAATGTGAGAGTTGATGAGTTTGTTGAGAAAAATGATGAAGAAAGTAGGAAAGAACCAGAAGACTATGGTAGATATACATTCATTGAGATTCTCGACCCTGTACCTAAGCATCAGGATAAAGCTACCGAGTGACAGGAAGAAGCTACCGAGAATCATAAAAATACACCGAGCATCAACCTATTGAAACTGAGAATCGGGAAATTGCTACCAAGGAAGAAATTGAACATGCACCGACTAATGAACAAAGAAGAGAGCAAGTGTTAGGTAAATTTGTGAGAAGACACCATCCATAGAACCTAATTATTGGAGATAAGAAAATTGGCATGATGACACGAAGTAAGTTGAGACATAACACATGTTTAGTTTGTGAATATGATACTAAGAATGTTAGAGATGCGCTTGAGAATGAGGAATGGAGTAAATCCATGAATGAAGAAATTGATGTTGGAAAGTTGGCTATACTGATGTATATGACTTGATATAGTGTTGTCATTATGGAAACAAAGTCACATAGCAGTTTGGAGTCAGCGCACTTGATGTGAAGATCAGATATCAACTAAGTGTTGAAGATTGGACAGTGTACAGAGTTCCTATAGCTCAGAGCATCAGCGCACGTGCATACAGAAGAATTATGGTATGTGCCCTGGAAGTTAAGTTAGTTAGACTATACTCATGCTTAGTCTATGAGTGTATAATCAGGTATGCAAGGATGTGAAAGTTATAGTTAGTTGAAGTTGCACAGCTAGTGTGTGCCAGTGAAGAATAGAGCAAGCAGCCGACAGTTAGTATTTTGGTTTGTGGTTATAATGTAAAGTTGTAAAGGCTATGCACCTATTGTATTTAGGTTTCTGACATGTATACTTGTTTGTTTGTAAGCATGCTTAGGCCAATTCATTTGGAAGCATTTTTTGTAATAGGTCCAAGGGTCGACCTAGTTGTTTATTTTGTATGAGCGTATAAATATAAGATGCACCCATTGTATTCAGTATGGAAGTTGATAGAGAAACATGTTAAGTAGAGAAAAAGTGTGTGAAGATGCTATGAGATGTATTAAAGCTTTGTAAGAGGTTGAATCATTAGCACATCAAAGGAACTAATCTGACAAGCAGTGTCACAGTAATAGTTCATCCAGTAGATATAGTGTGTATCTGAGATCAGAAGGTTGTAGCCTTCACCATTTGAGTAGTGAGCTCTACGATAGTGAGTCCACTCCCCTAACAGGGATTATTGTAAAAGACTCCTAATAGGGTTTGACCCTTAACAAGGTCTACTATACTTAAAGCATTGTAAAGAAACTCCTAACAAGGTTAAGGATCTTCTAACAAGGATCACAACACACTAGTGTAGAATATTAGTGGGTGTCAATTCCCACTGGGGTTTTTACCAATTTGGGTTTCCCCATAATCATATTGGTGTCATGTGTTGATTTCATGTTTCATGTTTATATGAATGTTTAATTTAGTACTTACACATTTAAGTTCAATATAAACATTAAAGTGAAAAGTTAAAATACAATGAACACTGATTCACCCCCCCCCCCCCCTCTCAGTGTTCTCATTCCTAAAAATTGGCATCAGAGCTCTGGTCCTTAGCAAAGAATTTTAACCACTTGAGGAGATCATGGACAAAGTAGAAATGAAACATCTGAAGAAAAATCTTGAAGCCACTCTTGAAGACCTGGACAAATCTGAAAGAGAAATTGAAGAACTAAAAGAAAAAGTCAGTGATGCTCAATTAGTTATCAAGAAGTTAAGAAGGGATTTGAAAGAATGTTCCACCAGTGAAATGGGGACAATGGTCAAGAAACTAAAAGAAGAAAATGCATCCTTATTAAAATCAGCTTGAAGAATTTGATGATAAACTGATTAACAATTAGGATGTCTATAATGAACAAGTCAAGGAGAATCTTCAACTCAATGAAGAATTAAGGGAAGCTAACTTGGAAATCTTGGAACTAAGAAATAGAAAAGAAAGATTGGAGTCTAAATTGAAAGAAGCAAAGAATCACATTGACAAATTACACACCAGTTTTGATTTGATAGAATCTCAGTTGTATGCAAGAAGAGCCAAAGGAGACACTAGCTGTATTGGATACAATGAAGCACAAAACTAGATTGACAATATGTGAGTGAGAAAAGATACACAAAAGGACTCTACTTATACTAAGAAGACTGAAGATCAAACCAAAGACAATGGTGGACCTCCTAAGAATGAGCACAAGCCTGTAGAATGCACCTGTTTTGCATGTAACAAGCATGGTCACATTGCAAGGAACTGTACAAAGGTAAGACCTTTTAATGGTTACTATTATTCATGCAATAGATTTGGTCATAGAGATATGAATTGCAAGACTAGTAAGAAGAATAGAATTTAGCATGATCAGAGAAATTAGAATGGGACAAATATAAGAAGTTCTTAGCATGTTACATGTCAGATATGTAACTATAATGGTCACTCAGTGAAACAATGCAAAATGGTGACTCATGTTAATGCGCCAAGGAATATAAGACCTCCAGTCATTTGTCACTCTTGTAACAAGGCTGGACATTTCTCAAAGTTTTGTAGATCAAGGACGCAAGGTCAGGAAATTCCTAAAAAGGTTGAAGAACCAGTATTGGATCCTAAAGGAGAAGTCAAGTTTGTGAAAGCCTCAGAGGATGCGAGCTTGATTTGGTCAAAAGGAAAGAAGGAAAAAGTTGATGAGTATGTATTGGATGCATCCAAAGTAGATGCACCCTCTACATCCGGATGAATGGCCCTCAAGGTCATAGGGGGAGCTAATTTAGCTCTAGACCCCTGCATGGTTGGTATACTCATTCTCAGAGTATGTTCCTTTGCACTTACGCTTTTGGAGTGTAAAGGAACCTTCGTGCAAGAGTGCACATGTTGATTGTGAATAGAACTCAAGTTTGAAATTTTGAAGTGATAGCCTAGTTTATGTGACTTCCATTAATGGCAGAATTCTCACTTTAAGTACATAGAATGTTGTCTAATTACTCATTACATTCAAATTTAGAGTGATTAGAGAGTAGAAAGATCCTTAGAAGCAATTGTGAAGACTTAAAGATTGATATATCAGTGATTTGCAGTGCATTCAATTAGTTGCAAAAACCCTAGTTCATCGCACCGATCCAGAAGTCTTTAGAAGTATCTCAGAGATCATTTGGAAAGAATTTAATCAAGTAAGTCATGGCCACTCCCATAGTTTTTGATGTTACTGAGAAGAAGAGATACATATTCAAGAAGCACCCATTTAAATCAACCCTAGATGATTTAGAGGGAGCATTCTCCCACATGCCTATGGGCATCATGCATGTGGAAGACATTAGGGCTTACATCTACTGCAAGAAAGAACCAGTTGGGTTGGATAGGTTAAGGGTGCACATGGATACCATGTTGAAACCAGATAAAACATTCATGGATGAATATGTCAAATGGAATTATCACCCTATTATTGAGTATGCTATGGCATATGAATTCTATGAGACAGAATGGATAAAGATTTTATTGAGTAGAATTCATGATGATTTGTTTTGGATTGGTGATATGTCAGTAAGAATCACTAGTGACTTGATATATGAGATCACATGCCTTTCTAGGATAGGCATCATCCTTCCTGTGGGCAAGGATGTCAGAAATATTGTTAAACAAACATGTAAGTCAAGGAGTGATAGGCATCAAATTATAATTGAGCCTATTGAGCAAGTAGACATCAAATTGATGTCTATGATACTGGGATATAGGTTTCATCGCACTAGCAGGGTGAATAGTGTGTCTGTGGGCACAATTCTAGCTACCATCAGACTTGTGAAGGAAGATGGGGAGTTCAATCTCTATGAGATCTTGCGCGCATAGCTGATTGATAACATCAAGGCCATCAAACATGATAAGACCAAAATATTCAGGTTTGGGTCCTTAATCATCTATATGTACCTTCATATAGCTGGGAAAGTATTAGATTTGTATTTGGGCAAGTCCATTCCAACCATGCCACAGATATCCCTCAAAGCATCCACCGAGAGTACATTGAGAGATTATGTAACATTGGAATTGAAGACCTTTAGGGCTAAGATGCAAATGAGGTACAGAATTCTAGAGAGCATTGTGGAAAAATATAAGGATACAATATGTTTTATGGTTGAAACTGATACTACTTGTATGGAAGATGTTGAGCCAAGAACTAAGTGTATTCATCCACTTGGCTATGAGGTAGAGGAACAATTCCTTGAAGCATATGTGTAGGTACTACTGTCAGCCCCCAAAGATCCTAATGAACCTAGGTGGGGAACTTATGAGGAGAAGACAAGAGAAGTAGATGCAAAGCTAAACAGCGTAGCAAGAAAAAGAAAGGTTGCTAAAGTCACATCAGAGATCTTGAGAATACATGGTGTGTCTCAAGAAGACCTTGACAAGACAAGGGAAGAAAAGATTGCTTTGGAACTAAAAAGCATAGCAGCAGAAGAAGAACAAGAAGATCCTAAGCTAAAAAAGATAAAAAAAATTGAAAAAGATGATAGTCAGAAGGGTAAAGAAGATGATACTCCTTCTGCATCCAAAGATACTATTGACCTAACCACTCCTCTGGAGTATAAGCCAATAGTCAAGAGGAAGAAAGAAGCCAGCACTAGTCATCCATCCTCACGAGCTACAAGGAGAAAGAAAAACATTCAAGGACCTCCTAAGGTAGGATTCAGACCAAGCCTTAAAGTTTTGAGCACAAAAATTGTTAATGAGAGCATAATTGATCAAGTAGGGAAGTTTTATGAAACATACAGTGAGATTAACTAATGCAGGAGCATCCTGGGTGTAAGAGCAATCTTGCATCACCCAAAAATATTTCTATTTTGTGTATTCAATAAGGGTTATCTTGTGTAGAGCTTCTATTTATGGAAACTTGCTATTTTTAGTAAGTTGGTCTTACGATCTTGGAATGTTCTAATTTTACATGTGGAGGTTCATCTCAGTCACATCAGCCTGCCAGCAAAGTTTCATGGCTAGATCAGGTCTAGTTTTGAAGATATTGAATATTTTCGATATTGGCAGCAGGGTACAAAAACTTTGAACTTAGTTTTGAAGGCTTTAGAGGCCCTAGATGAGGTCAAAAATTTGGGTGACAAGTGCTTGTTCTGCTCAAGCCTATAGAGCGCTTCATGGCATTTTCAAAATGGGGTCATAATAGTCAATCTAGTCAATTGGTGATGACTTATGGTCTCCGGAAGTCAAGCCACCTGAAATGGCGAAAAATAATTTTCCTTCAAAATTTATGTTCGGGTTTCAAAAGTTATTTTGAGCTGACTTTGATGTAATAAATTGAAAAATAAAATAATTCTAAGTTTGGTCGGCCCTTAGGGCTAAATTTTTGGAACCTTCTTGGGCGGTGGAAAATGCCTATATAAAGAAGGCCCATAGTGTTGTCTAGGGCAGTTCTGGGTAGTAGATCTGGGTATTGATTCGAGGCTTTGTCCTACAAAATATTGTAAGGGAATGCCCATGTGGCTTTGCATATTTTAATTCTGAAAGTTTGTAATTCCACATTTGTGGAGATAATAAGAAGCCAATTTTCTGTTCTTGCATATTGTTGTTGTTGTTTCTCTGTTTCTGTTATGTGTTTGTGGTATTAAGGGGAGCACCCTTCATCATTAACAAATCAAAAATACATGGTATGATTTTCAAACATATGATCAAGTTCAAAAAGACAATTTTGGAGTTAAAGACCTTGATTCCAGATAAAGTATGGGATATTTTAGAATTCCAAAAGAGACAAGCAAATGAAGAGGATCTAAGGATCAGAGAAAAGATCTTAGATGAAAGTCTACCAGTATGTTCTCTAGAAGAAAAATATATGTTGCTAGACTTGGTGAAGCCACATTTGAGAGCCAAACTAAGGACACTTTATATCATGGACAAGAATTATATATGGTCGCCAAAGAGACAAAGAAGGCATTTGAGAAAGTGTTTATGGATAGACACATGTATCCCCCTACTGCACCTACAATACAAGTAACCAATAAGGAAGATAAAGTGGCAGAGCCCACTAATGTACTAGTGATAGGTCCACAAGATTCAGCACCCATAGCAAAAACTCAAATAGAGGTAGACAAGTCTGCGCCCATCACAAAATCACACAAAGATAGCACCATTGTCATTGACAATGTAGAAATAGCCATGGTGACCACTGACACAGAATTGGATAAGTTTGAGGAATCTTTTGTGAGCACACAAGAAGCTAAAATCTTATGTAGCAACTCACCTCCCACTCATCAAGAAGAAGTGCTTATTGAAGACATGTCTAATGAGAAAGAAGAAGAAAAGAAAGAAGATGAAGAAGAAAAATAAAGTGAACATAAGGATGAAACATCAAATAAACTAGTCAAGGTGAAACAAGAAGTGATGGATAGCACTCCTATCACTCCCTCCTCAGCATTGTTGTCAAGTTTGACACCTAACACATCCAATTTGGACTCATGGAGAGAAGAAGACTTGATTAAATTTAGCATCTTGGCTATGGAGAAGGCAAAGGAGAAACAAGTAATGAGAAATCCTCTTCTTATGGAATCAATGAACATATTGAACAGTTTGTTTCCTATGGACAAGAAAGTGTCTAAGGTACACTTTTTTGATGATGTAAGTATAATTATTTCTCAGTTCAAAAGTAATTTCTCAAGCCTTGAAGAATATGCATCCTTAGTTGCAGAAGAAAAGTATCTAAAGAAGAGATTAAATGAGTTGGTTAGCAACTATTCACTTGACCTTAACTCACTCAAGTCTGGTCAAGCATCCCTAAAATAATTTGCAGGTGAGGGAAGAAGAATCATTGCAGAATGCATGAACCAAGATAAGCTTATCGATAGATGTGAGCATGTGGATTAATGTCTACCAAGGATAGATAGACAAAATTGAGAAGGAAGAGAAAGAGATAACAAAGAAAAGGTCCAGACAGACTCAGTTGAGGAATGCTCTTGCACCCTCATTAGACATCCTCAATCAGAACATCAGGGAGATTGATGCCAACATGGTAACTTATGATCATGGTCCCAATAGTGACTTGGAGAAGGTGGAGAAGCTACAGTATGCCTTATGTGCCCATCTCCAAATATTCAATTCACTTATCACTTTTTGGAAGAAGGAGATCCAGAACCTAAAGACAGCATATCCAGATGTTTTCCCTCAGTGAGTATGTGTAGATACAATTTTTTGATACACCTTTGTCATTAATGTCAAAGGAGGATTTGTGTATAGAATATGGATTATAATATGTATAGGGAGATATAAGATTATGTATAAGTTTTTTGTAGTAAGGACAGTTAGCAACTTGGCCATATTCCTTTATTGACATCAATTACAAAGGGGGAGATTTTTGGCAAGTATACTTGTTTTTTTTTAAGCATGATTAATCCAATTCATTTGGAAGCATTGTTTGTAATAGGTCTAAGGGCCGACCTAGTTGTTTATTTTGTATGAGTGTATAAATATAAGATGCGCCCATTGTCTTTGGTATGGAAGTTGATAAAGAGATGTGTTAAGGAGAGAAGAAGTGTGCAAAGACACTATGAGATGTATTAAAGCTTTGTAAGAGATCAAAGCATCAGCGCACCAAAGGAAATGATCTAACAAGTAGTGTCATAGTAACAGTTCATCCAATAGATATAGTGTGTATCTGAGATTAGAAGATTGTAGCCTTCACCATTTGAGTAGTGAACTCTAGGACAGTGAGTCCACTCCCCTAACAGGGATTATTGTAAAAGACTCCTTACAGGGTCTGACCCTTAACAAGGTCTACTATACTTAAAGCATTGTAAATAAACTCCTAATAGGGTTAAGGATCTTCTAACAAGGATCACAAAACACTAGTGCGGAATATTAGTGGGTGTCAATTCCCACCAGGGTTTTTACCTATTTGGGTTTCTCCGTAATCATATTGGTGTCATGTGTTGATTTCATGTTTCATGTCTATGTGAATGTTTAATTCAGCACTTACGCATTTAAGTTTAGTATAAAGATTAAAGTTAAAAGTTAAAATACAGTGAACACTGATTCACCCCCCCCCCCCCCCCCCCTCTCAGTGTTGCCATTCCTAACAATTGAGAAAATAGAGAAAAACAAAATATGGACATTAGTACCAAGATCAAGCAATAAAAATGTTATTGGAACAAAATGGATATTTAGGAACAAGTTGATTGAAAATAGTGAAGTCACTAGGAACAAAGCAAGACTTGTTTGTAAAGGATATGCACAAGAAGAAGGAATTGATTATGGTGAAACTTTTGCACCAGTTGCTAGACTTGAAGGAGTTAGAGTACTACTTGCATATGCTACACACAAAGGATTTAAAGTATATCAAATGGATGTTAAATCTGCATTTTTTAATGGAATACTTGAGGAAGAGGTTTATATTGAACAACTTGAAGGTTTTGTTGATCCAAATAAGCAGAACATGGTATGTAAATTGCATAAAGCACTGTATGGACTGAAGCAAGCACCGAGATCAAGCATGGTATGAAAGACTTCATGCTTATCTTGTCAGTATTGGATTTGTGAGGACAAGTGACAATAGTAATTTGTATTTAAAAGGAGAAACTAATGATAAGATTCTTATTGCTAAAATATTTGTTGATGATATTATATTTGGAGGACATGATAATCTTTGCAAAGGATTTGTTGTTGAAATGAGAAAGGAATTTGAGATGTCAATGTTTAGAGAGATTAAATTATTTTTAGGTTTGTAAATACTATTAAAAAGTGAAGGGATATTCATAACACAATCAAAGTACATCAAAGAAGTGTTGAAGACTTTTGGAATGGAAGATTCAAAACTGGTAGGCACACCGATGGTCACATGATGCAAATTGACAAAGGATGATTAGTCAACCAAGGTAAATCAAATATTATATAGATCAATGATTGGAAAACTGATGTATGTAGTACATAGTAGGCTTGATATTGCACATGTTTTTGGGATTGTAGCAAGCTTTTTTGCTAATCCTAAGGAATCACATATGACTATTGTTTATGGTATAAGAATTATGGTTTATGGTATAAGAAACAAGGAAATTTTGAACTACAAGTCTACACTGACACAGATTGGGCTAAAAATATAGATGACTGGAAGAGCACAACCAGTGGAGCATTCTCTTTGGGAGAAATTTTAGTTACATGGATAAGTAAGAAACAAGCATGTATTTCTCAGTCTACTAATGAAACAAAATATGTTGTTGCTCCTACTAATTGTTCAAATATTGCATGGATAAAACAACTGTTGAAAGGAATGAAAGAATAGATCACTGATCCAATGATTATATTGTGACAACACAAGTGCTATAAACATTTCTAAGAATTTGGTGATGTATTCTAAGGCAAAGAACATAACTATTAAGTATCACTATTTGAGGGAACAAGTACAAGAAAAACAAGTGAAACTGGAGTTTGTGAAATCTAAAGAATAACTTGTAGGCATATTTACTAAACCCTTACCGAAGGATACATTTGAGTACTTGAGGACTAGACTAGGGGTCCATCCCATGTCTATTAGTCACTAAGGTGATCAGGAGGTTGCATCAACCTATACTTTAACAAAAAATTAAATGATGTTGATGCATATTGTTCACACTTTAAGTCTCCTAAGGTTGTGAAACCTGGAATAGGAAAATTATATATTTGTACATTCAGGTACATGATCTAAACCGAACAAAAAAAAAAAAAATTGGCTATTGAAGAGTTGTGTATCCTTTGTAGAATTTTTGTCAAAGGGAGATAAAAGATTCAAATGAAATATCAGTTAGAGAGAACACAAAGAAGGGAGAGAAAGTATATATCCATCCATTGGGAGGGAATCAGAGAAGTATCAGAAAGGAAGAAGAAGATCAAATTTGCAGGGAGAGTCTTCCTGAAATGCTGAGATGTTATATAGTGATTAAACATATTAAATAGACAAGCTAGGGAGAGCTTATCAAGCTACAACATTTATATATAGAGTTGTAGTTCAAATATTTGGTATTTTATGGCATATTTCATATTGTGTTTCCATCAATGCCAAAGGGAGAAATTGACGATCTACAATTGATTGAATACATTGATGAACTGAATGGACAAGTGAAAGATAGTGATTGGAGATCATCGAGTTACTAAAGTGATATGTAAGGCAATTAAATCAATCAATATGTATTGTCATTGATGTCAACTAATCTTAACTATACTTATCATGATGGTTACAAACATCTGAAGAAGAAGAATGGTAAAGGAAAGACATATCTACATGAAGATGAGATGGATATGGAGATATGGCTAAGGTATACATTGGGTAACTTATTGATGAGTCTATGGCATCATTTTGTTGACTTGATTGTAATTACATGAATTTGTTATGTATTGAAGATCATAATTGAACAAGTTAATGTGGTCGGTAATTGAAGATTTTAGTATACACTGAGTCAGTGTAGTGTATATTGAGTGACAGTAATAACTGAGTTAGTATTCACTAACACATTCTATATTAACCGAGTAAGAGAAACAATTAAATTTTATAACAAACGACTGAATTGATGAGTTGGAAAGTTGCTTATGATTCTGAGGTAAAAGATAAAGTTTTTTATGATGATCTAACGACTAAAAAAATTCAAGATTGATCGATTGGAAGAGATTGAAACATGTTATTGACACATTTTCCAAGGAAGATTGAAGTGGGAAAATGAATGATGGAGATTAAGAGGCAAAATCTAATGGATGATAAGAAAATGATTTATGATGTCTATTTAAAGAGACATGAGATTCATTGTTGAGTCTACAGCTTATTGAATATGCGGGATAAATTACGTGGATGGAAGTTTTCATGCACCACTAATCAAACTGGTTACAGATATAACCAAGCAAAGTTATAGGCATAATCAAACGTTAGAGTATTAGTGATTGAGCTGAATATATTGAAGGATTGAAGTGATTATTGATCAGAGGAGGTATTTTGAGCTTTGATTAGATCTGAAAATCTAGAAATATTAGTTTTATTTGAATCAGATCATTACTATATTAGTTTAACCATTGTTATAGCTAAATCTCTTAACCAAGTGGACTTAACAGTCTTATTTGTATTATGACATTCCATGAATGTCAATTGGTTTTCTTTTTTACCCCATAGTGAATGCTAGTAAAGAGTTAACTATTAGTGATAAATCCTTTAACTAGGTCACACCTTACAGTGTGCATTATAACCTTTAAGAGGGTTGGCTCCTAACTGAGCTCACTTTAGAAGAGTGAAATATTTTGGGTTACCAGTCCCAGGTGGTTTTTCCCTTAGCGGGGTTTCCATGCTAAAATCCTTATGTTATGTGTTGTGTAATTTGATGTGATTGGATTATTAGTTTACTTTACGCATTTCATATTTTGGATTAATGGGTAAACACAATATTGATTTTACTAGTATTCGATAAATGAACAGAAAGATTATTATTACTATCTTACCAAGTTGGTTATTTGGAAGTTTGAGCTTATACATTTGGGAGTTTGGGACTATAGGATAACTATAATTAATTGATTCACCCCCCTCTCGGTTATCTAACATTTTATATAGTCCTTAGTGCCTTTAGAAGATGAAAAATAAAAATAAGCTATTAGAGAATGGGTCTATAGAGAGAAAGAACTTGAGGAAGTTATTCTTACTACTACAGTCTCTCCTGAGAAATATGAAAAAGGATATGACTTTCTAGCCAAACTGGGTTACCCAAGTCATGGTCCTTTAAGTGCTTGAAACATGCTCTTATTGAACCTATGAGTCATACTAATGGAATAAAATCTAAGTATAAGACTGGATTGAGATTTTCTAGTACACAATCGATTTTTGACCCCTCTCTTGATAATAATGAATCTGAAGAAGAAATTGTGCCTACTTATACTTTTGATCAAGATGAAGAAAACTTTGTCTCCTCCACTTCTATTCTTTTGCATGAAGAAGGATCTTCATTAGAACAAGATGATGAAGTTTCCAAATCCCATTATAATGAAGAATCATATGTTGAAGATACTAATAGAGAATGCATTCGCAAGAACATGACATGATTGTTACAACAAGAAAGAGACATTGATTCACAAGAATATGAATGGTATTCTCTCTCAGTCAAGTCAACAGAATTGGGAATATATGTAGTGCATACTTATGCTAACCAAAATAAGGTAGTAGATGAGTCACCTATAGGTCCTAAGGAGTTGAACTTATGTGTTTCTTTCATTGATCAAGTTAACCCCGCTAGGAATTAATTGGATCTAGATACTTTTGAGGGAAACCTTATAGACTTCAAATATCTTGTCATTGGAGATGACTTCCCCCATATTAATACTTTGGGACCTTCCACTTCTCTCCCTCTCATATACCCTGACCTTATTGATTGGTCGCAACAGAATCAACCACTTATGTTACTTTCTCTCCAAAATGACTATGAAATTGCCTGCTACCTCAATGCCATTAAGTTCATAGTTTCTTCCACCAGTGAACCAGTGATAAACATGATTGAAATAGATATCAAGTTCCTTAGTCATAAAATAAAAATAAAAATGAAAAGGAATAAGTGTTTTGATGGCAAAAACCACTTTGTGGTGGTGTCAGAGCCTAAAAAGGTAAAAACAAAAGATGTAACTAAGGGTGAAAACCTCTTTGAGGTTCCCAAGGATGAAGTACTTGGTAGTCTGTCTAGTTATTTTCAAGATAGATCTTCAATATTGATAGAGCCAAAATAGACTATAAATCTTCGAACAACTAAAGCACCACAGCTCATACATTTAGCTCAATCTCTATCAACAAATAAAAATAATAGTTTACTGAGTTCTTCAAAGAAAAGAAGGTTATTTTTTCTTGGACATATGCAGACATACTAGGGTTGGACACTAATCTTATTATGCATCATTTATATATAGTTCCTAGTGTTAAACTTGTCAAACAAAAACTATGAAAGATGCATCCACACATAGCTCTCTTCATAAAATTTGAATTAGAAAAACTCTTGAGTGCTAGATTTATAAGAGTTGTAGATTATGTTGAATGGATTTCAAACATTGTACGTATATCTAAACCAAAAAAATCCTTTCGTGTCTGCAAAGATTTCTGAGACCTTAACAAAGCTTGCCCAAAGGATGACTTTCCACTTCTAAACATAGACATGATAGTGGATATGACTGCAGGTTATGAGATATACTCTCTCATGGATGGTTTCTTGAGATATAATTAGATTAAGACAACTCCTAAAGATCAAGAAAAGACTACCTTCACATGTGCATGGGGAACCTTTTGCGGAATGTCAAGCCATTTGGCCTAAAAAATGTCAGAGCTAGTGTACAAGAACTAGAACTTCTAGATGAGTGTAGAAGAGTTGCATTTGATCACATGGGGGTATATCATAAAAGGATGTCACAAAGTTATAAAAAAAGGTTCATTCTATAGAATTTCAGGTTGGAGACCTCATCTTGAGAGAGAATCCTAAAAATCAACAGAATAGAGCACAAAAAGGAAATTTGATAAGCACGAGATCCAAAAGCAACAGTAACCTGGAAAGACGTGTCATGGTAGAAGAAATATAAAAATCTTCCAAGTGGTGAAAACCCTTTTGGATTCCATCTCAATCTCCTTGGTCTGAGATCAATCTTTGTCTAGGTCTAGGGGGCATGAATCATATTCTCCTTTGGTGTGCAATGGTGTTTTCTTAGCAACTCACTTCAGTGTTTCTCAACACTATCCCAAATAGTGTTTCTCAACACTTCCTTTGACATCGATTGTTTCTCAACACTTATCAGATATGTTACATTGATTTGATGCTTTGTATGCAATCTAGGATTATGTGATATTTCTCACTTACATGTATGAGTCCTAGGGTATGTGCAGGATCATGGTATGCCAAAAAGTGGTGATGTGAAAAAAATAAACTTTTCACTTGTCCAAAAGTGCACTAATCCATTTTTTGACTTTTTAGTGGGCCTGGGTGTCAGTGCACCTAGCCAAGCCAAAAGCCAAAGCACAGGCCTAATTGGATATCCGATAAATTTGGATATCCAATTTTTGCTAGTAATTTATATTTACATAGCCCAGTTGCATTCAACATTTTCACTGTGAAAATGTTGAACACGGCTTAGGGCTTTCAGATATTCGATCAAATCCTATATCTGATTTTGTTAAGATCACCATATAAGTTCAACTTTTAAGTTTTTATTGTTTTTTAATAGAAATTTGTAGTTTTTTATATAAAAATTAGGGTTTAAATGAGTTTTTTTATTTTTTTTAAATTGATTGTAATTATCTATGTGTTCTAATTATAATCATACATGGACTCAAATCAATCAGAAAACCCTCCCAATGATCCCGCAAATAATCTAGAACCACCTCCTAATAGTCCCCCACTTTTAGAAGATGAACCAGTCTCAAACCCTCGCCGTTTAGAGGATCTCATAGGAGAAAATCTAAATTAGCTTAGAGGATTTCAAACCACATATGCTAATATCCCCACATTGCACCCCATGTTTACCACATTGAACTCCATTATTGAAAACATGGAGAAACTTACAGAGAAACATAATGTTGCTCTTCTTTGGCATGATTCCATGCATGCCCAGTTTGACGATGGGCTTGACTATGATCAAGTTATGAACCTAAAAATAACAAAATATGATATATGTAATCTTTTTGTGGATCCCAAAACTAGTCTAAAAGTGGACCCTAAAAAACCCAAGTTGTCAATTAAATGGTGCACAAATAATGCAATACATGACAACTTTTGGGAACGTTGGTGGATGGTTTTTGATAGACCACCTCACAGCAATTTGGATGTCCCATTTTATTTCATTAAAATTTTGGATGCTAAATTTATGCTTGGTCACAAGGTCAATTATTGGAGTATGAGACCAAACCAGGGTGTAGGCTTAGGTGCTCCTCGGGACAGGCCATGGACATTGAGTGAAATCCCGCACATATGTTCCCCTCTCCCAAGATTTCACCACCTCCTATAGTGCATCATCCTAATATTATTACTGAGGCCAGCTCACAAACTATTCAAGCCATTCACACCTTGAGTGATCTGCTAGTTACGTAGAGCATGACATTGTTGTCTCCTCATCCTGATACTTCTGGCCCTTCCACATCCTCCATGACCTCACATGTTTGTGTGTCGCACACTTGCATTATGTGCAAGAATCTATGCTTAGGTCCCCTGAATGATAGTGATGCATATAACTATGTCTTCAAGGTGGATGATACTATGGGTGTGAAAATTGTACCTGATCTGTAGACACAACACTTCAGTAAAAAATTAGAGGTTAGCTATAATCAAAATCATGCAAAATTAAAATCTAATCTAACCAAGAGATTTACTGCCTTCTAGTAGGTGTGAGATTAATGTTCTCAGATTGTAATCGAGATCAGTGACCTAGATGACACCTAAGTGAAGGATTTGAATGCAATTGATCTAGATATGAGATTGAATGCAATTAAGCTATTTTTTTTTTGGATTTTATGATGCAATAAGGAATGAAAACTTGATATGAATCTATGCTAGATGAAATTGATATGCTATAAATGCTATTGAAAATTGATATGCAATGCTAATCTAACAATGATATGCAATATGAATGCAAAAATAAGATTGATCTCACAAAGATGTCGATTCGCAAGAGCTTTGATTCTTCAATTCCAATTCTCCAACGTGATTGTGTAACTCTTGAATTGATCTTGGCAGCGTAATTGTGCAAATTTGTGGATTGATTTGTGAAGAGCTGAAGCCTTAATTTATAGAAATCCCGGGCTTTGGAGGTGCATGGAAGAAAGCCATAAATCACTCAAATAACTCAGGTTGATTTTTGAGTTATCTGATCATGAAAGATAGTTAATTCTTGAAATCATGCAAAAATAGCTTCTAACTCAAATTAGAGTTTAGATCAGCTTTTTGAACTCCAAAAGGATGTTGAGTTCCAAAAAGTCAATAACTTGCATTGATTTTTTGATTTGGAGTTTAACTGTTTCTTTTGAATGTGCATAATAATTAAGAATTAAATAAATAAATAATGCGATTTATCCTCAACTTAACTAATTTTTGAAAATAAATAATTAATTTATGGGTTAATTAACTATTTAATCAAACTTTTATTAAAAACTATATTATTAAATAATGACAACTCGCTTTAATTAATTAAATAAAGATTTAATCAATTATTCATAGGATATTGGATTTATTGTCAAAATTAAATAATACAATTAATAATAGATAGAATTAAATTTAATTAAATAATTAAGTGGCAAATATTAAATCTAATTAATTAAATATGAAAATATTCAATTAATCAAACTTTAGGATAAATTGGATTTATCGCCAAATAATCATTAAATTAAAGATAATTAAGATAATTAGGAATATTACTAGGAATATTCCCTGATGCAGAATTTAAGATAATCAATTAGATTTGATGATGTTCAGATGTGCCTTAGGTTAGGACTTCTATGTCGATTTTGTTCGATTTGTCGATGTAGGAGGTTAATGAACATATAGCCCATTTTTGGGATATTACAGATACTACATAGCACACTACAGGCACTGAAGCACCTCATGAAGATGTGCATCAGGGGCATACAGAGCCATGGACTCCTATTGTTATGGTAAGGGTAAAGAGTTCACTCTTTACATTGTATTTACTTTTAAACATTTATTTTTAGTAGAATTTTCTTATAATAATTTCCCACTTATATTTTTTTATGTGTTACATTTATGTTTAGTTGATGAAAGAGGATGAGATGGCACAGGTGGAGGGGTCCACACTTTTGGCCATATCATTTGGCCTTGACACTTCCATGGTGCATATGCTTTAATGTACTCATTGGTTTCCTTAAATTATTATAATACTATATTTTTATTTTTATTTTGTGTGTGTGTGTTTTCTCATTTTTATGATCATCTTATTACATACTGATGTAGGTGTCACTAGTTGCCACTGGGGGGCAATGTGAGTGATAGAAACTCTCCTAGGTGTGCTTGCACAAATTCTTCTCTAGGACTTTACTTGTCCTAACCTTCCAAAGATCCCAAACCCTCTTCTATGACCTCGATAGTATTTTCTCTCTTGGCCTAAGACTATTCCAACTCAACTCTATGATTCAATCTTCTTGTGCTTCACCTTGAAGGATTACTACCACTTAGGTTGCTTCAACTCTTTAGTCCTCCTTGGATGACTCCAAGTATACATTTACCATGAACTCTTCACAAGTGCTGCAAGGGGTGCATTCTCCATTATAACATCCATTTATATCCCTAATGATCTCATTTGAATAGGACACAAAGACTTTTCTCATCGGATTCAAGATCTACCATGCCCTTGGCTTAATAGGCCCAATTGATCTAGTAGCCCTAGATAGGGTGATTTTCCCAATTCTTCCTAAAAACTTTCAAATGACTCCAAAATATAACTTCACATTTAGATACCCTTTTGGGAGACTTTAAATATTTTGGGGGTCGTAGGATTCTAGGGCTTTCATACAATAGATTCCTAAAATATAGGGCTAATAGGGCTACTAGGGCTATTTTTATGCAATCTACTGATTTCTCCCTAGAAATCTATCTTAATAGATTGGCCAATTCATAATCTCATTACCATGTAATAATATGACTATTTTCTATATGAAACCATCCTCCATTCAAGCCTTCACTCTTTCCCCTACAATTGCACACCAAATCTTCATTGTCATGCACCTAGCTGGGTACACTGGTCTTGCCTAGGGCATGATGCTAAAAATGGCCATCTGGTTCTTCATGCTTCCTACTTGCATATTTACACTATAGAAGGTCTCCCCTAACATATTCATACAAACCCTAGTGGTTTCCACAGTTGGATTCTATGGGGGAGCTATTCTTTCCAAGATCACTCTATCAGCACTAGCAACTATACTACTTACAAAACAATTTAAAAGTCTAAACTAATGAACTTAAAACCTCTACACTATTGAGCATAAATGGATTAGAATTAACTCTACTTCTCAAATCCAACACTAACTTTCACACTTCAATCCATATGATAACTCATGCACTCAAAACAAGTCGATTGTCACTGTAAACTAGAACATTGTGTCTTCATTCAAAAGACAAAACCTTCTTACACTGTACTGCCTCAGGAAATGGGATCATATCTTAACTAAATATGCCTTCTCCATATTTTCAAACCAATAAGCATTAATAAAAATCTTTAAATTTGAAGGGATCAAAGCGACGCAAAGCAAGGTGAGAGGATCCAATTAAGGACAGTCCAACCTTGCAGCTTTAGAATTACACAACAAAAATACACAACACCACAAGCCAAGATATGCTTCAAAACACAATATTCAATAACATGCCTAGTTGTAAGGCCTTCCAAGTTAGGGCCAATTACAATCAAATATTACAATTCTATAAGATCCACACACAAATCCAATGCAACCTCAGTTAGTTTAGCTTTGACGACAATCAGAAGCTGACAGAAACCCTAAGGCAGATCTAAACTTGAGCTCGCAAGCGTCCAAGTAATCTCCTTATCTCCAAGTCTGCAAACCACTAGCTCTACTATTACAAATTATTAGATAATAATCTAATCTCCAGATCATGCAAGATCTTTTCCATAACTTCACCAACTCTAGCTTCGCACAACCTAGAACTAGTTTTCCAGATCTTCCAAGTCTATCCCTAAACATCTACCCAAAGCACCCCTTAAATACTAATCATCAGCCACAATTTGGCTGGATGACAACATTAACTATTTCTAACAAATATTAAATGCAATAATATTAGGAATGGGATCACTAAGAGGAGGGTGAATTAGTGTTCACTATATTTTAACTTTTTACTTTAATCTTTAAACTGAACTTGAAAGCTTAAGAACTAAAATAAACATGAAACATGAAATCAACACATGACACTAATATGGTTATGGGGAAACCCAAATAGGTAAAAACCCCAGTGGGAATTGACGCCCACTAATATTCTACACTAGTGTTCTGTGATCCTTATTAGAAGATCCTTAACCCTATTAGGAGTTGCTTGACAATGCATTAAGTACAGTAGACCTTGTTAAGGGTCAGACCCTGTTAGGAGTCTTTTACAATAATCCCTATTAGGGGAGTGGACTCACTGTCCTATAGCTCACTACTCAAATGGTGAAGGCTACAACCTTCTGATCTCAGATACACACTATATATGTGAGGTGAACTGTTCCTATGACACTGCTTGTCAAATCAATTCCTTTGATGCGCTAATGCTTTGACCTCTTACAAAGTTTTAATACATCTCATAGTGTCTTCACACACTTTTTCTTTTCTTAACACATCTCTCTATCAACTTCCATACCGAATACAATGGGCGCATCTTATATTTATACGCTCATACAAAATAAACAACTAGGTCGGCCCTATAACCTATTACAAACAACTCTTCCAAATGAATTGGCTTAAGAGTGCTTACAAACAAACAATTACACATGTCAAAAACCTAAATACAATAGGCACATATCCTTTACAACTTTACATTATAACCGCAAACCAAAATACTAATTGTCAGTTGCTTGCTCTGTTCTTCACTGGCACGCATTGGTTGTGCAACTTCAACTGACTATAACTTTCACATCCTTGCATATCTGATTATGCACTCATAGACTAAGCATGAGTATAGTCTAACCAACTTAACTTCTAGGGTTCATACCATAATTATTTCATACACTAATGTGTTGATGCTCTGAGCTATAGGAACTCCGTATAATGTCCAGTCTTCAACACTTAACTAAATTTTGATCTTTTCATCAAGTGCGCTGACTTCAAACTGCTATATGACTTTGTTGCCATAATGAGAACACTATATCAAGTCATATACATCGGTATAGCCAACTTTCCAACAATCTCCCCCTTTTTCATTGATGGCAACAAAGGAATATGGCCAAGTTGCTAACTGTCCCTTAACACAAAAAACTTTTTGTCTTCTATACATTTCTTTTACATAATCTTATATCTCCCTATATATATCACAATCCACAATCCATATTCTATACACAACTCCCCCTTTGACATTAATGACAAAGGTGTATCAAAAAACTTTATTTACACATACTCACTAAGGAAAAACATCTGGATATGTTGTCTTTAGGTTCTGGATCTCCTTCTTCCAAAAAGTGATCAGTGAATTTACTATCTGGAGATGGGCACATAAGGCATACTGTAGCTTCTCCATCTTCTCCAAGTCACTACTAGGACCATGCTCATAAGTTACCATGGTGGCATCAATCTCCTTGATGTTCTGATCAAGTATGTCTAATGAGGGCACAAGAGCATTCCTCAACTAAGTTTGTATGGACCTTATCTTTTTTATCTCTTTCTCTTCCTTCTCAATTTTGTCCATATGTCCTTGGTAGACATTATTGCACATGCTCACATCTGTGGATTTGTCTTTCACTAAACTCTTTAGTTTCTCAATCATAGCTTTTGCCTCTTTTATTTTCTTGAAATGATCATCAGTAAGCTTATCTTGGTTCATGCATTCCGAAATGATTCTTCTTCCCTCATCTACAAATTCCTTTAGGGATGCTTGACCAGACTTGAGAGATCTTAGGTCAAGTGCAAAGTTTCTAACCAACTCATTTAACCTCTTCTTTAGATACATTTCTTTTGCAACTAGGGATGCAGACTCTTCAAGGCTTGAGAAATTGCTTTTAAACTGAGAAATGATTGTACTTACATCATCAATAGTGTGTACCTTAGACACTTGCTTGTTCATAGGTAACAAATTGTTCAGTATGTTCACTGATTTCATAAGGAGAGGATTTCTCATTACTTGTTTCTCCTTTGCCTTCTCCATATCCAAGATGCTAAACTTAATTAGGTCTTCTTCTCTCCATGAGTCCAAATTGGATGTGTCGGGTGTCAAACTTGACAATAATGATGAGGAGGGAGTGATGGGAGTGCTATCCATCACTTCTTGTTTCACCTTGACCAGTTTATATGATGTTTCATCCTTATGTTCACTTACTTTTTCCTCTTCTTCTTCTTTCTTTTCTTCTTTTTTTTCATCAAATATGTCTTCAATAAGCACTTCTTGATGAGTGGGAGGTGAGTTGCTGCATAAGATTTTATCTTCTTGTGTGCTCACAAAAGCTTCCTCAAAATTATCCAATTATGTGTCAGTGGTTGCCATGGCTATCTCTGCATTTTCAATGACAATGGTGTTTTCCTTGAGTGATTCTAACATGGGCACAAACTTATCTACCTCTAATTGTGTTCCATCTATCGGCGCTAAGTCCTATGGACCTGTCACTGGTGTATTGGAGGTCTCTACTTCTTTGTCTTGCTTACTAGGTGCATGAGTGATGGGCATAGATGGAGGTTTCATGTGTTTCTCTAAGAACACTTTGTCAAAGGCCTTCTCTATTTCCTTCATTCTTAGCTCATACTCTTTGTTCATAATGTGTAGAGTTCTCATCTTCATTTGTTAAGTGTGGCTTCACTAAATTCAATATCAGTGTCTTTTCTTCATTAGAACATACTGGAAGATTTTAATCTAGTGTTTGTTCTCTGATTCTAAAGTCTTCTTCAGTGGCTTGTCTCTTCAAAGTATCCAAAATCTCCCAAACCTTATCTGGGATATTTGTCTTCAATTCAAGAACTATCTTCTTGAATTTTATCATATGTTTGATCAATATCTCATGAATTTATGACTTATCAATTTCATGATATTTATCATAAAACTTGGCTATTTAATCTAGCCTTCCTTCTACTATTCTAGTCCTTAATACTTTAAGGCTTGGTCTGCTTCCTACCTCAGGAGGTGCTTGAGTGTTTTTCTTGCTCCTTGTAGCTCGCAAGGATGGATGACTAGTGTTGGCTTCTTTCTTCCTCTTTACTATTGGCTTATACTCTGGAGGAGTGGTAAGGTCAATAGTATCTTTGGGTGTAGAAGGAGTATTATCTTCTTTACCCTTCTGACTGTCATCATTTTTAGTTTTTATCTTCTTTAACTTAGGATCTTCTTGTTCTTCTTTTGTTGCTGTGCTTTTCAATTCCAAAGAAATCTTCTCTTCCCTTGCCTTGTCAAGGTCTTCTTGTGTTACTCCATGAATTCTGAGTATCTCAGATGTAATCTTAGAGGCTTTCCTCTTAGTTGTTGCACTATTAAGTTTAGCATCTACTTCTCTGGTTTTCTCCTCGTATGTTCCCCATCTAGGTTCATTAGGATCTTTGGGGGCTAATAGTAGTACCTGTGCATATGCTTCAAGGACTTTTTCCTCTACTTCATAACCAATTGGATGAATCCACTTAGTTCTTGGCTCAACAACTTCCATACAAGTAGTATTAGTTTCAACCATAAAACATATTGTATCCTTATATTTTTCCACAATGCTCTCTGGAATTTTGTACCTCATTTGCATCTTAGCCCTAAAGAACTTCAATTCCAATGTTACATAATCTCTCAATTTACTCTTGGTGGATGCTTTGAGGGATATCTGTGGCATGGTTAGAATGGACTTGTCCAAATACAAATCTGATACTTTCCCAACTATATGAAGGTACATGTAAATGATTAATGATCCAAACCTGAATATCTTGGTCTTGTCATGTTTGATGGCCTTGATGTTATCAATTAGTTGTGCGCACAAGATCTCACAAAGATTGAACTCCCCATCTTCGTTCACAAGTCTGATGGCTGCCAGAATTGTGCCCGCAGACACACTATTCACCCTGCTGGTGTGATGAAACCTGTATCCCAGTATCATAGACATCATTTTGATGTTTTCTTTCTCAATAGGCTCAATTTTCATCCCGCGCCTATCACTTCTAGACTTGCATGTTTGCTCAACAATCTTTCAGACATCCTTGCCCATAGGAAGGATGGTGCCTGTCCTAGAAAGGCCTATCATCTCATATATCAAGTCACTGGTGAATCTTACCAGTACATCACCAATCCAAAACAAATCTTCATGAATTTTTCTCAATAATATATTTATCCATTCTATCTCATAGAATTCATATGCCATAGCATACTCAACAATAGGGTGATCATTCCATTTGACATATTCATCCATAAATGTTTTATCTAGTTTCAGCATGGTATCCATGTGCACACTTAACCTATCTAACACAACTAGTTCTTTCTTGCAATAGATATATGCCCTAATGTCCTCAACATGCATGACACCCATAGGCGTGGGGGAGAATGCTCCCTTTAAATCATCTAGGGTTGATTTAAATGGATGCTTCTCAAATACATATCTCTTCTTCTCTGCAACATCAAAAAATATGGGAATGGCCATAACTTACTTGACTAAATGCTTTTCAACTAATCTCTGAGATACTTCTAAAGACTTCGGGATTAGTGTGATGAACTAGGGTTTCTGCAACTGACTAAATGCACTACAAATCATTGATAGATCAATTTCCAAGTCTTCACAACAACTTCCAAGGCTCTTTCAGTTCTTCAATCGCTTTGAATTCAAATGCAATGAGTAATTAAACAATTTTTTGTGTACTTAAAGTGAGAATTCCTCCATTAATGCAAGTCACGTAAACCAGGCTATCAATTCAAAATTTCAAACTCGAGTTCTATTCACAATCAGCATGTGTGCTCTTGCACGAAGGTTCCTTTATACTCCAAAAGCTTAATTCCAATGGTGTATACTCTGAGAATGAGTATACTAGCCACACAGTGGTCTAAAGCTAAATTAGCTCCCCCTATGACCCTAAGGGTCATTCATCTAGATGTAGAGGGTGCATCCACTGCAGATGCATCCAATACATTCTCATCAACTTTTTCCTTCTTTCTTTCTGTCCAAATCAAGCTTGTATCCTCTGAGGCTTTCACAAACTTGACTTCTCCTTCAGGATCAAATACTGGTTCTTCAGCCTTTTTAGGGCTTTCCTGACCTTGCGTCCTTAATCTACAAAACTTTGAGATATGTCCAGCCTTGTTACAAGAGTGACAAATGGCTGGAGATCTTATATTCCTTAGCGCATTGACATGAGTCACCATTTTGCACTATTTTGTTGAGTGACCATTATAGTTACATATCTAACATGTAACATTCTGAGAGCCTCTTACATTTGTCTAATTCTGATTTCTCTGATCATGCGGAATCCTATTCTTCTTACTAGTCTTACAATTCATAGCTCTATGACCAAATCTATTTCATGAATAACAGTATCCATTAAAAGGTCTTACCTCTGTGCAATTCCTTGCAATGTGACCATGCTTGTTACATGCAAAATAGGTGCATTCTACACACTTGCGCTCATTCTTAGGAGGTCCACCATTGTCTTTGGTTTGATCTTCAATCTTCTCAGTATTAGTAGAGTCCTTTTGTGTATCTTTTCTTGCTTGCATGTTATCAATCTGGTTTTGTGCTTCATTGTATCCAATACAGCTAGTGTCTCCTTTGGCTCTTCTTGCATACAACTGAGATTCTATCAAATTAGAACTTGTGTGCAATTTGTCAATGTGATTCTTTGCTTCTTTCAATTCAAACTCCAATCTTTCTTTACTATTCCTTAGTTCCAAGATTTCCAAGTTAGATTCCCTTAATTCTTCATTGAGTTGAAGATTCTCCTTGACTTGTTCATTATAGACATCCTGATTGTTAATCAGTTTGTCATGAAATTCTTCAAGCTGATTTAATAAGGATGCATTTTCTTCTTTTAATTTCTTGACCATTATCCCCATTTCACTGGTGGAACATTCTTCCAGATCCCTTCTTAACTTCTTCATAACTAATTGAGCATCACTGACTTTTTTTTTTAGTTCTTTAATTTCTCTTTCAGATTTGTCCAGGTCTTCAAGAGTGGCTTCAAGATTTTTATTTAGCTATTTCATTTCTACTTTGTCCATGATCTCCTCAAGTGGTTAAACTTCTTTGCTAAGGACCAGAGCTCTAATGCCAATTTTTAGGAATGGGAACACTGAGAGAGGGGGGTGAATCAGTGTTCACTGTATTTTAAATTTTTACTATAATCTTTAAATTGAACTTGAATGCTTAAGAACTAAAATAAACATGAAACATGAAATAAACACATGACACCAATATGGTTACGGGGAAACCCAAATAGGTAAAAACCCCAGTGGGAATTGACACCCACTAATATTCTGCACTAGTATTTTGTGATCCTTGTTAGAAGATCCTTAACCCTGTTAGGAGTTTCTTTATAATGCATTAAGTACAGTAGACCTTGTTAAGGGTCAGACCCTGTTAGGATTCTTTTACAATAATCCATGTTAGGGGAGTGAACTCACTATCCTAGAGCTCACTGCTCAAATGGTGAAGGCTACAACCTTCTGATCTCAGATACACACTATATCTGTCGGGTGAACTGTACCTATGACACTGCTTGTCAGATCAGTTCCTTTGATGTGCTAATGCTTTGACCTCTTACAAAGCTTTAATACATCTCATTATGTCTTCACACACTTCTACTCTTCTTAACACATTTCTCTATCAACTTCCATATCAAATACAATGGGCACATCTTATAGTTATATGCTCATGCAAAATAAATAACTAGGTCGGCCCTATAACCTATTACAAACAACACTTCCAAATGAATTGGCTTAAGTGTGCTTACAAACAAATAAGTATACATGTCAAAAACCTAAATACAATAGGTGCATAGCCTTTACAACTTTACATTATAACTGTAAACCAAAATAGTAATTGTCAACCGCTTGCTTTGTTCTTAACTGGCACACACTAGCTGTGTAACTTCAACTAACTATAACTTTCACATCCTTGTATATTTGATTATGCACTCATAGACTAAGCATGAG
This sequence comes from Chamaecyparis obtusa, assembly GCA_027943335.1. Classification (NCBI taxonomy): domain Eukaryota; kingdom Viridiplantae; phylum Streptophyta; class Pinopsida; order Cupressales; family Cupressaceae; genus Chamaecyparis; species Chamaecyparis obtusa. The sequence goes on along the minus strand of BSBK01001084.1, from coordinate 1,108,989 downwards.
TATAGTCTAACCAACTTAACTTCTAGGGTGCATACCATAATTCTTCCATACACACGTGCACTGATTCTCTGAGCTGCAGGAACTCTGTACACTGTCTAGTCTTCAACACTTAACTAAATTCTGATCTTTTCATCAAGTGCACTGATTTCAAATTGCTATATGACTTTGTTGCCATAATGAAAACATTATATCAAGTCATATACATCAATATAGCCAAATTTCCTTACAAAAAATTAAATCCAACATGTCGGTCTGAAACAATAGCTACCAATATTAAATACACCGAGTCAGCCCAACAATCACACAGAACTCCAATCGGTAAACCAGAACTATCGAGAAATAGTGAAATAACTGAGTAAGCCAAGCATTGTCAAGCACCACAAGCATTGCCAAGTAACACTTTCACCAAGCAGCAGAGATTGCTGAGTTCTTTTAGTGACCGAGCTTCCTTCAATGACTAAGACCGTCAGTCAAGGCTACAACTGAGAAAAACCAGCCAAAAACAACAACACCCATGCAGTTTCACCAAGGACCAAGAATGTCCCTACATCACCCCAGAATGCCCCTGCATCAGACACCCCAGGTTCCAAATGATGTTCATATGTGAGAAGAACATCTTCCAAGATTCAACACATATATTCCAAATTGGTTCTTCACATACAAGTCCTCCATCTTTTCAGATTGCATACTCTTCCACTTCGACTTCCTCTATCTCTTCAAGTCTTTCCTAGACAATGCACAGGTTGATTCTCCATATTGATCATTCATTTTCTCTAGATCCACCAACTCAAATCATCTACCAATACTTAGGCTTCTCCTATTGAGTGTTGTATCCATCAAAGACATCAGGGAAAACTTCATGTCATCCTTCTCAATAGTAAAAACATTTCTGACACAATCATACATAGCTCTGCAATCAAATTGCCAAGGTCTACCAAGCAATATATGACAACTATTCATCTCCACAATGTCAGATAACACAAGATCCTTATACTAGCCAATCTAAACATTAATGAAGCATTGTTCTCTAACTTCCAAAGCATGAACATCTTGCAGCCAACTAATCCTATAAGGACGTGGATGTTTCATTCTATTCAAACCAAGTTTCTGAACCATGTCCTCAGCAACAAGGTTATCAGTACTACCATTATCAATAATAACATCATAGATATTACCTCTAAACTTGCATCGGGTCCTAAACAAGTTACTCCTTTGACAAGGTTCATCCTTTGTAATGAGCTGTAGACACCTAAAAATCCTTTAGAAAATAAAGTATTTTTATTTTCTGAAAAATCCCTGATGACATCATCATTTATTAATTAATTAATTATTTAATTAATTAATTTATTTTTATGTCATTAAATCCCTTTTTCTTAATTAAAAATATTTAATTAAGAAATCCCTCCCAAAAATGTTTAAATCTTATTTAAACATTAATCCCCTATTTATTAATTATTTTAATTAATAAATTGACCAAAAATCCCCCAAAAAAATAATTAATTTATTTTTTGACCAAAACTTGGCCAATTTTCTTAAGACCACTAACCTTTTCCAAAATCTTCTAATCCCTTCTTAATTTCGATTAAAAGGCTAATCCCATCTTTTCTAACCCTAATCTCAACTCAAAATATTTAATTAAGATTAAATATTTAATTTTCATATTTATTGAAAATATTTCAATAAATTTTCCCAAACTTAAGCTTTTGGAATGAATAAACTTTTATTCCATAAAACCTAGGAGAATTCTAGACTCTTCTAGAAACTTCTCAACCCAACCTCTTCACCCATCCTAATCCTAAAATCCCCTAATCCTAATCCTAATCCCCTTTCTAATCTTGTCACATTCCATTAGCAAAAGGTTTACCAAAACTTATGCTAACCTCCTCTTAGTCATCCTCCTTAGTCAACAAAGATGGCCACCTCTTGGCCACCTCTTGCAAATGCATTTAAGGATGCATTTAAGCCTTCCTTATCTTTCTTACATGCATTCATTATGCATTTAAGACCTTCTTATCCCTTCCTTGCCACCTCTTGGCCTTGGGCACATTTACCAAATTGTGCACATGCCCTCAAACTTTCAACTCAATCCTCCCTTGACACTTGTCAGGACACTTGTCCTTGACTCAACCCTAACCTTAGCCCTAACTCTGACTCATCCTTTTTAACCAAGCCCTTCCCTTTTCCTATAAATACCCTCACTTCCTAAGGCAAATCATCTTACAACTCTCAAACTCAATAGCAAAGTTATAATGCCATTTTCATTCTAGCATAAGCATAAACTCATCATTTTAGATCATTTTCAAGCTTAAATCACATTTAAATTAGCTTAATTGGATTAACATAGATTCATTTCTTGTTTAATCAATCTTAGTTCATCTTTTAGCTTTGCATATTTGTGTGTTCTTGAGGCCTTTGAGGCAAAATAGGTTCCTCATACCTATTTTGTGTCATTTTGGGTCTTCTTGATCCTCAAATCATTCTATTTGCATGCTCCAAGTGCTTGAGTTTGCACACCCACATCCATTTATATCCAAGCATATCAAACGGTGCATGGGCGCATCTGTTTTAGGCTTAAACTAAGGTGGCTTTGATTTTAGTTTGTTTACCATTAAATTTGATTTGATAATATGCTATGACGTTTGTTTGTCTTTGGCCTTCAAAACAGGTTTAGGTGCACGCTCAAATCCTAGTCTACATTCTGGCACGCCCGGTGGGACCCACTTCACGGGTTCTTTGCAAACATTCTGATGAGTTTTAGACCATTTTCAAATTTTTCAAAGCTTATAGGTGGACGTAGCACTTAGATCCATTCTTCTTCTTCTTGTCTATATTCTTCTTCCTCTTCTTGTCTATATTCTTCTTCTATTTCGTCTCCTTTCTTCTTCTTCTTCTAGCAAGGAGGTCATGGCCATTTTTTTTCAAAAATAATAATAAAATCCATAAGGAAGCAAAATCATACACACCTTATTTTAGTGCTTAAAATGAACCCCCAAATCATTCTTGAATGCATTAAGGACTAAAATTTGCAAAATTTGTTCTAACAAACAAAACAAAAAAATTAATCAAGGCATTTGCATCCTTGCAACATCAAGGATTTTTAACAATGCATTCATGCAAAGTAGGAATGATCATATCTTTTTGGGCATAAAAAGAACATCAAATCTGTATTCAAACGAGTCAAAACAAAATCTTGAATGAAGCTAAAAGGAAGAACTTAGGTCCTAAAGCGTCATTTTCCATTTGAAAAGCAAACACAATCTTGAATGCCTTAAAGATCAAAACAAAGCTTTTTTAAAAAGTTCTTAATCAACACGCACACTCAATCTTGAATGCCCAAGTCAAAAAACTTGCAAACGCTCGATTTACTTTTTGGAGAAAGGAACAAATCAAAATCTAATCACGAGTGTCTTCATTTCAAAGTTCAAACATCACTTAATCAAATTTGGGAAAATGAACAAAATCTGCTTGATGTGCATGTAGGAGTTTTTCAATTCTTGCATAATCCTTGTTAGAGTAAGCAACGTGGAACATTTGAACTTGGACAAGTTCACCTGTTCTACTTTTAGTGAGGCCTGTCCAAGGAGAAGCACTTCCTCCTCGGAGAACGACCTCAAACCGATATCCCCTCCGGCCGGTATACAAATAAGTGAAGTCCAAAAGAATCACTTATATCTCCTAATCGCCGGGCGTTCGTGCCAAACACGTGTCTGGGGATGGTAAACATTCCTCTCCCCCAGCATTATTGGCAAGGCTCTTAAGTGAGTCACGGATGATCAGCAAAACTGGGTATGGAGACTCCACGGAACTATTAAAAAACTGATAAAATAGAAGCTACCCTATCTACATCTGAAAGTATCAAAATCCTTGTGCAAGGACCGATTCCAAGGGGTTTACCGGGTCGCCTCAAGATTACTCACCATTTGTATTCCCTTCTGGGGGATACCAAGCTGTGGGCAAGTGATTTTGATACTCACCTTCCTTAGGTAGATCTATTTGAAGTGCTTGACAGTCAAAGACTCTGTGAAAACACTTGTTGAAACATAGACTTTCAAAGCTTTGTCAGAGTCAGTTGTCTTTGTTTGTATCCCGCAGGGTTGCTTTGTCCCTTGCAGAGATTGCTTTGACTTTAACTTTTTCCATTGGAAACCTTTGCCTCAAAATCAGAAGCCTCTTTTCCAAAGTGATGCCCAGCAAGAGCAAACATCCTAAAGCGAAGTTGCCCAAATCCCAAGCCTATCAAGAGCGAAAAGTTGCCAAGAAGAACACCAAGACCTATCAATCCATTATCCAAGCAACCCAAGCAGAGGAAAAAACCCAAGCCAGACTTGAGAACATTGCCCATAACGCCCGCATCAAATAGTTCACCTTTCATTTCCGAGTTAACCATCACTTTGTCAACCTTGAGCCAAAAGATTAGCCAAATCCTTGTTCATGTCTTGTTCCATCTTCAGATCTTGAAATCTTGTCTCAAACAGCCTTGCATCTTAGTTTCATTCTAGCTTTCATCTTTTCATCATTAATCAAAACCTTAGTTGCATTTGCATTCATCCTCCTACCAGCATTTTAGAATCAGTCCTTGTCATTTGCACTTGCATCATCCTTCTAGAGCATTGTCCCTTCACCCTTCAAAACCTTTTTCACCAGCATTCCCCCCATCAGCTTTCCATATCTTTCCAGCAGATCCATCATCTTTTGTTCCAAATCTAGAGATCCACCAACACTTAGTGTTCTACCTTTTGAGTTGTTCCTATCTTATATCCAAAATCAGAGACCATCATCCTCTTTTTTGACACAACGTGTTGTCATAAAGAAATCAAACCTTGTCCTTGCATAGCCATCATCTCGAGCAAGAGATTGGAGTGCATTGATAAGAAACTTGTTGACCAAAGATCATCAGTCTATCTTAGGTTGACCCCATCATATCTCTGATCCTCCATTTGGGAAAAATAGCAGCTCATTTGTTGACCGCTCAGTAATCTTTCACCAGCTTTCCACCAGTAACCTATCTTTCCTCCACCGTCTTGATCCATATCCGTTCCATCCAGCTTCCATCATCGCCATCTTGATCCCTATCTTTGCATTTGCATCTTAGAAGTCATCATCTTTAGAAGTTCATCAACTTTGCATCCATCAACATCTTTTAGCCAAACATCTTGCATACATTTAGCACTTGCATCTCCATGCTTGTTGAGACCAGATCTCGGAAAAGAAGAAGCATGAATCCTTATCCACCAACAACCTCATCTGATCCCAAACTTTTCACCAATACCATGATGACCTACAATCCCCACATCCAAGCCAGTAACCCATGTGAAGATCCAAACATCCCTTTATCCCCCTTGGCAAACCAAGCATTTGTAAATCCTCCAGAAAGCCCACCAGCGACCAATGCCCTTGTACCGCAACATCAGCAAAGCACATTTGCCCACTATCTACCAGAAAGTACCTCCATCCCACCATCTCTCTATCCACGCATCCCCATCAAAACTATCCAAGTTCCAGCACAAGCGTATTCTCCGTTTGTCCAATCATTTCCCAATCCTATCATGCAAACACCCCAAGAGCTTTCCACCATTCCCCTTTTCTTGCAAGGGAGCCTTGCCAGTCCCACAACACAAGCTGCAGCGCCATCCGCTCCATCTCCTACCCCTTTTGCTTCATCATCTGCTATGGCTGCCCAAGCCCAAATCCAAACCCAAAGTCAGCTTCCACCTCTCACACAAGCTTTTACACCACCGCCATCCGCAAGTCAAGCAACGCCTTTCACCATCAAAGGAGCACCATCACCCTTCACCCCCCAAGCACCAGTACCTTCTTCTTTGGGGTTAGCGCAATCGCTTCCCATTCCAACCTCATCTTTCTCTTGGGTGTTTCCTTCATTTTCCTCCTCACAAGCATCCGCTCAACCACAACCTCAACAAGCTCCTTTCTCTCAAACATCATTCATGTCCCAAGCTCCCGTTGCTCCTACCATTCCATCATCCACTGCAGTGCACCCTAACACAAGCTCTTAGTGGGGCCTTACACAAGAAGAAATGAAGGCATGGGGGATCCCATCTCAATCCCCTACATCTATGGTTGCAAGTCAACAAACCGCCTTCACCCAAGCAGCACAGCAGCAACTACCCCAACCACCGCCGGCTTCAAGCTATTCATCCCAAATCCCAAATACCTTCCAGCAAGTTCCACCACCTCAATAGCCAACTTTCCCCAGCTATCTTACCCCATCACCCTTTGCTTCTAGCTTCCCCACATCTGTTCCACCTCTAAGTAACGCAGGCATGCACCCAGCTTATATCAGCCAAACCCAAAGCCAACCTCAGCAACTACCACCATCATACCCGCAAGCAGCATCATTCCAACAGCCTCCCCCACAGCAACCACATGTCCCCTTTCAGCAAACAACCATCATTCCTCAACAATAGCAAGTCCCTTGCTATCAGCCTCAGCAACAAAACCCTATCATCCCCCAGCAACAACAAGTTCCCACCCATCAGTTACAACAGCAAGTTCCAAATGTCCAATATCAGCAAGCAGTCCCATAACAACCACCAGTTCAACAACAGCAAGCAGCCCAACAACATCAAGCGGTTCCATATCATTTACCACAATATCCCCCTATGCCACACCAGCAATATCCCCAGCAACCATTGCCCCAAAATCAGTTCCAACCCATTTATCCACAGCAAGCGCCATATCCAGTTCCACAACTTCCATCACAAGCAGAAGTCCCAGTTCCCTCGCCACTCAATGCTGAGTGGGAAGCAATGAAAAATGCTCTAAAGGAGCTACAAAGCGGAACAGAGAATAAAACATACAAGTTCGAAGAGGTGTGCTCATATCCCTTCAATCGGTCCATAGCAACTATCCCTTTCCCCAAGCATTTTGAGATGCCCAAGTTCGACAAGTATCGGGGGAAAGGAGATCCAGTAAATCATATCAAAGAGTTCTACATGGCATGCCAAGAAGTGGCTTACAATGATAACTATCTCCTGTGCCTGTTTCCCAAGAGCTTGGGAGGAACTGCTGTCGAGTGGTTTTACAAAATACCACATGGGACAATAAAAACCTTTGCTGAACTCTCTGAGAAGTTCATCACACACTATGCCCATAATGTGGAGAATGAGTTGTCCTTGCTAGACCTATGCAACTCAAAGAAAAAAGATGGAGAAAGCCTTGCAGAATACTTGCAAAGATGGCAGAATCTTACAACCAGGTTATCATATCAGCTGCCAGAGAAGCATCTAACAAAGATCTTCATTGATAACCTGCATCCAAAGCTATCCCATCACATGCGAATGAACTGTCTCTAGACATACCAAGACATCAAGAGCAAAGGCATAGGCATCGAGAAAGCTCTCCTAGAAGAAGGCACTATTCGTCACTTCAAGGATGATTCCAAGAATAAAACCCAACAATGAGAAATCCTGTTACTGGAATCGTAACAAGAATGTTGTTACAGATGGGGCCACTGACACTAAGAATGTACAATTCATTGTGGCTAGTCCTACACCAGCTCAAACATACCAACTGCCACAAGCACCCATCTATCAGCAACCACCAGCTCCCGCATATCAAGCACCTATTTATCAGCAGCCTCCTCAAGCTCATCAACCACCTGTGCAACAGTATCAGCAGCAATACCAACAGCAATAGCCAGCACATCAAGGCAATCCTGTTAACACAGTTAACATTGCCCCAAGGCAGAACAAGCCCAACAATCAGAACAATCCAAAGAGGACTTTCACACCTTTGGGTGAGCCTCTAGATCAGATCTTTTATCGGCTAGCCAAAGAAAATATGATCACATATCCACCCATCCCACAGAAGGATGACAACGCACCAAAGTCTGATTGGTATAAAGAAAATGAATACTGTGATTACCATCGTGTGAAGGGGCACACAACATTGAAGTGCATGCGGCTTAAGAACTACATCCAGGATCTCATTGATCGCAAGGAGATTCAGGTTGATGCACCAGCTCAAGCTTCACCCAACGCCAGTTTGCAAATATATCAAAATGTGTTCCCCCAACACGATGCCGGGAAGAATCAAGCTAGCGCCAATCAGCCCCAAAATCATGGCAAAGGCAAGCAAGAAGATCACACAGCGGCCTACATCAACTATGACAAGTATGTCGGATGCATAACTCAAGTTGAGCCCATCCAAGATGAGCCCACCATCAATACCATCCATGTCAGAGGGCCGGATCGACAATGTGCTGCAACTACCCGTAGTGGTAGGATAACTGTTGTCGGTGCTCCTCTGAGATCAGCTGCTCCTCCAAGGCCAACATCTACTACATCCACAGCACAGTTTAACACCAGATTAGCATCAAATGCACGCGCAACACAGCATAATGCACCAAGTGCACAATACAATATCATAGAGCATCTTGGGAACATGCCAGCCCAAATATCTATCTTGGATTTGCTCCGCACATCACCCATCCATCAGGAGATCCTGGACAAAGCTCTAAAAGAAGGCCATGTCCCCACGAACATTAACACAACTTAGTTTGAAACTCTTGTGGGACAACTATCAGCAACATGTGCCTTATCCTTCAAAGAATCTGATATACCAGATGTCACTCCTGACCATACTCTCCCTCTCCGCATTGCTGTCATGGTCAGAGATTTTGCCATCAAACGAGTTCTAGTGGATAATGGCTCAGCCCTCAACTTGTGCACGTTAAAATTCATCAAGAAGATCGGGTTCACAGAGGCCGACATACAACATGAACAAATCACTATCAAAGCATATGATAACTTGGAGCGTACCTCTGAAGGTACTATAACTTTGCCTATTCAGCTAGGCCCAGCAGTGCAAGATACTCTCTGCCACGTTATTGATCTTGACCTACCATTCAATATCCTCCTCGGTCACCCATGGATCCATTCCATTAGGGCTGTACCATCTACTTACCATCAGTGCATCAAGTTTCCAAATCAAGGTACTGAGGTTACCATCCACGCTGATCCTAACCCCTTCGCATACTACCATGCGATGGAAGCATCTTTCCCTCATTCTACTCATTGTCCTGGAACTGATATTGGTACTTCTATTGCTAGTTCATCCCGATCCCATCGTGATCCAGAGACCATCCTCTCTTCCACCTTATCATCCATCAAGATCAACAACTAGGGTTGTGGCGAATATAGCCTCAGTGATGCATTTGCTGTAGGGGCTCTTCCACGTGATCCACATACTCAAGGACACCCAAGTTGTCAAAACAAGCCTGTTGAGGAACATTATAAGCTCAAGCAAATCAGAAACATGACTTTTGAGTCTCATGGTACCATCAACAGCAAAGAGCTAGATCCAGATATTAACAAATGGTTATACAAAGATCCCCCATCACGTGACACACAACTTCTTGAGTACTTCAAAGAGAAATATCCAATCCCCTACAAGAATGTCACAGAACAATATAACTATCAAGGTGGTGGTCTAGGACCACAAGAGGATGGAAATTTGTTTCCTATCATACCATCCCAGAATCCAGAACAGCAAGGACTTGGCTTTAATACCCCTCGCCTGCTTGAACAAGAGCCCAATACCACAACTGTGGGCACTAACATGACCAACGTGAACTTTTTGAATAGCCAGGATGACCTTGTGAAAATCGAAGACATCCCCGAAGAGAAAGACATCCGATCCTACGACGATATCTTTGCTGACGACACCCTCCTGGGGACTTTTGTTCTCCAACAACTCTCCATTAACCTCATAGATCTTCCCCTCACAAACCCCGACCTCATAGATTGGGACCAACCAAGCATCACACACATCGATGAGTTCCAAAGCACACAAGCACTCCTAGAATTCATGGGGGCATCAGATCCAGCAAGCAAATAGGATCCAACATCAACCTCTGTCTATCAACTTCACCCAGAAGGATATTTTGGGGAAGAGGCAAGCTTTAGTCACAAAAATGAAATAGCAAGAAAACATCATGAGTCTTTATGTGAAAACCCCCTTGGGGCACATTCTGATTCCAAAATAGTAAAAATAAAGGGCGTATCTTCTAGTGAAAACCTGGCAATTCAGGCGCTAGAAGATGAAGCCTTGCCTCTTCCCCCTATCCAAGATTATAGACCAGAGCAGTCGCCGATCATCATAGAGGAAACCAAGCCAATCAACTTGGGAATAGAAGAATGTCCAAGGATCACCTACATTGCAGTCAACCTAACAGAAGGAGAAGAAATGGCTCTCAGTGCCTTGCTCAAGGAATCCATCATCAACTTTGCATGGTCATACGCCCACATGCCTGGGCTTGATCCAAACCTTGTTGTTCATCATCTATCAGTAGATCCAAACATCAAGCCAGTGAAGCAGAAGCTCAGGAAAATGCATCCAAAGGTAGCATTGCTCGTCAAAGCAGAGCTTGAGAAGCTCCTCCAAGCTAAGATCATCAGAGCAATAGATTATTCAGAGTGGATCTCTAACATGGTGCCAGTCACAAAGCCTTCTGGTGACATCAGAATCTGTACTGATTTCAGGGACTTGAACAAGGCATGCCCTAAGGATGACTTCCCATTGCCAAACATAGACATTCTTGTAGACCTCACAGCGGGTCATGAGATGTTATCATTAATGGATGGCTTTTCAGGCTACAACCAAATTCATATAGCGGAAGCAGATCAACATAAAATAGCATTCACAACCCCATGGGGTACCTTTTGCTACAACATGATGCCATTTGGGCTAAAGAATGCAGGAGCAACATATCAGCGAGCAATGACAGCCATTTTCCATGACATGATCCACAAGATCCTTGAGGACTATGTGGACGATATCCTTGCAAAATCCAAAACAAGAGACGAGCACCTTAACATCCTAGAGAGTGTATTTGATCGTCTGAATCATTATGGCTTAAAGCTTAATCCTAAGAAATGTGTTTTTGGTGTTACATCTGGCAAGCTTCTAGGTTTCATCGTCTCTAGATGAGGCATAGAGATTGATCCTAAAAAGGTAAAAGCAATAACGGAGATGCCTCCACCAAGAAATCTCAAATAGCTTAGAAGCCTACAGGGCAAGCTTCAATCAGTTCGGCGATTCATCTCTCAACTAGCAGACAAGTGCCAACCCTTCTCACATCTCTTATGCAAAGACACCAACTTCAAGTGGGATCACATATGTCAAAGAAGCTTTGATAAGCTCAAAGAGTATCTAGCTAACGCTCCGATCCTTGTACCACCAGTTCCAGGATGCCCACTCATCCTTTACATCTCAACAACAGCTACAGCACTAGGGGCACTCCTAGCACAGCATGATGATGAAAACAGAGAATGAGCTATCTACTACATCAGTCGCACTCTTGTGGGCTATGAGCTTAACTATTCACCCATGGAGAAAGCATGCCTAGCAGTGGTCTTTGCCACTCAAAAACTTAGACATTACATGCTTAGCCACACAATCAAGCTCATATCAAAGGTGGACCCTCTTAAGTATCTGTTATCAAGGACAACCCTCACAGGCCGTATGGCAAAATGGGTAATGTTACTCAACGAATTTGACATTCAGTATGTAGATCACAAAGCAATCAAAGGGCAAGTCATTGCCGATCAACTAGCAGAAGCACCACTGGTGGATGCCTATCCACTAATCATGGAATTCCCCGATGAACATCTATGCATGATTGAAGAGCAGCCCATGTGGAAACTATACTTTGATGGTTCCAACACATCCCATAGCTCTGGGGCAGGAATCCTATTCGTCACACCTCAAGGTGACTATATTCCAAAATCATTCAAGTTGGGATTCCCCTGTACCAACAACATTGCAGAATATGAGGCACTCATCTTAGGTCTCAAAATAGCTATCCAATGGAACATCACAGAACTACAAGTCTTTGGAGATTCACAGCTCATTATCAAGCAAGTCCTTGATGAGTATCAGACAAAGGATGACAAATTGCTACCCTACAAGCAACTGGTGGATAAACTGAAAGAGCTTTTCCTACATCTACAATTCAATCAGATCCCAAGGCTTCAAAACAAAGCAGCAGATGCAATGGCAACCATCGGATCCTTATTGGAAATCCCACGTGACGCAACACAATATGAATTTCTAGTCGAGCAGCTACACTTGCCAGCTTATGAGAACACCGATGCAAACATGGTGTGTGTCTTGGTTGGTCCCCAATCCCCATGGTACCACGACATCCATGCATATCTAAAAAATGGTATCATATCTCCCCATCTCACCAATAACCAATGCCAAAACCTTATTCGTAGAGCTTCCCGCTACACTCTTGTAGCCAACACCCTATATCGTCGCGGGTATCACAATGTCCTATCTAGATGTTTAGATTCAAACGAGGCCGTCCTGGCCTTACAAGAAGTTCACGCTGGAATTTGCGGTGCCCACACGAGTGGCATGGTTCTAGCAAAGCAGCTGCTTAGAGTTGGATATTATTGGCCAACAATGGAACATGATGCGTGTGAATTTGTCAAGAAATGTCTCCCATGTCAACAGCATGCCAATTTGATACATGCACCAGCACAGGATCTACAGCCTATTGCACCACCATGGCCTTTTTCATGTTGGGGCCTCGACCTCGTTGGCTTGATCACCCCCCTCTCTTCGGATGGACACAAGTATATCATAACAGCCACAGAGTACTTTACCAAATGGGTTGAAGCGATTCCGCTCACCCTTACTACTGGCATCCAAATATCCAAGTTCATCCTCTACCATATCATTTGCCGCTTCGGCATACCATCTACCATTTTCACAGACCATGGCACACCTTTTGAAAACCAGCATGTGGATGATCTGTGTGCCAGGCTCCACATCCATCACCATTTCTCTAGTCCATATTTCCCTCAAGGAAACGGCCAAGCTGAGGCAACCAACAAAACTATCTTGAAAATCCTCAAGAAGGTTGTCAATGATTCTGGTCGTGACTGGCACCTCTAAATCAATCCTGCCCTTTGGGCCTACCACACTTCTTATCGCACTCCCACAGGCACCACCCCATACTCTCTTGTATATGGTGCTAAAGCCGTTCTACCGATCGAGGTTGAGCTCCCATCCTTGCGCGTCTCCATGAAGAACTATACAACTGATGAAGACTATCATGTGGCCCGGCTCACACAGCTAGATCTGCTAGATGAAAAGAGACAGCAAGCTTACGATCACCTAGTGGCATACCAAAATCAACTCAAAAGGAGTTATAACAAAAAGGTCCATCCTAGACAATTCCAGGTCGGTGACATGGTCCTTAAAGAAAATCAGAAGGTCCTAGCAAATAGAGAAAAGAAAGGCAAGTTTGAGCCTACTTGGTTGGGCCCCTATGTTGTCACCGCATCCTTTGGCTCGGGAGCCTATCAGCTATCAACACCAGAAGGTGAGCCCTTGAATGATCCTATCAACATCATCCATCTGAAGAGGTTCTATGCCTGAACCTGATCCTGCATATATCAGAAAATCCAAAAACATTCAAAAAAGCAAAAAAAAAAAAGCAAAAAAGCAAAAAAGAAAAGAGAAAGAGAAAATAATCGTCCAAACGGTGAAAACTTGGCAATTCAAGCGCCTTGGACAAGTATGTTGGTGAAAACCTGGTAAACAGGTGCCAACATAGTAAACTGGGCTATTTATCTATTCAGTTGTCCTTTCAGCTACCGTCCTCTTCCTCCATCCATAACAGATCTCCCAACAGTTCCATCTCCCCTATCCTCCAAGCATTCGGCTTCCATCTTCCTCCAACCCATCTGCAATCCATATCCTATTCCAAAGCTTTGTACCATATCTTGTACCATATCCCTTTCCCTTTCCTGTACAGCGCTTTCCTCCCTGTATTTATCCTTCTTGTCTCCGTCCTAGTGAGAGTCCCGCCGAGTGTGATCCTCCTATCCCCAATCCTAAGCTTCTGTACATATCCCTTGTGCATATCGTTCCTCCTTGTTGTACATAACCTTTGTCCGTCCTGCAGCAGCATTTGATCAAATATCTTGTCCCATCCCCAGCCTCAGAAAATTTGTAGTCCCACTCAGGCCTTGTGCTTCAGCAACATCAATTGATGACTTATCCTTGCTCATCCTGATTATTCCTTGAACTTCATCTTTTTGCCAACAAACAACTACACTTATTCTCTCACCAACCCATGGGTCCTTGAGGATATATCATTCCTCTTGTCTGACCTAATCTTCCATCCTGGTCCTTGAGGATATATCGTTCCTCCTGTCTGACCAATCTTCCCACCATCAATCAAACCTAATCTCTCTCCTTGGCAAAGGATGTCTTTTTGGAGTTATCATTTTGATCTTGGATTTTTTGTCCTTTGGGTCTTGTTAATCTTTTTGGCTTCTCTTTATCCCACCAGGGTCACCACGATTCTTTATATCACAGTGTGCTGCATGTGCGGATAATCTGGGGCAAGGTCTTTTGATCTTTCGCTTCTGCCTATGAGTCAGTTGTGTGTTTGTGGTTCCTTCAGCATCGGATCCGCCATGTCGCCTCTGCGCTTCATGTGTGATGTTGGGGCAACCCTGTGTGTTTGTTTAGCGTCAGTCCTCGTCAGTCCTTTGCGACGTTGTTGACAGGCCTCGTGATCCCAGTATCTTTGGCAGGTCTCTAACATAGCTATATTAAATCTAGGTTGTGCACTCCCGTTTGCACTTGGAGCTATCTGGTCCCTTGCATTTATCATATAGATTAATCTTGCATCTTTACATATAGCTGCATCTTGCATCTTGCATTTCCATCTCATCTTGCATTCACCCATCTTTGCTCTTGGAAGCTTGGTAATTTATCTCCCCTGCTTCCTCAGTCGTTCCTTCTCTGTTTCCTTTCGAGAAAATTCCACAATGTTTACTCCTTGCGTTATTTTCTCGAGGGGGCACAATCTCTTATTCCTCTAAATTCTAGCCTGGGGCATCTTATTTTCTTGTCTTTGAAGCCATGCCACTTGCGGCATCGCATCAAAGAGGGGCAAAATGTAGACACCTAAAAATCCTTTAGAAAATAAAGTATTTTTATTTTCTGAAAAATTCCTGATGACATCATCATTTATTAATTAATTAATTATTTAATTAATTAATTTATTTTTATGTCATTAAATCCCTTTTTCTTAATTAAAAATATTTAATTAAGAAATCTCTCCCAAAAATGTTTAAATCTTATTTAAACATTAATCCCTTATTTATTAATTATTTTAATTAATAAATTGACCAAAAATCCCCAAAAAAAATAATTAATTTATTTTTTGACCAAAACTTGGCCAATTTTCTTAAGACCACTAACCTCTTCCAAAATCTTCTAATCCCTTCTTAATTTCGATTAAAAGGCTAATCCCATCTTTTCTAACCCTAATCTCAACTCAAAATATTTAATTAAGATTAAATATTTAATTTTCATATTTAATGAAAATATTTCAATAAATTTTCCCAAACTTAAGCTTTTGGAATGAATAAACTTTTATTCCATAAAACCTAGGAGAATTCTAGACTCTTCTAGAAACTTCTCAACCCAACCTCTTCACCCATCCTAATCCTAAAATCCCCTAATCCTAATCCTAATCCCCTTTCTAATCTTGTCACATTCCATTAGCAAAAGGTTTACCAAAACTTATGCTAACCTCCTCTTAGTCATCCTCCTTAGTCAACAAAGATGGCCACCTCTTGGCCACCTCTTGCAAATGCATTTAAGGATGCATTTAAGCCTTCCTTATCTTTCTTACATGCATTCATTATGCATTTAAGACCTTCTTATCCCTTCCTTGCCACCTCTTGGCCTTGGGCACATTTACCAAATTGTGCACATGCCCTCAAACTTTCAACTCAATCCTCCCTTGACACTTGTCAGGACACTTGTCCTTGACTCAACCCTAACCTTAGCCCTAACTCTGACTCATCCTTTTTAACCAAGCCCTTCCCTTTTCCTATAAATACCCTCACTTCCTAAGGCAAATCATCTTTCAACTCTCAAACTCAATAGCAAAGTTATAATGCCATTTTCATTCTAGCATAAGCATAAACTCATCATTTTAGATCATTTTCAAGCTTAAATCACATTTAAATTAGCTTAATTGGATTAACATAGATTCATTTCTTGTTTAATCAATCTTAGTTCATCTTTTAGCTTTGCATATTTGTGTGTTCTTGAGGCCTTTGAGGCAAAATAGGTTCCTCATACCTATTTTGTGTCATTTTGGGTCTTCTTGATCCTCAAATCATTCTATTTGCATGCTCCAAGTGCTTGAGTTTGCACACCCACATCCATTTATATCCAAGCATATCAAACGGTGCATGGGCGCATCCGTTTTAGGCTTAAACTGAGGTGGCTTTGATTTTAGTTTGTTTACCATTAAATTTGATTTGATAATATGCTATGACGTTTGTTTGTCTTTGGCCTTCAAAACAGGTTTAGGTGCACGCTCAAATCCTAGTCTACATGAGCAATGTTTGTTGAAGCAGCAAGTTCTTAGATTCAGGTTCATTCTAAATGTTCTCATTTACCACAGTAGTTCGTCAATCAACCTTCTTCTGTGTACTATCAAAAGAACGGTGTCCTTCCTCTCCATAGTTATAACAAGTACCCTTAAAGATAAATCTACCTATCTTCTTTTTCAGATCTATATGTTTCGGTTCATCTTCTACATCAGTCAGTTTATCCTTCATCGAGAGATCAATCTTCTCCTTCCCTCAAGAGTTACCATGTTGTTTCCTTTTCAACTTATCTTTTTCCTTCAGAGCATACCGATAAGCATCTTCAATAGAATCAATCTTCAACATACCAAGCTCATCCTGAATATTGAATCTCAAACCATTCACATACTGAGCTACCTTTTCCTTACCAATCTCTCAGTGTCTAGACCAAATAGTAAGTCTATAGAACTCCTTGGTATAATCTTCACCGGACAAATCCTTCTGCTTCAGATTCTACAACTTCGTAAACAAGTCAAGCTCATAGTCAACTGGTATGAACTTATCTTTCAATTTAGTCACCATCAACCTCCACCAATTGATCTTCAATTCACCTTCATCTTCTCTATCTCTTTGTAATTATTTCCACCAAAGTGCAGCATGTCCTTTCAACTTAGTCTATGCCAATCTCACCTGAAGAGGATCTTCAATTTCTTCCAACTCAAAGAAATCTTCAAGGTCACCAGTCTAATCAATCAAGTTCTCAGGTTTCAAGGTACTAGAGAAAGTAGAAACTTCCATTTGGTAACTATTACTTAATCGAGCTCTAGATCTAGGTAACCGAGTAGTTATGTCTTCACCAGATCTATCCCTCTGGTCATCACCACTAGATCCAGCAACTTCAAATTCTTTAGTAGCTTCTTTATATCCATCTTCAGTACCAACATTCTGAGGTACACCATTAACAACTCTCATGATCTTAGTGACCATATCATTCTTCATCAATTCCATCTTAGATCTAAAATCTTTCACCTTCTTTGTAATCCAGGATTCAATAGTATCACAAAGATTAGCAATAACTCTAGGGTCTAATCTTCTTGGAGGCATCCTTAAAGATAAGAGAAACCCTCTATAGAAAACCCTAGAGTGAAAACCTTGTGACAATCTCCAAGTTGTATGCAAGTCAGATCAACCTGCCACCTTGAAAAGACAACTAGGGAAAGATTCCACAAGTTCAGTGCCACAAATCTGTAACCAAGATCATATGATCTCTTCGTCAACAAGATCAACTTCACAAGATTAGCCTTGCTACATCAACCTTCACTCCACAAGATCAACTCTACTCTGATAAGAACCAGAATAAATTCAACTCTCCAACAAGACCAAACCTTCAGCTCTGATACCACCTGATGCAGACCAAGGTGAGAGGATCCAATTAAGGACAGTCCAACCTTGCAGCTTCAGAATTACATAGTGTAAATACAAAACACCATAAGCCAAGATATGCTTCAAAACATAATATTAAATAACATGCTCACTTGTAAGGCCTTCCGAGTTAGGGCTAATTACAATCAAATATTATAATTCTACAAGATCCGCACACATATCCAATACAATCTCAGCTAGTTTAGCTCTAACAATAATCAGAAGTTGATGGAAACCCTAAGGTAGATCAAAACTTGAGCTCATAAGCCTCCAAGCAATCTCCTTGTCTCCAAGTGTGCAAACCACTAGCTCTGCTATTACAAATTATCAGATAACAATCTGATCTACAAGATCATGCAACATCTTTTCCACAATTTCACCAACTCCAGCTTCGCACAACCCAAAACTAGTTTTCTAGATCTACCAAGTCTCTCCCTAAACATCTACCCAAAACACCCCTTAAATACTAATCATCAGCCACAAGTCAGCTGGATGATAACATTAACTCTTTCTAACAAATATTAAATGTAATACAAGTTGGCTCCAAATTTCCTTACAAATAATTAAATCCAACATGTCAACTTGAAACAACAACTACCAACATTAAATGCACCAAGTTGGCCCAACAATCACATAAAAATCTATTTGATAAACCAGAACTACCGAGAAATAGTGAAATAGCCAAGCAAGCCAAGCATTGATGAGCACTAGTGTCAACTGAGCACTACAGGCATCACCAAGTAACACTTTTACCGAGCACCAAAGATTACTGAGTTCCTTCAGTGACCGAGCTTCCTTCAATGACTGAGACCATTGGTCAAGGCTGCAACTGAGCAAAACCAGCCAAAAACAACAACACCCATGCAGTTTCATCGAGGACCAAGAATGTCCCTACATTACCCCAGAATGCCCCTGCATCACAAAGTTGTCGATGTTGCATGCAAGATTTTCCAAAAATGCAAATCTTGTCATCACAACATTATAGAAACTTTTTCATCATTGCTCAAAACTAACTTTAATGAATACTAACTCCTACTAAATAATGTAGGAACATCATTTAGGCCTTTTAAGGCACTTTTCTAATCCTATCTAAGTCTAGAAGACTTTTAGATGCATTTACACCCATTTTCCCACTTAGGCCTAATCTAGCACTATCCACTAGAAAAGCATAAACATCTAGGTTGGATTGAACCTAGTCTAATCCACCTAGGAACACACTTGCAAGACCTTCTAAGGTCAAAAGAAAAGCTACTAACTTGGCTAAGATTAGTACAAGCCAAAATCCTAGACAAGCTTAGGAGTTAGCCTAGGTGCTCCTGCACCATCCTCCCCAAATGAAAAGATTTCAATCCATCCTTGGATTGAGTAAGTTGGAATCTACTCCCAACTTCTTGAACTCTTATTCCTTGATCCAAGTGGCTTCTTCATCACCTTGTCCATGCCATTTTACCAAATTCTCATAGTATGTCCTCTGTCTAGTTTTCTTGTATGCCCTGGAATCAAGTATCTTCTCTGCCTTCTTAGGTGGTGTAGGTGAAAAATTCAAGTCTTCTACTTCTTTGATAACCTCAGTAAGACTCTAGTCTAGATCTAGAGTAGGACCTTTATATAGGACCAAATCTACAACATTGAATATTAGGAACAAACTAGTATCCTCCGGAAGCTCAACTTTGTATGCATTATTGCCATATTTAGCCAGAACAGTCCATGGTCCCAATATTCTCATTTGTAGCTTATGTGGGAATCCTTTTTGTAGCCTTCCTTTGTTGAGATGGACCATAACTAGGTCTCCTACCTAAAATTGAACATCATTTTTCCTTGCATCCACCTTTTGCTTGATCTTTGTTATGTTTTCTTGTAGAGTCTTCCTCATTGTTTCATGCACCTCTTTCATGGAGTGTGCAAAGTCTTTAGCATAACCACTACCTTTGGCTTCATCCTTGAGTTCTCTAAGCTCAAATATGCCTCTTGGGTGTATGCCATAGACTACCTTAAAAGGACTCTTACCAGTAGTCATATTCACTATATCATTATATGTGTACTATGCATGTCCTAGGAGTTTATCCCAAGCTTGACCATACTCCTTTGTAAGACATATAAACAATTTTCCTAGGCTTCTATTGATCACCTTAGTTTGGCCATCTGTCTGAGGGTGATATGCAGACCCAAAAGATAGATTTGTGCCTAGCTTATGCCATAGTGCTTTCCAAAAGTGGCTCATGAACTTAGTATCCCTGTCAGAGACTATACTCAGTGGTAATCTGTGTATCCTCACTACTTCCTTGAAGAACAAATGTGCTATGTGATTATCATCATGCACTGTCTTGCATGGAACAAAATGTGCCATTTTACTGAATCTATCTACAATGGCATAGATGTTATCCATTCCTTGTTTGGTCTTTGGCAATCCCACAATAAAATCCATGCTCAAGCATTCCCATGGTCTGCTAGGAATGGGAAGAGGTTGGTAAAGGCCGGCATTGGAAGATGTACCCTTTGTTTTCTGACACACTACACAACTCTATACATATTTCCTAATGTCCAAATTCATTCTATGCCAAAATTAAATCCTCTTCACTAACTCTTGGGTCTTATTGACACCAAAATACCCACTAAGTGCAGCATTGTGCTTCTCTTGAATCATATTTTCTCTAATAGACCCTCTAGGAACACATAGTTGACTTCCTCTAAACAAGAGATCACTTTGTATAGTATATTCAAAGAATTCACTATGAAAATGGTTCTTGTGTTCTTGGCATACCTTATAAATCCCTACAAAGTCTTCATCTTCTACATATAGGTCTTTGAAGTTCTCAATTCCCATGCTCTGCAGGTGTATTTCTTGTGCAATCATGGCTCTTCTACTTATAGCATCTACTACTTTATTTTGTATTCCCTTTTTGTGCTTGATTTTGAAGTTGTAGGCCTGAAAATAATCTACCCACTTCATATGCTTATGACTGATTTTGTCTTGTAAATTCAAGAAACTTAGTGCTTGGTTGTCAGAAAAGACCACAAACTCCTTTGGAATCAAGTAGTGCCTCCATTTCCTTAGTGCTTGGACTAGAGCATACATCTCTAAGTCATAAGAAGAGTACTTCTTCTTAGCATCCCTAAGTTTTTCACTATGGAATGCCATTGGTCTTCCCTCTTGGCTCAAGACAGCACCTATAGCCACATTGCTAGTATCACACTCAACTATGAACAAATTCTCAAAACTTGGCAAGGTTAATATTGGTTGAGTGACAATCTTTTTCTTCAAAAATTCAAATCCATGGTTAGCTTTCTCATTCCAAACAAATTTAGTTTTCATTCCTCCTTTTATGGTAACAATCATAGGAGCACAAATAGCATTGAACTACTTAATAAATTTCCTATAATATTGAGCTAAACCATGAAAGCTTCTTACCTCTGTTGTTGTCTTGTGGGTTGGCCAATTGAGAATGGCTTACACTTTTCTAGGATCCATCTTTAGATTTCCTTGAGATAATACAAACCCAAGGTATACTAGCTCTTCCTCGTGAATTCACATTTCTCCAAATTTATCATCAATTTCTCCTCATGTAGCTTCTTGAAAACAATCTCCAAATGTTTGAGATGTTCATCTTTGTTCTTACTATAGATTAGTATGTCATCTAGATACACTACTACAAATTTACCAATGTAGTCTTTAATGACTTCATTCATGAGTCTCATGAATGTGGAGGGGCCATTGGAGAGCCCAAATGGAATTACAAGCCATTCATTCAAATGTTATGTCATTTTGAAGGCTATCTTTCATTCATCTCCCTCATGGATTCTAATTTGGTGGTAACCACTCTTTAGGTCAATTTTAGTGAAGTATTTGGCTTCTCTTAGGTAGTCCATTAGGTCTTTTATCCTAGGGATAGGGAACATAAACCTAATGGTTATCCTATGTATTTCCCTTGAGTTTGTACATAGGCTCCAAGTTCCTCCCTTTTTAGGTACTAAGACAGTGGGTATGGCACAAGGACTAATACTTTTCCTAAAGAGACCTTGGCTTAGGCATTCTTGGATTTGCTTAGCAATTTCCTCATTTTGTTGAGGGGTCATCTTATAGGCTTCTTTATTAGGAAGGGTAGCTCTAGGGATGAAGTCAATTCTATAACTTATAGCTCTTTTAGGGGGTAGGGTTGATGGTTTTCCATCACTAACAATGTCCCCATATCTTTGCAACATATCTTGTACTTCTTTTGGAAATTTTGGCTTCTTGACTGTCTTGTCAGTGCCTGCTTCCTTTGGCTTCAAAACAAGTGCAAAGACTACTTCCTCTCCTTCCTTTAAGGTATCTATGAACTCCTTTTCACTGACCATTAAAAAATTTGGGCCTGATGACTTCACTTATCCATCCTCTAGCAGTGACTATATCTTGAAAGTCACATTGTGCTTCTTGAAAGAATAAGAATTATTTGGTCCATCATGCATGGCTTGTTTGTCAAATTGTCATGGCCTCCCAAGGAGTAGGTGGCATGCATCCATAGGTACTATGTCACATAACACCTTGTCTTTGTATCTCCCAATTGAAAATTCCACCCATACTTGTTCATTGATAAGGACATGATGTCCTTTGTTCAACCAAGTGACCTTTTATGGGTTTCTATGTGGTATTCTCTTCATTTTTAGCTTGTTGATTTCCTCCTCTGACACTATATTGTCAGTGGACCCTGAATCTATGATGACTCTAAAAAAATTTCCCATCATTTTGCACTTCACTCTAAACAGTGACCTCTTCTGACTTGGTTCCTCTTTGAGTGGCTCCTTTATCAATGTCTTTCTCATCATTAGGTTCTCACCTTCTTCTAACTCCAGGGGAACCTCAAGGTTTTTACTTCCACTACTAGACTCCTCTTGAACATATTTTACCCTCTTGTCTCCTCCATGAGAAGTAGAACCTTTCTCTAGACACTGGTATGTAGGGTTTCCCATTTGATTGTAGTGGTAACACTTCATAGTAGAAAAGTAAGAACCTCTACCTTGACTAATACTTCTTCCTCTCCAATTTCTATTGGAGCTTCTTCCTCTATTGGAATTCCCTCTACTTGAACTCCCCTCTTGTTGCTTAGTAAGTTTGGTTTCTCCTTGAGACTTGGTCTCTGAATTTATTCCACCATATCCACCTCTTTGTCCTCTATTGTCTCTTCCTTTTCCTCTACCTCTGGTAGTGCTAGAGTCTTGTTTCTTTCTTAACTTCTCCTCTACCTTCACTACTATTTTGTGGCATCTCTCAAAAATGTCAGGGGTTAATAGACTCATTTCATCTTGTATAGTCCACTTGATACCATTAAGGTACCTAGCTACCTTTACCTTCTCATCTTCCACAACTCTTGACCTCGTGCATAGCCTTTGAAACTCTTTATTATAGGAGTTCACATCTAAGTCTTTTTGTCTAAGACTTTTTCTTCTCTTATGCAACTTGATTTCATAATCCTCAGGCACATAGGCATCTCTAATTTTTGCTACCGTAGCCTTCCATGTAGCAATAGGATTATTACCTTCCTCCTCTCTCTCATCTTGGATAAATTTCCACCAAGTGAGTGCAGAGCCTCTTAGTCTAGCCTTAGCCACTTTGACCTTTTGGGCTTCTATTATGCCATCACATTCAAAATAGTTTTCTAGTCCTTCAATCTAGTCTAGTACTACCTCTGGTTCCATCTTTCCATTAAAGATTAGAATTCCTTCTAATGCCTTTCCACTCAAGGCCTTCAATTCCTTCAAGAAGGGTTCTTCAACTAGGATTGGGTTTGGTTCAAGGACCTCATCCTCTAAGAGTATCTCTTTTTTCTTTCCATCTATCTTGTCTTTAACTTCTTCATCCTTCTCATCTACTTCATCCACTTTTTGTTCTAGTTGAGCCAATCTATCTCTAAGAAATATATTTTCTTCTTCTTTCTCTTCCACTTTCTTTGCCAACTTAGCATTGGTCATCATTTTCAAGTCTCCTACTAACTCCTTTGATTGGAACATTCATCACAAACCTGGTCTAAAGAGGCTCTGATACCAATCTGATAGAAACTCTCCTAAGTGTGCTTTTACAAATTCTTCTCTATGACTTTACTTGTCCTAGCCTTCCCAAGATCCCAAACCCTCTTCTAGGACCTCAATATTCTTTTCTCTCTTGGCCTAAGACTATTCCAACTCAACTCTATGATTCAATCTTCTTGTACTTCACCTTGAAGAATTACTACCACTTAGGTTGCTTCAACTCTTCACTCCTCCTTGGATGACTCCAAGTATACATTTACCATGAAATATTCACAAGTGCTACAGGGGTGCATTCTCCATTATAATATCCATTTGTATCCCTAATTATCCCATTTGAATAGGACACAAAGACTTTTCTCATCGGATTCAAGATCTACCATGCCCTTGGCTTAATAGGCCTAATTGATCTAGTAGCTCTAGACAGGGTGCTTTTCCCAATTCTTCCTAAAAACTTCCAAATGAATCCAAAATCTAACTTCACATTTAGATACCATTTTTTGAGACCTTAAATATTTTGGGGGTCTTAGGGTTCTAGGGCCTCCGAACAATAGATTCCTAGAATATAGGGCTAATAGGGCTATTTTTATGTAGTCTATTGATTTCTACCTAGAAATCTATCTTAATGGATTGGCCAATGCCTAATCTCATTACCAGGTAACAATATTACTATGGTATATATGAAACCATGCTCCATTCGAGCCTTCACTCTTTCCCCTGCAATTGCACACCAAATCTTCATTCTCATGCACCTAGTCGAGTATACTGGTCTCGCATAGGGCATGATGCTAAAAATGGCCATCTAGTTCTTCATGCTTCCTACTTGCATATTTACATTATACAGGGGCTCCCCTAACATATTCATCCAAACCCTAGTGGTTTCCATGGTTGATTCTATGGGGGATCCATTCTTTCCAAGATCACTCTATCAGCACCAACAACTATACTACTTACAAAATAATTTAAAAGTCTAAACTAATGAACTTAAATCCTCTACACTATTGAACATAAATGTCTTAGAATTAACTCTACTTCTCAAATCCAACACTGAATTTCACACTTAAATCCATATGATAACTCATTCACTCAAAACAAGTTGACTGTCACTGCAAACTAGAACATTGTATCTTCATTCAAAATCCAAAACCTTCTTACACCGTATAGCCTCAGGAAATGGGATCCTATCTTAACTAAAATATTCCTTCTCCATGTTTTTAGGCCACTAAGAATTAATAACAACCCTTAACTTTGAAGGGATCAAAGTTTTCGATGTTGCATGCAACATTTGCCAAAAATGCAAATGTTGTCATGACAACATTATAGCAACTTTTTCATCATTGCTCAAAATTGACTTTAATAACCACTAACTCCTACTAAATGATGTAGGAACATCATTTTGGCCTTTTAAGGAGATTTTATAATCCTATCTAAGTCTAGAATAATTTTAGAGACATTTACACCCATTTTCCCACTTAGGCCTAATCTAGCACTATCCACTAGAAAAGCATAAACATCTAGGTTGGATTGAACCTAGTCTAATCCACCTAGGAACACACTTGAAAGACCTTCTAAGGTCAAAATAAAATCTTCTAACTTGGCTAAGGTCAGTACAATCCAAAATCCTAGACAAGCTTAGGAGTTATCCTAGGTGCTCCTGCACCAGTGAGGGGGTGCAGGCGTTAGACATTGACAAGGAGAAGGTAATTAAGTAATTTAGTTTATTTATGCATACATGTATACTTGTTAGTTGTGCATACTCATTTTTTATTTACATGGTTTATTTGACAAGAGTGGTGTCTGATGATGTCGTGAGACCCTTTTTCCATGATAGAGTCACAGGCATCTCAATTCACAATGATAGCCCCATGGTACGTATATTTCCAAATTTATTTGTGTGTATTTTACTATCAAGTATATATAATATGATCAAGTTATGATAGTATGAATTATATGTTTGAATTTTGTAGGTCACCCCTAGTTTGAGGGAGGTAGAATGACAAGGGTTTGTATAGCTGATGACTCGGCCGACATTTCCTGAAGAAAGTTCAACACAAGTAAGTTTTAATGTTAATTCAGTTATTTTGTAAAATATATTTTCTACCAAGAATTTAACATTAAATAGTATAACTCATGGATCAATCTCATGTTCACAAACATATATAGGTCAGAGTTGACATTGGTGGCATTGTTCCTTCGCTACCAAGGACATATATTAGGTATCCTGTCCGCGGGAGGAGACAGAGAGGCGAGGTACATGAGAGTTCAATTTTAGTTTAAATTTTATTTATTATTGTTGACTATGATTATGAATTTTTATTTTGTATTTGTAAGAACCATATAAATTAAGTAATCTAACTTGGGGTTTCACTTTTGTGTTTGAAAGCAAGATCCATCAGAGCCAAAGAGTACTTCAAAGAGGCTACATTTTGATGATCCACCAGTAGAATAGGATGTCCTACAAATATTTGTAGTTGAACTTCTTATTTTGAGATGTCATATGACACATTTTGAGATGGTGTATTCCATATTGTATCTAGATATGTTGACATGTAAATATGTAC
The DNA here is from genome assembly GCA_027943335.1 of Chamaecyparis obtusa. Taxonomy (NCBI): domain Eukaryota; kingdom Viridiplantae; phylum Streptophyta; class Pinopsida; order Cupressales; family Cupressaceae; genus Chamaecyparis; species Chamaecyparis obtusa. The sequence continues at coordinate 1,082,633 of BSBK01001084.1, read as the reverse complement.
AAAATTATTGTTCATTTTGATATATATGAAACTTGATATTCGATCCAATTTGTTAATTATGTGTTCATTTATTCATTGTTAGTATTGAAATATGCTTATGTGTATGTACTCATGTGTATGATTTATGCCTTAAGTATATTCATGTATATTTAAGTACATTCTTCATAACCTAAATTCATGTGTATGGGCCATGTGCATGACTTAAGTGAATTCATGTGGTATGCTTTATAATCTATGTGCTACATGTATGCTTCATGACTTCAGAAAATTTATGTGTACACTTTATGTGCTATGTGTGTTCACATGTGTAATTCATCATTTAAGTGAATTCAAAATTTATGTGCTAAATTGTATTCATGTGTATCTGATGCTCTCAACCAAGCAAATATAATGCAGAGCCCTCTACTATCCCCTCATGGAACCCAACTCAACTTGAGGATTTTACAAGCATCTTGGAATCTACTCAAGGAGTTAGTCTCAACTCAAGGGTCAAATAAAGTGCTCTAACTTTATATAACCAACACATCCGATATTTTGAACAAGATCACTTCCTCTAACCTCTCATCCCAACTTCTCTTGGCACCAACTCCATTCTAGGCCTCTTAGTGCACCTAGAGCCTCCATCTTGTCAAAAATTGGAATAGGTCTTGCACCTTGATTGTAACACCATATAACATCTTAATATGGTATATCTAATATGTTCCACCAATCTACCAATTTTGGTAAACTCATCTTCCACCAATTCACTCCAATAGCCTTTATAGGCTTGTAGCCTTCACCAGTAATAAACCGGCCTTTTCTCTAGAATTCTCCAAACAACTCAAGAAAATAATGGTTGATCTAGATACCCTTTTGGATTCCTTAAATCCTTTCCAAGACTAGAGGTAGACTCCTTTGGACCAAATTCTAGATCCACTGCCCTAGCACCCACAAACTAGGCCTAATTTCCTCTAAATAACAAAGCAACTTATATATGCACTTACTTCCTACACCCCAAAGCATGAAAAAGTATTTCTTAAGGATTAAAAACACAATTTTTTCAAGTTTATAAGGTTTCACCACTCACCAAATTCACTAGCCACCAAACCCTTGTTTCTAGGGTCATATACCTAGGGTCTACTCAAAAAGGCCTTTGTAACTCTCTCCAAGACAATTGAGTTGGCCTAACACATTATTATGGATCCTAATATCCATATTCCATCATAAGAACAACTCTTCTCAAGGTTATTCAACTTCCATAGTGACCGGTGTGAAGATGGGCTCTCCTTCAATCAGTAAACTCCATCAATTAGTGTTCTCTCAACCATCACTTCACATATCCCTGCATAAAAAAATTATAATACAAGGATATAATACATCAGTGACTTCTCCCACCAATTAAATTGGTCACAATGGGTGGGAGAGTCAATCCCTTAAGGAGAATACAATCTCTACACACCAGTTGTACCCTTCAACCAGTCATAGTCACAGAACAATAGTCACTTGCTTTTCTTTAAGAATAATAAAAAAACTAAAAGTAATGCATGGAAGATGTAAAAAATAATCAAAGTAATGTATTTACTTCACTACCCAACCCAAATCACATTCAAGTCAAGCATTTTAATTTGTTGTTGCACTGATTGTTCCATAGGATAGTTAACAACATGCAAAGAAAATCTTTCTTTATTGATTGTAAAACATTAGATTTTTGCTTTCTTACACTCCCAACTTGACATCCCCCATTCCCTCACATAAATCCCCCACAAAAAAGACTCAAAACTCCTTCAGAACTTGACTACAACCTCTATCTAACTATCTAACTGCTTGGTAATAGTCCCAAACCGACTGTCATAACCAAAGTATGATTTAAAGATGTTGTCAATTTGACAAATAATGTTGTCAACTTGACAAATTAAATCTAATACCTCTTCTTATAACTTTTAAAAAGGTTTAAAACAACCTTTGTAATCCCAACTAACCTATAACCCCATATGAGCCTTATAAGCTTATTTTGCCAATATAGGCAAATTCCATATTTTAGTACTTCAAGTGCTTTTACATCATTTGATTACCTCTATTGGCCATTTTATATCTATTATAGACCTTATAGGTCCTTAGATCAATCCAACTAACCTAGGATTAACTTAATCACCCCTAGTGAGCCCTAGGTACATTTAGCCCTTCCCAATGCTATTTAATGGCTTAAAATGCATGATCCTTTACAAAGGATTATCAATCGATACAAAATATCAAAATACTCACCTCTTGAAAAACCAATCAAAGGATCCATTTAAAGGATTACTTTGCCTCTTGACACACCAGAATGCTCACCAACATACGCAATGGTGCTTAGTGGACCTTCAAAACAATTTGGTCTGGCATGTTCACAAACATTCTACTGAATTCATGTTCTAAATGAGGTTGTCACTAGAATTTACTCACCCAACTGGAGCTAATGGTGCATTCTATTTGGTGTCAGGATGAATAGTTTGGAAGAAACCCAATGGTGCAACGTTTAACTAACCCTCACTGCAAGTTTTGGCATCAAGAGAGACTGGCATGCTAAATTCAAACAAATTTTATTATTATAGGCCTCAGAAACATGATCATGTAACATCTCATAGTTTTTTGATACGTCTCGCGAGGTCTGAGATAAGAGCCTCAAAAGATCGCTGCCCATTCATGCTTAGTGCACCTTGGGGACACTTTGGTCCGCCATGGTCTAGAATGTTCTAGTGAATCTATGGTCAAAATGGGGTTATCACTAGCGTTTACCCACCCAACCAAAGCTAATGGTGTAGTTCATTTGGTGTCAAGACAAACAGTTTGGAAGAAAGCAGTGGTGCAACTTTCAACTGACCCTCACTTCAAGTTTTGGCATCAAGCGAGACTAGCATGCCAAATTCAAACAAATTTGAATCTCACCAAATGGAGAGAGATTATTTTAGGACTTAGAAACATGGTCATGTAGCATCTAATGGTTCACTGATACCTCTCACAGGGTTTGAGATACGAGCCTCAAAAGATCGTTGTCCAATCGTACTTAGTGTACCTTGGGGACACTTTGATCTGGCATATTAGCGAATGTTCTAGTGACTCAGTGGTCAAAATGGGGTTGTCACTAGCATTTACCCACCCAATCAAAGCTAATGGCATAGTCCACTCAGTGTTGAGACAAATGGTTTGGAAGAAACCCAGTGGTTCAACTTTCAACTGACCCTCCCTGCAAGTTTTGGCATCAAGCAAGACTGGCGTGCCAAATTCAAATAAATTTGAATCTCCCAGAATGGAGAGAGGTTATTGTAGGCCTCAAAACCTGATCTTGTAGCATCTCATGGTTTGTTGATACCTCTCATGGAGTTTGAGATACAAGCCTCAAAAGATCATTGTCCAATCGTGTTTAGTGCACCTTGGGGACACTTTGGTCCACCATGGTCCAAAATGTTCTAGTGACTCAACGGTTGAAATAGGGTTGTCACTAGCGTTTACCCACCCAACTGGAGCTAATGCCATAGTCCATTTGATGTCAGGATGAATGGTTTGGAAGAAACCCAGTGATTCAACTTTTAACTGACCCTTACTGCATGTTTTGGCATCAAGCGAGACTGGCGTGCCAAATTCAAACAAATTTGAATCTCCCAGAATAGAGAGAGGTTATTGTAGGCCTCAAAAATGCAATCTTGTAGCATCTCACAATTTTTTGATACCTCTCATAGGTTCTGAGATATGAGACTCGAAAGATCGCTGCCTAATCATGCTTAGTGCACCTTGGGGACACTTTGGTTCAGCATGTTCGCAAATGTTCTAGTGACTCACTAGTTGAAATGGGGTTGTCACTAGTGTTTAACCACCCAACTAGAGTTAATAGCATATTCCATTTAGTTTTGAGATGAACGGTTTGGAAGAAACTCAGTGGTGCAACTTCCAACTGACCCTCATTGCAAGTTTTGGAATCAAGCAAGACTAGCGTTCCAAATTCAAAAAAATTTGAATCTCCCAAAATGGAGAGAGGTTATTCTAGGCCTCAAAAACATGGTCTTTTAGCATCTCACATTTCATCAATACCTCTCACGGGGTCTAAGATATGAGCCTCAAGAGATCATTATCCATTCGTGCTTAGTGCACCTTGGGGACACTTTGGCCCGACATGGTCTCGAATGATCTAGTGACTTAGTGGTCAAAATGGGGTTGTCACTAGCATTTACCCACCCAACCAAAGCTAATGGCATAGTCCATTTAGTCATAGCATCTCATAGTTTGTCTATACCTCTCACAGGGTCTGAGATACGAGCCTTGAAAGATGTTGCCCAATCATGCTTAGTGCACCTTGGGGACACTTTGGACCGGCATGTTCGCGAATGTTTCAGTGAATCAATGGTTGAAATGGGGTTGTCACTAATGTTTACCCACACAACTAGAGCTAATGGCGCAGTCCATTCCATGCTGGGATGAACAGTTTGGAAGAAACCCAGTGGTGCAACTTTCAACTGACCCTCACTACAAGTTTTGGCATTAAGCGAGACTGGCATGCCAGATTCAAACAAATCTAAATCTCCCAGAACAGAGAGAGGTTATTGTAGGCCTCAAAATCACAATCCTGTAGCATCTCATAGTTTGTTGATACCTCTCATGGGGTCTGACATACGAGCCTCAAAAAATCATTATCCAATCATGCTTAGTGCACCTTGGGGACACTTTGGTCCAGCATGTTCGCGAAAGTTCTAGTGACTCAGTGGTTGAAATGGGGTTCTCACTAGCATTTACTTGCCCAACTGGAGCTAATGGCACAATCCATTTAGTGTCAGGATGAAGTCCTTCAACACTATCCCTTCACCCTAGGGAATCACCATTTTACTTTAAACACATTTGACCAATTTTGACTCAATGACTCCAACTATTACATCATTTGACAATACAAATGTACATAGAATTAAGACAATACAAATGTAAGGATAAAAAATTAAGATGATACAAATATAAGGATACAATATTCATAGTAAGAAAACATAATTTTTTCACTTTACATGGCATTAAGATGATACAAATGTGGGCTCTTAATATTTGCAAATCAACCCAATGGGTTCTTTTATATTTCAAATTTTGCATCAAATTTTTTATATGCAAAATTTGGCATCTAAATATGCACATTACATTAAATTTTTGTTTTTATATATACAAAATTTTGTATCTAAATATGCACATTACAGTCGATTGTCATTTTTATATGCAAAATTTGGCATCTAAATATGCACATTACATTCAATTGTTGTTTTTATATACAAAATATTAAATACACAACTATATATTAAAAATAAGTGTCCTTTCTACTCCTAAAGTAAATAAGTTTAACACATGGTACTTGATGACATCTACATTCCAATCCCCACATTCAGAAGGCAGAAGAAAACTTAATAGAGAATATAAGAAGTTTATATAGGTTGACAAAAAGATTATGAATGTATAAGTACCTAAATGAACCAAAGAACATGACTAGCCAATGCACAGTGAAGTTTATCGTCATAAAAGATGGTCTAATCAAATGCACACCTCAATCTTCTATATCTATTATATATGTATCCAATTGCATTTACAACCCACATACAAAACCAAGTTTATTGGCTCAAACAAATAAAGCAAAAAAATATAATTTATTTATTGAATGTAATCGTAATAAACATGGAAAACCTTGCTACTTGAGTTGAACTTACCTACTGAAGTGTGCCTGAAGGGTCATCTCTCTACTTGAGGGTATTCAATATTGCTTCATGATCAGCAGTACTAATAGTCCAAAGTTTATTTGTCTTTGGTTTTCCTTGATGTTTCAACAACTTAACATTGGTTTCTATAACAAGGTGTGGATACATGAGAATGGTTTTGTGCTTCTCATAGTCTTCAAACATAGGAATGTTATTATTTCTAATCATATATGTGTGCAACCATGTTCCTGCAACAACATGTTATCCTGATGGATATATAAACATATCATCATCTATCATCGGTTGTGCAAGTTTCTTCTTTCCTGGTACACAACGTGCTAACCAGTAATCTGATCTCTCATCATTCTCTTGTGGTGCAACCAATGCAAAAACATGTCCTGGCTGTAGAAGATCTAAAAGATGGTCATAGTCAAGTGAACAATCCATGTCATCATTTATTACAGAAACTATGACAGATAAAGGAGTTAGATAATGTGGAACCCATGTATCAACTCACTCACTTGACTCACATTGATCCCAATCACACTGAAGACACCTCGGATAATAACAAGCCAACTCTCATGTCCAAATGGCCCATGTACTAGCATCTAAGCTTTGAAATGAATGCATTTTTTAAGAATATTTCATAGTTTGATAATCCAACCTATCTCCTATTGTGCACAACTCAACCAACCAAAAGAATCTATGCACCACTAAATCAAGAGTCCCCCCTGTGACAATGCTGAAGTACACCAATAAAAAATAGAACAAGCATCAAGGAGTTCTACACCTGAAATCCTCAGTTGCTCCTTAACTAGAGCTCTATTTACGCATGCATCTTCTCCATCATGCTCCCACTTTCCATGACTAGCCTAAAAAAAACTCCAAATATGAGGTACACCTCTCTCTATATGCATTCTACATAACCAATAAAACATACGAGCATTTTTTAATTGACTCATATAGTTATCTGACCAAATGAGATGTCTATCCATAGCAATATTATTTTACTACACCCACTCAAAATAATTCTCAAATCAATTATGGACACACTCAGATGAGTGAGATCTATCATCGCTCATATAAAAATGGTACTCTCTAATTATCTTTCGATCATCTTCTATACTATCAAGGGAATGTCTATATGTTATGTGCACAAAAATAGCAACCTGAATAGAATTGTAATATTGAGCTTGCAACTCATTTTGGGGTTGCAATGTATAGTTCTCTCTAATGTCAACAACCAATATAATAGTGTCAATCAGGAAAGTGTCCTCACACATCCTAAATTTTTTATCCAACCACTAAGACCTATGACTATGCCTTGCATACTTGTAGAAAAGGTTCTTCTTGAAATCTAAAATAAAATCAGCTACATTGCATTCTTTTGTAACCAACTCACATCTAGAGCCTTCACCTCCACTTTTCAATGTATATTTAACAGTTTCATATACCTTTTTGTGGACAATTATCTTTCCCAAATCATGTTTGTAGTCCTCATGAAAACATTCAACAAACTTCACTAGCCCACCACATTCTGAGCACTTATCATTTAAGCAATCTTTTCTATAAAAGAAACATCCATCATCTCTAGGACATAAAAAATTATCTAGCAAGTCTCTTGATGATTTTGGAAGAGCACTTGCACCACACTCCTCCAACATTTCACTAGTATGTGTGTGCTAAAATGTTGTCACACTTCTATGAGTCATTAAATCCAAGATTTCTCAAGAATGAGGTCTCAAATGGTGACTCATAGCTCTCTATTCATGGAGTGCAAGGGTTTATGATGGAGGCCCTCAGATAAGACCTAGTTTGTGCCCATGCAAGTACACCATAAAATGAGAGATTCAAAGAGGAAAAGCAAGAACACTAGTCTCCGTGATCATCAAGTATGTATGCAAATGAAAATGAAAGCTATTCTATATGATAACAATGCATGAAAGAAAACTAATCTATGAAAGGAAATGCTTATGCAAGATTATTCTATGAAAGGAAATATGAATCTAATCTAATATGCAAGTGCAAGATTAATCTAAATGGATTGCCATGGGGCATGAGAGAAGAAGACAAGAAAAGAGAAGTTGCAATATCCAAACTTAAATGCTCAAATTCTTCTCCAAAATCACCCTCCAAACCTGCAGCATAACAATACAAAAATCTTCTATGTCAAAATGAGTAGGAGAGGGCTCCTTATAAAGAGAAGTGAACGGTCAAGATTAAGAGGCAAAAAGAAATGAGCAATGGTGGAGATTAAATCTTAGTTGATCATGTGCTCAAGGTTCTTTTAAGAGGCAAAAAGATGAAAAAGGCCCACCACTTAAAAGTATGTGCATTCAAAGTGGAGAGAAAAAGGGATTTTTATTTATTTATTTCCTTTTTTCAACACAAAGAGGTATTTTAAGTGGGGATTTTATTAAAATAGGAATTTTATTTTAATAAGATGATTTATTTAATTAAAAGGGAAATTTTCTTTTAATTAAATGAGGCTTAGGATAAAATGATCAAACTATAGGAATTATTGAAATAATTAAATTAATTATTATTTGATCAAAGAAATTGATTTGAATTGAAAATATTGCAAAGCATTGATTCAAGAAATTGATAAATTGAAGAATGAGGCCTAAAGTCTAGGCGACCATTTTAGGGTGCATACATTTACCCCTCTTTGAATACTGTGTGATCTTCAAGGGAACACATGTAGTCAAAGAATGAAGTTGAAGTGTGACATCAATTTGGGATCACAAAACAACCCAAATGTGTGATCGACAGACGGGAACACATCTGGACAAAGATAAGCTGATTGAAAAAGACAAGGCCAACACCCCTGTAAATAGGTAATTGTCAAGTCTCAAGCAAGGTTTGATTGATAGGTTTGATAAAGTTGAATCAAGGATTGAAGTTTGATAGGTACTACCCCCTCATGATCGAAATCAAAATGAGATAGAGGCAAAATAGTGAATTGATAAATTTGATCAAATCGAACTAAAAATAAGATTCTTGATGTAAGATGAATGATATAAGGATAAGAGAACCAAGGTAGATCATTAATCATGAAAGATTATGCCCCAAGGTTGAATTAGAAGAAAAGAAGTGGGGTGAAAGAGAATGGAAGATAGAAGTTTGGAAGAGGTGGAAAGAAATGGAGAGAAGAAAGAGAATTTGCCTCAAGAAAGAGAATGCCTCAAAATCAATCAATTGTTTAAGATAGGAAATTTCAATTGAGATCACAAAAGAAGATAAGGAAATGAAGATCAAAACGTGACCACAGTTGATTAAAAGTCCAAAATAAAGATCAAGGAAAACCCTCTCAAATTCATAATGCAGCCTAAAAATGTAAATTAACATGAAATCTAACAATGCAAGCTACATGAAAATGCAAAGGTGTACTTGCAATAGAGAAACTATAACATAGGATTTTGTGTTCATCATTCATTAGAGAATGTTAAGGAACTTATTTTCATCATTGAGCCATTATTAATGGACATTGAAAAATCACACAATCATCACTAGCCACAAGCACAACTATGAAAATATGAATGTGATTTATATCGGATTGGAATGTGGAAAGATTCTAATATAAGCATCAAAGACATAAAGGTCAAGATGACTTTGATGTTAGCTTACCCAATTTAATGTAGCAAAACTATGCTCGCATCAAGGCATAGATATCAGGATGACCACAAGAATGGTTGTGCAAAAATAGTCAAGGATGATGCCTCAAATCTCCTAAGTGTTTCAAGGGAACAACAAGAGACACTCAAGAGTTTCAAGACCACACCCACAAGCAGAGAGAAAATAAAAACATGCCCCATGTCCCAAGTCCTCTAGCTATGCATCTTGGAGAGACTTATTAGACAAGGACACTCAACGAAAATCAATAACAGTTAGCACACAAAGAAAAGATCATGACATAGCTCAAGCATTAAGTTTTGTGTTTAAAAATTTAAGTATGTTAACTGATACTGAGTTCCAAGGATAAGGATCAAATGCTTGCAAGAAGGTAAGATCACATGACAAAACTAGGTAAGACCAAACTGAGAAGTGTTGAAAAATACTTGATGTCAGGGGTTGTGTTGAAAAACATAATTTGTGAGGTGTCCCAAAGACAAATGCATCTGAGAGACCAAAGCTAACACAGTTATGCCCCCTAGACAAAGACAAAGACCAATTCCAAACCAAGGCAACAAGAACAAGGCATGATGGAGAAAGGCTAAGTGTCAAGGATGCGTGCTAAGAAACAGGGGTGCAAAGGCCTCAAGTAGTGCATGTTTCTAGGTTTTCACCACTTGGATTTTATTGCAATTTTTATAATTATTTTTTGTATTCTTGCTACCAAGGCGCCTGTTTCTAGGTTTTCACCAAGGCACTTTTTATTTTTCTTTTTTTTTTTAATTTTTGAATTGTCTGATTTTATTTTTTTGGTATTTTTGGAATATATAATTTTTTTGGAGACACATCAAAGAACCTATTGCTAAGTTTTCACTAAGATGATCTTTTTTTCAGGATATATTTTGATTTTTAGAATTTTTGACAATATATCATTTTTTTATTTTTTTAGGATCAATAAGTATGTACAAAGGATGCCCCCAGACAGAATAGGCATCATGGATAGAACTTCTTCATGTGCAAGACATTGATAGGATCAAGGAGCTACTCTCCCCCTTTAGTAGATAATAAATAAGCACCTGTCCCAAAAGTTGTTGTAATGACATAAGGTCCAAGCCAATTAGGTTCAGATTTTCCCTTTTGATCTCTATGCTATTGATTCTTAGGATTTTCACGTAGAACAAGATCTCCCACCTGAAATTCTCTAGGGTGAACCTTTTTGTTGAAGGCTTTGGACATGCACTTTTGATAAACCCTCATATGGTGAAATGATGCTTGACATTTCTCATCTAGAAGTTCTAACTCTTGAAGTTTCATGGTGCGATAGTCTTCATTTGTAACTAGACCTTTGAGGGAAACTCAAAGTGAAGGAATCTCAACCTCTAAAGGTAACACTGCTTCAACACCATAAGTAAGGGCAAAAGGAGTAGCCCCAATAGGAGTACAAATACTCATTCTATAAGCCCACAAAGCTGGATTTATCTATAAATGCCAATCTCTACCATTCTTATGAACTATTCTGTAGGATTTTATTAATGGTCTTGTTTGATGCCTCTGCTTAACCATTTCCTTGTGGGAAGTAAATGGAGACCAATGTTGCTTAATCTTGAATTTCTTGCAGAGTTGTTTAAGGTCCTTATTTTTTAACTAACCTCCATTGTTAGTGATAATCTCAGAAGGCACTCCATATCAACAGATGATATGGTTCAGAATGAATAGAGAGACTGTCTTGCCTGAGGCAATAGAAAGTGGGATAACTTCTACCCATTTAGTGAAGTAATCAGTAGCAGTGATAATAAACTTATGTCCACCTGATGAGTTGGGATGAATCTTCCCAACAAGGTCAAAGGCCCAGCGCTGAAATAGCCAATGAGATATAGAAGGAATGAGCTCCTTGCCTCGAGAATGTATCAGGTTACCATGTTTTTGACACTTTTCACATGACTTTTCAAAACCTACTGCATCAATCTGCATCGTAGGCCAATAGTACCCTGCCCTAAGCAACCTTCGGGCCATGGAAAGACCATTGGAATGTCCCCCATAGATGCCCTCATGAATGTCAACTAACACTTCATCAGATTCTTCCTTTTCTAAGCATCTAAGAAGTGTTCCATCTAGACCCCTCCTATACAAATCACTAGAGGTAAGGGTATGGTGAGAGGCATTTTGGGTAAGATTCCTGCATTCAAATCGGTTGAATTTTTCAGGGACAATGCCATCATGAAGGTATGAGTAGATGGCACCATAACGGGATGACTCACCACCAACAAGGGTACAAATAACATGGCTTTCTTAGGAGTCATAGATAGGGTGATGTAGCTCTTTCACTAGGAATTCAAATCTGGATTCATGTTGCTCTAACTGAAGAAGTGAAGCAAGTGTAGCGATAGCATCAACTGCTTTGTTTTCAGCTCTAGGGATTTGCTAAAATGTGATAAATATGAAGTATCACTTCAAGGAATCAACCATTTTCTTATAAGGTACCAATTTCTCATCTCTTTTTTGATAGTCTTCATTGACTTGGTTGATTATCAGTTGTGAATCCCTATAAATATGTAACTCTGTGATTCTCCATTCTATGGCCAAATTAAGTCCATTTGTTAAAGCTTCATACTCAGCAATGTTGTTTGTACATGGGAACAATAACTTGTAAGACTTAGGAATAGTGTACCCATGAGGAGAAACAAACAACACACCAACTCCTGAACCATTTTGCATAAAAGATCCATCAAAGAACATCTTCCATGTTCTTTCAGTCATGTACATGAGGTTCTCATTTGGAAGGTCAACTTGAATACATGCATTATCTTGAATTGGGAAATCAGCCAATTAATCTACTATGACTTGTCCTTTGATTGCTTTACGCTCAATATACTCTATGTCAAACTCAAAAAGGTTCATCATCCATTTAGCAAGTCAACCTATGAGGGCAGCCTTACCAAGTAAATACTTGAGTGGATCATTTTTTTCTATGAGGTGTATGGTGTGCACAATCATGTAATGTTGCAACTTTTGGGAAGCAAACACCACTGCAAGGCAAGCTTTCTCAATGTTGGTGTAGTTGACCTCATATGAAACAAAAGTACAGCTAATGTAGTATATTGCTCTTTCTTTCCTATGTTCATCAAGTTGAGCTAGTAATACCCCCAAGGAAGATTTTATTGCTGAAACATATAGAATCAGTGGTTTCCTTGGGATAGGAGGCATTAAAATGGGAGGATTAGCCAAGTATTCCTTGATTTGATCCATTCTCTTTTCACAATCCTCATTCTAGACACATTTGACTCCCTTCTGTAAGTTTTTATTGAATGGTTGAGCTCTAGCTGCCAACTGTGAAATGAACCTCCTTATGGATTGAAGACTCCTCATTTGACTAATGTTTTTAGGAGGTGGCATATCTATGATTGCTTGGACTTTTTTAGGGTCCACCCCTATTCCTTTTGCTAAAATGATGAATCCTACAAGTTTTCCAGAGGTGACACCAAATGCACACTTTTTAGGATTTAACCTTAATTGAAATTGTTCCATGCAATCTAGAATGACTTCTAAATCATCTAAGTGTGTGGCTCTTTTCTTAGACTTAGCCAAACTGTCATCCACATAATCTTCCATGTTTTTATGCATCATATCATGAAAAATAGTTGTCATAGCTCATTGATAGGTGGCTCCTACATTTTTTAATCCAAAAGGCATAATGTTCCAACAATAGGTACCCCATGCACAAGTGAATGCAGTCTTTTCTTGATCTTCAGGAGATAACTAAATTTGATTATATCCAAAAAAACCATCCATCAAGGAATAGATCTCATAACCCGCGGTTGTGTCCACTATCATGTCTATGTTGGGAAGTGGAAAATCATCCTTTGGGCATGCTCTATTGACATTGTTGGAATTAGGAGAGATAGGTACTGAGAGGGGAGGGGTGAATCAGTGCCTTCAAAACTTTACTTGTAAAACCTTTCAGATCTAAAACTGTAAACAATGATAACCGACCAATATAACTTGAATATAAATGCATGAATCATTTATCCACTTAAAATAAGTAAGTAAACAACATGAAATCCATACCACAATCACATGACACAAGTATTTTGGTAATTTAGAAACCCTTGTAAGAAGGTAAAAATTGTGGTGGGGATGACACCCACAAATTCTTCACTACTGCAGATAGAAAAGGTTTACCTGTTAGGGCTACAAGTTTTGATCACTTCTAGTGATCTCACCTTGTTAGGAGTGACATGTTAGATCAGCTAGATCTACCTAGTTATAGGATTTTAGCAACACTAGTGAAGTGTGCACTCGGTTAAGAGATTTACATAAGACTGTTAAGTCTACTCTGTTAAGAGATTTTATCCAAAAACTCTATTACAATTGTCAGAAAGCAAAAGGAATTTATCTACTTGTTTGACACTCAATTGTCTATTATAGATCTATAAGCTCTGATATAATATCACCTTACTTGTGATGAATCTTTTCTCTAAATCTGCTCAGTAGCCTCTGCTAATTCTGCTCAAACTGAATTCTACTGTGCTCGATTCTATTCTGTAAACTGATAGACTTGAAGATAGTTAAAGTGCTTCAAGTGCTCCATGATTCATACATCAACTCTCTTCAAAAATGATGCGAACACATAAATATATAGTGTTTTTTTTTGCCTCTTTAACACAATTAGGTTACACACTATAATCATAACCCTAAGATCTACGATGTACAATAATAACCTAGATCATCTATTACAAAAGATATACATTGTATTTAATGAATATTATTACATTAAATGTTCCTTGATATTGGTAAAATGTTTTACAAACTATTGTAACCATTTTCATAGAAGAATGTGCCATTCTTGATTACTATGTCATCTCCTGTGATCCTCGGTAAACACTGTGTAAACTGATCGGTGTATACTATGATGCTCAGTGTTTTACTATCTGTCAGTGTCGGTGTCTACTAGAACTTGGTAAACTATCTACTACTCGGTGTATAGGCTTTACTGACTAGTCTGTTCTACTTTATGTTACCGATTAGCTCAATGTAAGTGACCGACCGATATCTATACATACCTATAAGAATTTACAAATAGCAAATATTGAACCAAGATCAAGAGATTGAAGAAAAGCACAAGAGAGAAAATAAGAATGCAAGGATGGATTGAATAGATCCAATGAATTAATGATATTCATGAATGAATGAAATGATTACATAATAGGCCTCCTTATATAGGAAAGGTGATGTGAGAGAATGATAAGGAGTTGATAAGCTGTCTCCTATGCTAGGTGTAATCACATGTCCACCAAATGTGGATTATCATCCAATATGCAATAAATTATGTGCATTGGATTAGGATGATAATGTGATAAGAGCATGAAAGGTGGATCTCACACACAATGAGGTATGTGAAGACAACTATCACACCAAAAGTGAAATTTCTCCTACACCATGTGCTTAATAGATGTGCACACTCCTAGGTGTCTCAATCAAAAACTACTCTGCAATGCATTAACCTAAGTAAGATTAAGTAAAGTGTAATTAGGAATAATTAATTACACCAACACCCCCCCTTAAGTGCAATGTAGGGGAATGCACTTAAACTCACAATGAAAGATGGGTCCCGGCTACTAGGCCATGTTAGGTACCCATGTACAAAATACATGAAATGCATAACTCTTATAAAGTGGAGAAAGAGGGAAAACCTCATGGGAAAAACCCTCCCCCAAAAAGAAAGAAGAAAACAAGATGCATGGATGGAGTGCTCAAGACCCCCCAAGAACTACATACATCATGTATATACAAAGAAGTATCTCCCCATAAGAAGGATAGTTGGAGACATGATATCCCCCCCATAATGTAGAAGCTCCCATGTTGATGAAGAGTACCTGCAAACAATAGATAAGCCAATGCTTACAAGAAACATGTCTCCCCTTAGGAAGAAATAGATACATCAAATGATGAAAAACCCGATCCTTGTACAAATGGAATGAGGAAGAAGATGTAGGTCTCCATGAATGAATCTCTGAAGACTGAGTAAGAATCTCCAAGCTCAAGGAATCTATCACTTCATGTGAAAAATCAAGTGAAGAAGGAGAAGAATCAAGTACACCAATCTCCAAAGAAGGTGAAGAAGTGTCCCCATCTATGATGAAACTGTCATCAAGGGAAAGAGAAACCCCCTCATGTATGTCTTCCAAATCTGCATCATGAGAATCAACAAATGTTGAAGATGCATCCAAGTAGTCATCACACTCTGCAAGATCTGAAACACTATGATCATCCTACTAAATAGTAGAGCCCATGTCTGAAGAAGCAGGAAGTGGAGGAGTAGGAAGATCAACACTTGTCTCAACAACAAAATGATTCAAGTGCCCAAAGTTCTCCTCATAATTATCCCTTGGCAAAGGGATGGGTACATCATGAATATCATCATCATTATCAACAAAAGTGGAAAAAGAATACAAGGGGGATGTATGATCAACAACTCTCATAGCTATGACATCTCTAGTCTCCATGTCCCTAATGTAGACATAATCAGGAGTGAACTCAACAATTTTACCTTGTGCCCCATGTGTAATTTGGTAAATAGAAAGAAGATTAGTGGTCAAGGATGGTACACAAAGAACATCATTAAATGTCCCTTCTCCCATAGGAATAGAACCTTTCCCACAAACTCTCATGAATGTTTTGTTACCCATCAAAAAATTAGGAGAATTAAAAGGCTCAATAGAAGAAAACATATCCATAGAAGATGCCATATGATGTGATGCACCTGAATCGAGAAGCCATTTACCTTGCTCAGGATGTGTGGAAGCCATGAGTGCTTGTCCTTTACCTTTATCTTTGGATGATGATGGAGATGTAGAAGCTGCCAAATGTGTAGAAGAAGGAGCAGACACTGATGAGGGAAACTTAATGTTGTGTTTTTGAATAATGTGAGTTAGCTCATCAATCTTCTTTTGAAAACAATTATGCTCATCATGTCCTAACTTTTGACAATATGCACATTTATCTCTCTTTCTTCTAGATGATTCCTCTCTTGAAGAGGACTTGGATTCAGTACTTTTTGGTGAAGAAGATTCATTACCTTTTTCATGAGGCTTAGGATCCTTATTGTGTTTCTTTCCTTTTCCATTAGAAGCCTTTGAAGTAGACTCACTTGCAATCAATGCTTAATGTGTGGAAGGCTTCAACTGACCCATGTGTGCTAACTTTGTTTGTTCCCTTGTGAGCTGCGCTGCAAATTCATCAAGAGAGGGCAATTTGTATGCACTACCAAGAGCATCCATAGTAGCATAGAATGTAGAAACAAAGATTGAATAATCAGGACCAAGCTTGGAAAGAATAGAAAAGATCAATTGTTGATCCCCTTTAACAATGCCACATGAAGAAAGCTCCAATCTAATAGTATTGAACTTAGAGAAAAAAATCTTGAATATTGTCAAAATCCCTAGGATTGAGACCTATGAGATCATTCTCTAATCTGAATTTCCTCATTCTATCAGGTTTACCAAAGAGTCCTTCCAATGTGATCCAAGCATTATGAGGATTTGTGCAAGATTCAATATGAAAGTGCAAGTCATGAGAGATGGATCATCTAAGAGAGCCAAGTTCTTTATCCCTTCGATCAAACCATTTTCTCCTTTCTACAGCACCTATTTGAGGTTCTTGATCCTACCCAAGAGTCATTCTAAGCAATCCAAGACTCAACAAATGATCACTTAAAGAAACTTTCCATTCATGGTAGTTATATGGAGTGAGGATTTTAACATTTGAATTATCCATATTAACACCAAATAATGACTGATAACTACTGATAACTCCTTCAAATGACTGATACAAATCAAAAAACTAAAATCCAAGGATTAACCAAGTGCAATTATAGCCCCAAAATGACCTATTGCTGAAAGTGATATGTCTACCCAAAATCACTCAAATCTGATTGCAGATCTAGAAAGTAGATGAAAAATCATGCACTTTCAAAAAAAAAATTCACCTCAAAATGTTACCATATGTGCCCAAACGAAGCCCTGAAAGTTGTAGAAATCAAGAACAGACAAGAATAGTCAACAAGATCTACAATTTCTGACAAATGTAGCCACCAAAATGAAAAATCAACACCACCAATGGAAAATTTAGAAAATTCTACCCAATTTCAAAAAACATTGCTCGAAAAAAGGAGCAAAATTGAGCAAGTTATGGCCCTTTGAAGTTGGACTGTCAAAATGAAATCTCCAATGGTGAAGGCTGCAAAATTTCAAACCCTACTGATGTCAGCAGTTTACTAGGTTAAATTTGACGGTTAGATGACCATTAAAAAAACTAAATTTGCATTGCTGCGACAGCTAGATGGTCATCAAATTTAGCATAGTGTGAGGTGACGTCAGTGAAAAATCACCTTCGTGGGCTGACGTGGCATTTGACATGTTGGTCTATATGGTGACATGTTGATGATGTCAATAGTGCTCTATCTCGGCAGTTGAGGTGTCAGTTCACTGACTGTGTAGGGGTGATGTGTGGTGTACTACCACGTGTCCGTCTGTTATTAGATGGCAGGTCCGCTGAGGTGGCACTGCCGCGTGGATGCATTGTGGGCAGCCACTAGACTACCGCATGTCATTTCCTAAGTGGGTGTCACGAGTGGTGTCTATAGGTGAAGACCACCAGGTGGCGGTGGCGGGTCTCGACGGAGCGGCAGAGCCTTAGAGGTGGCCCGCGGTGGTGGAGCCGTTCGGGTGTCTATCGGGGGTCACGTTCGGTGGTCGTGGAGGAGCTAGCACTGACAGAGCATTGGTTAGCGATGGGTGCATGGTGGGTGTGTGGTGGCCGAGGGTGGTGGTGGTCGGATCTGAGGGGGCCGCTTGGCAGTGGTGGCCCATGGTGAAGATCTGAGGTGGGAGCGGAGGATTGTCACTGGGGGCCAGTAGAAGGTGGCGGGAGGACTGGTGGCGGGAGAGATCCGGGTGGCGTGAGATGGAACGTGAGCACTACTGCCAGAGGAGGAAGAGTGGCGCGAGGGTGTGGGGAGTTAGTCCCACATGCCCTGCAATAATTGTTTTAAAGCTTTTTATATATGTGATCCCGCTAAAGCTTTAACAAAGCAATAAGTCTGGTCTTGTTGTTGGGCTTGCCTCCAGGCTAGAGCGCTGCTTTGTGCTATGATGTGACTTATGACATCACTGATTCTCAAAGAATATTCTCTACAGAATATAAATATACTAGGGCTTGTGGGCACATACCAAGCCCAAAAAAATTTGTGAAAATAATTTAAAAAATTTTGAAAAATATCATAATTAAAAAAATATATATATTTTTTTTAATAAAATCATACCAAAGAGGGCAGATCGGGCCTAAGGTCCGATTTGCAAAAAAAATTTGCCTCAGATTTGACTTTCGCTAGATGTGGGTGAGTTTATAGTTGATCTTAATCGAAACAGCCTCCCGGACACAATGGTGAGGTCAGATCTGCTCCAAAATGCCTCTATCATATGCTAATTGCCAAATCTGAGATATGGACCTTCAAAGCTTGCATCAAGATCTCTTCAAATTGGCTGATCTAAAATGCTCCAATGGCTCTGATACCATGTAAGAATTTGCAAATAGCAAATATTGAACCAAGATCAAGAGGTTGAAGAAAATCACAAGAGAGAAAATAAGAATGCAAGGATGGATTGAATAGATCCAATGAATTAATGATATTCACCAATGAATGAAATGATTACATAATAGGCCTCCTTATATAGGAAAGGTGATATGAGAGAATGACAAGGAGCTGATAAGCTATCTCCTATGCTAGGTGTAATCACATGTCCACCAAATGTGGATCATCGTCCAATATGCAATAAAGTATGCACATTGGATTAGGATGATAATGTGATAAGAGCATGAAAGGTGGATCTCACACACAATGAGGTATGTGAAGACAACTATCACACCAAAAGTGGAATTTCTCCTACACCATGTGCTTAATAGATGTGCACACTCCTAGGTGTCTTAATCACAAACTACTATGCAATGCATTAACCTAAGTAAGATTAAGTAAAGTGTAATTAGGAATAATTAATTACACCAAAAATACCTTTGGTACTAATGACAACCTTAGAAGGCTCAATAGAGATAACAATCTCCCCCTTTGGCATTAGTATCAAAATTATAAATGTATAAAGACAAAAATCTCTATGTGACTTATATCTCCTTATATCTCCGCCATATACATATACACATCAAAAAAATTCTAAGTACTAATTACTCCCCCTCGGTGCATGCTCTCGGTAATATAGTATACATAGCATCCATGTACATAATATTTGGCATAATAACATATGATACATTGTTTTCCCCCTTTTTGATAATAATGCCAAATACAAAATTTGAGGTAGTATACTCACAGCCTATCAAAAATTGACTGATGGGTTTTCTTCGATGACTCCAAGAGGTTTTCTCATTCCTCTTTCAAGTTGGTGAGAGAAATGTGCTCAAGACATACTTGTGCATGCATGTCAAAGATGTTTTCCAACACCAAAATTTTTGTTGTTGCAACTAAGAACTCAATTTTGACAATGTGGGCTTCAAAAATTTTCAAGTACGGAATGAGTTCGGTCTACAACTCAGTAACTTGATCTGTTAGGTGCGCTTCTTGTTTCTTCGAATCTTCTATCAACCACTGGAGTTCCTAAACTTGGTGAATATGCTTTAGGAAAGCATGTGGCTCAGTGATAGCTGCATTGGTACTCAATTGTATTTCTACTTCTAAACCTTTGATCTTTTCACTGACTTCAACAATGAAGGTGTCTAGAGTACATAGCTTCAATAAGTATTGACAAATTGTCTAGGTGATAGATTTTGTGTCAGTAATGACCTCAGATAATTTGACCTTAAGTAATGCCACTTCTTGGCTGATTTTCTTTGCTAATTTGTGTTGTATTTTGGATTTTGCCCTCTCTTCAATTCTTTTATCTACATCGGTGTCCGGGGTGTTGATCTTCTCGGCAAGTGTAGCAAGTTGATCTATAATAGGCATATCCTCATCAATGTGTATCTCAAGTACTACCTATTGGAGGATATCTCGCACATTATTTAGTACTCCTTTTCTTTTGTGCTCTTGCTTTAGCTTTTCTTGCGCTACCTTCCTTGAACATAACTCCCCATATTTACTCAATTCCTCGGGGCTTAGGGTCCTCAGGTCACACTTAGGTAAAATTATCACTTCATCTAGGGTGACCGGCCCTTTTCCTTTCTTCTTCTTCTATTCTAGGGGTGATTTCTTCTCTATGATAGTAATGGATCTATCTCCAGTCTTCGGAGTGTCCTTCCCTATTTGCACTTGTTCTTCCTTCATTTGCTCCTTGGTAGTGGTTGTCTCAGTTGTTGTAGTAGGAGTCTCAATTGTGGTGTTCAGTGGAATCACCTCAGTTGCCTATGGTTCTTGTGTGTCCTTTGTTGCATCTATTTCCTTTGGTTTGGTGGAAGGTGCCTCTATATGTGTAGGCTCATTTGTCTCTGTAGGTTTTTCTATGTGTTGATCTCCAATTGTATCTTTATTTTGCTCAGGATCTGAGCCGTCGGGTTGTACTTGGGAAAGAATTTATGCTGCTTCAGCAAGTACAAGAAGTTCACCCGGTAGAGATATAAATAGACTGGCAGTGTCTTGTGCTTCATCTTTGTTTGGTGCAATATTTACATCTTCATCATCTTGGTCATTAGGATCACCATGTGTGATCTCTACAACGAGTACATCATCATCAGTTTTCTTCTCTAGTTGGATTTCAACTTTGTCCGGTGCATCCTGTGAAACTTTTATTTCTTCCTTGTCCTCGGTTATATCAATTGCCTTGGTAACTAATATACCAGTACTCTTTGACTTCTTTTCTGGTCCTTCATCAATGTAAATTCCTTTGCCCTTAGAATTTTGTCTCTTCTTAGATAGATTCAAAAATGCTTGTTGCTCAGCTTTTTCTTCTGCTTTCAAAATTGATGTCCATATAGAATCTGTAGTGACATCCATATCTGCTGCATTGTCATCCATGATCATTAAGTCTCTATTCTTGATCATAAAGTTTGCTTGGTACTTGGTCAAGTATTCACTGACTTGCCCAAAGCTTAAGTATGCAGCTACCCGAACTAGAGAGCGTTCTCTCTTTCTCTTCTCGGTGTCTAATGCAACAGCCCATTTCTCAGTAATTATATCATCCAATTTCTTTGGTAATGCACATGAAAACTCCATTGGAACTTTCTTAAACTTTATCATCATTTGGATGATAGCCTCTTCAATTTTAGTTTGATCTTCTTTTGACATTTTGTCAAATCCGTTTAGCAAAGGATCAACGAGGTCTCCATGTTCAATTATGTCCTCAATGACTTCATCTATTTTTTTGGTCTTTCTACTGACCACTTTGAATTGATTTATATCATCCTTTGTCTCTCTATCCTCTAAATATTCCTTATTTCTTATGTATTTCCTCTTTTTCTTCAGTGTCTCAGCTACTATTTTGGTCTTTCTCTTTATGTATTTCTTCATCAATGTAGCTACTCTTCTTTTTGTTACTTTTACTGCTTCTTCTTTTTTGATAGGTGGTGTTACAGTTGACAAACGTGTCTTCATACCTTCATGTATCAGTGACTACATCTTTGTAGGAATTTCAGGTGGAGGAACCTGTGTAGGATCTACTTCGTTGTCTAACTCAGTCTCCTCACTATCATATGGTTTGTCGGCTAACTATAGCTGACCTTCAATTGCCTATTCAATTGGTATCCCTTTAGATGTTCCTGACTTATCTCCATATTTAGTAGTGAGATCCTTCTTCATTTTCTTTACCTTTCTGTGAATTTTATCGATCTCAATATTAGTAGATATTCTAGATTTGGCTTCTTCGTATACTTCGAACCTAGTGGCAATGGGATCCTTCGGTACTACAAGCAGTGCATTAATAGATTTCAGTGTGAAATCATGATTCATCTCATATCCCATTGGTTCCAACCATTTTATCCTAGGCTCAACTACTTTTATCATGGTGTAATTGGTGTCTACCACAAAACATATGTCATCTTCAAATTTCTGAACTAATTCCCTTGGAATTATGCTTCTCTTTTGCATTTTAGATTGAAATTTAGTGAAGTAAGCATTGAACTCTACATTCAAGTTGTCTCCTAACTTGTTCATCATTTCACCAATCTATTTTGTTATCGGTACATTTGGTATCCAGTTTACTTTACTAGTGCCAGGCACAAACTTTTGTAAATAGAAGAATATGCATGCAAGTAGAGATCCGTACTTACATGTGTTAGATTTATTTTTCCTTATAGTCTTCATATTCTCTTGGAGTTGATGTAATAGTACCTCAGCAAGATCAACTTGGTGACCTTTCACTACAATTTTGTGTGCCATGTCTACTACGCTATAGGGTACGTTGTTGAGTCTGCTCAATTGAAATAGCTTATACCCGATCACATGTGCTACAAATTTTACTGTTGGGTCCTTGATAGTTGAAATCTTCAATGCTCGACCATCCCATTGTGCTCCAGTGTACTTCTCAACATCTGATCATGAAAAACTTCAGAAAGCCTTAGCTTTGTCAGTAGTAGGGATCCCAGTA
Organism: Chamaecyparis obtusa; assembly: GCA_027943335.1. Classification (NCBI taxonomy): domain Eukaryota; kingdom Viridiplantae; phylum Streptophyta; class Pinopsida; order Cupressales; family Cupressaceae; genus Chamaecyparis; species Chamaecyparis obtusa. The sequence continues at coordinate 1,059,766 of BSBK01001084.1, read as the reverse complement.
ACCCTACTAATTACTTTCTTGGTGACCTCAATCGGTTTATCCAGCCAAAACTTGTCATCATGATATTTTCTTAGAATGATTCTAATCCAATTCGATTTGAATGATTGTGGCAAGTGCATAAAATATGATAAACCTAATTCGTCAATCTTCTGGTAGTCTGATTTCATTTTTCCATCGGGGCCACAAAGTGGTTGATATGTTGCAATTGTTTCAAAGTCCCCAACTTCTCCGATTTTGTAGTGAATATAAGACCTTACGTCTTCTGTCAATAAAACCCTTTCTGGTATGCTCGAAAATGCACCCATTGAATCTATCTATGCTACAACCTTAGGATGTGGTTTAAACTTGGGTTCAACAAAATTTTCCCTAATGATTAGGTTAACTTCCTCTTCAACACTTTGAGTTTTTCTTGCAGATGATGTCGATGCCATAAATTGATTCTAGGGTTTCAGCAAGCAACAAAATAGGAAGTGTTTGATCACAAATAAACTTACTCAGTATCATGAAGAGTGATGTCGGTTCGATCTAGCATAGCCTTGAATCCTTTAAAAAATCCTTTAGCTCGAACTCTACTCTTTGAATTCTCCGCTCTTTGAAATTGCATTGTAGAAATGAACTTTGTTCCTGTTTATTTATAGACTTTTGATGTTCCCGCTCAAACTTTTATGTAATAAATGCTCCATCTAAATTTTGGTATGACATAGCTGTCAGCTCAGTGACTACTAAAACTTTCATCCGCTCGATTAACATAGGTTTTCTTCATCGGTTGATACATATGCTCGGTTAACCTTAGATAGTGATTATTGACGAGTAACCAACTCTCGGTCTCTCTTTTACTGACTAGCTCATGACAACTAAACCATAGTGCATAGTGCATCTTTATTCATGCTGATTTGGTATAAAAACATTATGCATGAGGAATTATATGTAAAATATGATCTTTTGAAATATCAATCCCATACATACCTATTTCACTTTAAGTGGAGGTACCGATGTCACCCAATCCAGTGGATGAGGTTTCACCGACAACATTACTTGACTTAACATTCTCATTAGATGCCTTCTTCCACATAGTGTTCCTTAACTTCATGATATCAATAATAGTATATCCACTTTCAAATATATGGTTCTCATTTGTTGCTCAGTCTTTGTAGTTCTTGCTTAAATGACCAACCTTATGGTAGTGCATACAAGCCATCCCAGAGTTTGTCCAATTTCTTGATTGTCCAATCCGACTCTTTCTATAACATTTTGTTGCAATGTGTCCATATCTTCCACATACAACATAGTTAGTCCATGTATTATAATCCCAAACATAAGAGTTATCGTGTCTCTTTGGTTGATATGATCTGCATTGTGGTTTCTCTTTAGGTGTCTAGACTTGCTTCATTTTTGCCTTGCAGTCTCCTGTAATGTGTCCAGGCTTGTTACAAGTATCGAATATTTTCTCCATGATAGTATTATTAGCAAGATCATTTTGTTTATCTCTACACTCATAAGTAGGATTTCCAAACTTTCCATAGTAATAATAGTATCCATTAAACTTAGGAGTGATAGGAGGTTTACCTTGTGCTTTGCTTCTGCACACATTAGATATATGTCCCGATTTGCCACAATGATAACAAGTCAACACTTTAGGTTTCTAATTTTTACTAATGTTGACTTGTTCAACTTGTTGTGATGTTTCTCCTTCACCAGTGTATCCTATACCGGCTTTGCTCCCAAATCTTCTTTGATTAGTTAAAAAGTCATCAATCTTCTTAGAACTGTCCTCAGCAAGTTTCTTCATTTCATTTTGTTGCTATTTATTTTTCACTTCATTTCTCAGCTTCTCATTTTCTTCTCTAAGTCTTGCAACATCTTCTTGTTTTCTTGAAAATTTTACATTCACTCAATTTACTTCTTGGTTCACAGTCATCACTCGATTAGTTACTTGGAAATCTTGATCAGTGAGTCTTTGTATCTCACTTTCTTTAGTTTGAAGTTGTTCACTCATCTGTCTTTGGTCATCGATTGCTAGATTTCTTTCTTGCTCGGCTTAATTTTCTTTGTTCATTATTTCTATCATTCTCACCATCTGAGATTCTTGACCGATTTGTAGTGCTTTCATTTGATCAGTTAAATATTGATTCTTTTCAGATAGATCAGTGATTATGCTTTTAGATCCATTGGAGATGCTTCCAAAACTAGATCCAGTGTGCTCGAATATGTCATCAATAGGTTCTTCATGATAACCGATCTCATTCTATAGTCTTGCTAGATTCTTCCTTTCATCTAGTAATTTCTTCAATCCTTCCTTGGCTTGCTTGTACTATTCCACAAACTTTTTCATTTGTATCTTCTGATTCTCAATAGTCTTGTCAAGCTTGTATCTCTCCATGAATTAGATCTTTACCCTTCAGTGGTTAAACTATTCAATAAGAGAACTGAGCTCTGATACCAATTGTTAGAATTAGGAGAGATAGGTACTGAGAGGGGAGGGGTGAATCAGTGCCTTCAAAACTTTACTTGTAAAACCTTTCAGATCTAAAACTGTAAACAGTGATAATCAACCAATATAACTTGAATATAATTGCATGAATCATTTATCCACTTAACATAAGTAAGTAAACAACATCAAATCCATAACACAATCACATGACACATGTATTTTGGTAATGCAGAAACCCTTGTAAGAAGGTAAAAACTGCGGTGGGGCTAACACCCACAAATTCTTCACTACTGCAGATAGAAAAGGTTTTCCTGTTAGGGCTACAAGTTTTGATCACTTATGGTGATCTCACCCTGTTAGGAGTGACATGTTACATCAGATAGATCTACCTAGTTATGGGATTTTAGCAACACTAGTGAAGTGTGCACTCAGCTAAGAGATTTACATAAGACTGTTAAGTCTACTCTGTTAAGATATTTTATCCAAAAACTCTATTACAATTGTCAGAAAGCAATAGGAATTTATCTTCTTGTTTGACACTCAATTATCTGTTACAGATATACAAGCTTTGATAGAATATCACCTTACTTGTGATGAATCTATACTTTGAATCTGCTCGGCAGCCTCTAGTAATTCTGCTCAAACTGAATTCTACTGTGCTCAATTATGTTCTGTAAATAGATAGACTTGAAGATAGTCAAAGTGCTTCAAGTGCTCTGTGATTTATACATCATCTCTCTTCAAAAATGATGTGAACACATAAATATATAGTGTTCTATTTTTGCCGCTTTAACACAATTAAGTTACACACTATAATCATAACCCTAAGATCTATGGTGTACAATAATAACCTAGATCATCTGTTACAAAAGATATACATTGTAGTTAATGAATATTATTACATTAAATGTTCCTCAATCTTGGTAAAACATTTTACAAACCATTGTAACTATTTGCATAGAAGAATGTGCCATTCCTGATTACTATGTTGTTTCCTATGATCCTCGATAAACACTATGTAAACTGATTGGTGTATACTACAATGCTCGGTGTTTTACTATATGTCGGTGTCGGTGTCTGTTGGAACTCAATAAACTATCTATTGCTCGGTGTAGAGGCTTTACTGACTAGTTTGTTCTGCTTCATGTTACCAATTAGCTCAGTGTAAGTGACCAATCGATATCTATACATACCTTTGGTACTAATGACAACCTTAGAAGGCTCAATAGAGATAATAGACATCTCTAAAATCTGTGCAAATTCAAATGGATTTGTCATGTTTGGAAATTGGTACAATATTTGATATCCATTCAACATAGTCAATAGCTCTTATGAACCCTACACCAAGGAGTTTCTCTAATTCTGCTTTGACTAGGAGAGCTATGTAAGGATGCATCTTTCACAATTTATATTTGACTAGTTTTATACCTGGAGCTATGGACAAGTGATGCATGATAAGATTGGTGTCCAACCCTAGCATATCTAAATAAGTCCAAGCAAAGTTGATCTTCTTTTTCTATAAGAACTTAGTGTAGGCTTCCTTTTCTTGTGGTGACAAAGATTGAGTTAAGTGTACTATCTGTGGAGCCTCATCTGTACCCAAATTGACTAGTTTTGTTGTCTCAACAAGCACTGAAGATCTGTCTTGAAAGTAACTAGGGAGATGATCAAGTACCTCATCCTTAGGCACCTCAAAGAGGTTTTCACCCTTGGATACGTCATTTATTTTTACTTTTTTTGGTTTTGACACCGCCACACAGTGGTTTTCACCATCAGAACTCTTATTCTTTTTTTCTTTTCTTTTTATTTTGTGACTAAGGTACTTGATGTCTAGCTCTGTCATGCTGGTAGCCGGTTCACTAGTGGAAGAGACTACAAGTTCAATGACATTCAAGTAACATGATATCTCATAGTCATTTTGGAATGTTAAGAGCTCAGGTTCTTGATAGCGTTGGGACCAATCAATGAGGTTAGGATGAGCAAGGGGTAAGTCAATGACTGGTTCAAGGTTATGGATGTGAATGATATCATCTCTAGTCACTGAAGAGTCAGAATCCATCAAGTATCCTTCTAAGCTACCCAAATCAGGATTTGTCCTAACAAGTGAAGAATCATCCACTAAGGCAACTTATGGGTTCAAACCCTCTAATCCTACACATGGCTCGTCAACTACTTTGGGTTGAGAACTATAAGTGTGGATGACACTAACGTCCATGTTGTATGCACCCTAAAATGGTCACCTAGACTTTGGGCCCCCATTCAGCAATTTGTCAAATCCCTAAATAAATATGTTCAAAAATCAACATTTTTCAATTATATCAATTTCCTTGATCAAATCATAATCAATTCAATATTTCTTAAGGTTTGAGCCTTATTTAATTTAAAAGAAATAAAAATAAAAATCTTATTTAATTAAAAGAACATGCTCTCTTTTAATTAATTAAAAATCTCTTTTAATTAAATAATAAAATCACTTTATCCTAAGCCTTTATTTAATTAAAAGGAATTTTATCCCCTTTTATTTAAATAAAAAATCTCCGCTTTTCTTCTTATCCTATGTTGCACAAATAAAGCATTTAATTCTTATTTATAAAGAAAAATAAAATAAAAGTACTTTTGCCTCACATGGACATAAAGTAAATGCTCAACATAAAGTAAATGCTTCTAATTTTCTTATTGGAGGATATTTGTGCACAAGGATCAAGCTTCTTTTTTTCTCCATCGTTGATTAAGTCTTTTGCCTCTTAATCTCCATGGTCCATTGTTTTTCACTTCCTATAAAAGAAGAGCTCTCTTCCTCATTTGCACACACTATACATACTTGAATTATTATGCTACAGGTTTTCTAAATCATTGAAGCTTTTGGAGATAGTCTTGCATCAAGTTTTGAAGATTTGGAGCATCATTGGCATTCATCTTGCATCTACATCACATCCTAACTTGCATCATAGTTTCATCATCATGGTATCATTTCCTTTCATGTTTTGCATTCATTTGGAATCTCTCATTGTGTGGTTGACTAGCAAGGTCATGAGCTTATAGCTCTAGCTGAGAGCAATTTTACAAATCTTGCAACTCCATGCATAGAGAGCTATGGATCGATTTGTGAGGGCTCATTCTTGAGTTTTCTTGCATGTAAGGATTCATAGAAGTGTGACAATATTTTAGCACACACGTGTAAAATGTAGAAGGATCTGAGAGAGAGTCCCATTCATACTCATGTGAATTTGTTTCTGAATCCCAACTAGGATGTTTACACCATGAAGGTTTGGGATGTCTTGATGTGGAAGCTCTAATGTCATCAAGGGAAACATCTCTCTCCATCAAACAAACAATATTCTTTCATTGACATTCTCTGATAGGATCTTCTAAATCTGATTCATCTTGTTCTAAGTTTGCAACTATCACATGAGAAACTGGACTATTTGAATCTCCCCAAAGGAGATTGGCGGAAGGGACCCAATCTTCACAATATCTTGCTAATTTTTCACATTGGGCATGTATTCTAGTTCATCTTCACTATCTGACTCCTCAAGGATAGGAGAAGTGTTCTTGTTATGATTCACAAATCCTAGGCCAATCGTCTTCTTAAACTTGCATCCAAAAAGAGCATGATCAAGAGGTTCAACTCTAGCATCCAATTTTTGATTAAGAGGGCCATGTCTAGGATAGCCCATATTTTTGACAAAATTACACCCTCTTCCATAGGCCTTAGGAGAGGGAGAGAAGTTCTCATTATGCATGTATTTCTCTTCTCTATAAATCTAGTCTTTAACAGCTACCTCCTCTTTCTCATCTTGAATAGGCACTGAGGATTCTACAAATGTGCCAAATAAAGTCATGGTTGAAGAGGAAGGTATCATTTCTTGTGAAGGCTTGCCATAAGACCTAGGTGAAAATGGTAGCTTTGTAAAAGAGTTAAGTTGATACCCCCCTACACCAAGGTCTACTGACTTGAACTTATCTTTGCACTCTGCTAAGGTCGCATTGAAATCTTCTGCTTCTCTATTGAGGGGAACATGAAAACTTGCTAAAATTGAGTTAACAAATAATGTGCTATCCCCAGGTATGCAAATCTCTACTCCATTCTAGGGGAACTTAACACACTGATGGTAGGTAGACGGAACTACTTGAATATCATGAATCCATGGTCTACCAAGTAAGATATTGTATGCCAGAGGACCAGCATCAACAATTTGAAATAAAATATCCTTCTCAACAGGGCCAATCCTAACAGGAAGAATGGCCAACCCCTTGGAACTCCTTTTCGCCTCATCATAGGCTTTGATAGTGATCTTTTTTTTAGTATCTATGAGTTGTTTAGAATAACCCAATATTTTCAAGAGACTTAAGCAACAAATATTAAGCCCAGCACCCCAATCTATCAACACACGCCTAACATGGGTTTTGTGGATCATGACTTCAATATGAAGGGCAAGGTTGTGTGGGTGGCTCAAAGCTTTGTCATCATCTTCTGAAAAGGTAAGGTAATGAGGGCTGGCAAGATGGTTAACAATGTTCTAGAATTGTTCAACGTCTAAGTTGTTAGGGACATTCACTGTGCATAAAGCATCCTCAAGGACTTGCTTGTATCTCGGGGACAACTCTAAGAGCTCAAAGATCTAAATCTGAGCTGGGGTTCTTTGCAACTGATCTACAAGAATATAGCTCAACTTAGGATTCACAACTAGTTTTGAGGTGACTTTCTTGGATGCCACTTGCTTTGGTTTATTGGTTTGACTTGAGTAGGGTCCTCTAATGACAATGGGACCTTGACTTTGTGTAACAACATTGAGAGCTTGGGATGAATTTCTAGAGTTAGGACCCCTTAGCACCACAACAGATTCTTCATCAAAGATAGGAAGAGAGTCCATGTCTAAATCATAGCCATAGGGATCTTTATTTCTCATCATGTTGACATTTTCCTCTACAACTTCAAGCATGTTGACCACATTCTCCATAGCTATGTAAGTGTAATTAATCTCAACCTTTCCATTCTTAGGTTTAGAGGTTTCCCCCTTCTCATACTTGGGCAAAGGTTCTTTAAAAGCCTTATGATCAACATTGGTGTTCAATCCATCTACCTTAAGCTTATCACTCTCAATGAGATCTTGGATGATGTGCTTAAGTTTCTAGTAGTTTTCAATATTATGTCCAATACCATTATGAAATTTGCAAAAGGCTTTCTCATCCCACCAATGTGGCTTAACATCTGGTATATGATGTTTTGCTAGATCTTGAGGATGCACAAGGTTGTTGGCATGAGTGTTTTGAAGACATCCTCATATGAATCACAAAGCTTTGCAAATTGACGCCTCTCTTTCTTAGGCTTATCTTGGTATCTTGGCTTATGCTCTTGTTAGTTGGATGCATTAAGCTTCATGGCTTGGACAGCACTAGACAAGTGAAGAACAGCTTGATCCTTGGGTTGAGAAGAGTCCACAACTCCATCATTAACCACTTGTTTGTTCCTATTCTAATGTGAGTTTTTCCCTTTGTCCTTGTTAGAGTTGTTGGTATTTTGACCATTGTTGTTGTTGTTTCCATTTTTGGTCAAAATTCCTTGTTCTTTCAAAACATCCTCAATCCTACATGCGATTTCAACCATGGTGTCAAAGGAATCAAAGACCATTTTCCTAACTTCATACCACATTTTGGGAACCAAGGTGCTAACAAGGAAGTCAATCTTCTCATCTTCATGAATGGTCCTAGAGTAGCAAAAGCATTGTCATCTCCATCTTTGCAAGAAAGACAAAGGATTCCCCTTGATTTTGCTTTAAATTACATAAGTCCAACATGGTGACAAATCTTGAAAGGTTTTATGCAAAGTGTTGAACAAATATATGGACAAGCTCTTTAAAAGTCTTGATAGGGGGAGTTATGTTGGTGAACCATTCCATCGCTTGACCTTTAAGACTCCTTGGGAACAATATCATAAGGTATGAGTCATCTTGATGGAACTCAAAACTCATAATATAGAACTGACGCACATGATCATGTGGATCTCCATTACCATCATACTTGTCATATTGAGGGATTTCAACCTTTCTAGGAAAATCTTTCATACTCACACTCTTGTCAAAAGGATTAGGACAAATTGAGTCAAGTGAGAATGAACTCTTGGGTGCCAACATCTTTTCCATCATACTCTGAAGTTGTTTGATCTTCTCATCCTGAGATGGACCTTGTTTCTTGATCTTTCTATCCACATCAAAGTTGTAGGGGATTCTAGCACCCTTTTTGATCAAACTCTCTAGGAACTTATCTTTGTTTTTCTCCACATACTACTAGAAGAGTGGTTCTTGTTGTAATTTCATGAAATCTTGAGATTCAAGGTCAAAACTTGCACTACTACCCCCATATTATGAACCATGGTGAGCACATTGAGAAGGTTGCAGTCTTGGGTTCCTAGGAGGTGTTTGTCTCCTATAATGATCATACTGTGGAGTCCTTCTTCCTCTTGGGCTAGGAGATTGTGAAGGTGATCTTGAATACCTTCTGCTTCATGGAGTCTTGGAAGGAGTGGATGGATGAGAGTTGTTTCCACCACCAACACACATGTTGTTGTACTAATCATTAAGTTGCTGAGCCAAGAGTCTATCTTTCTCTTCTTGTACGGCTCTCCTTTCTATTTCCAATAAGGCTTATCTTTCTGACTCTAGGAGTCTAGTTTCTCTTCCTTTGCAGCTTGTTCATCTAAGAAGGCTTTCTTTTCATGCTCAATTTTTTTGAGTCCTTCACTTGTATATCTTGAAGTTTTTTGGAGTGGTGAACTTGGTCTTGAATGCCTAAACAAGTCATTTGTGTATGCCGCATTCACATGGGTGTCATAAGGTTCATCATCTTAACTATCATGTTGTGATTTCTCTTCTTGAGAGACTTGCCTCTCATTTCTCTCAGCCCTTTGATGTGCATCTAGATATCTAGTAGAAATAAGAGATGAGACTGGTTGATTTTCATGAGATGAACTGCCAAACAAAATGTTATCTCTATGTCTTTCCAATAGGTTGTCAAGACTTTTATCCCTTTCTTCCCTCTCTCTTCAAGTCATTGTATAACTCATATCCATATTTTAATGATAAGGTGCTAAGGATGTGCTCAACTCGCTAAGGTTTCTCTTGGGGTCAAACCAAACTTCTGAAGTATTCCTAGGAGATTGATCACAGACAGACTCTTTTCCCTTACATTTTTGGCAAGTTTGAACTAAAGGTAATTGGTCAAAGACTACTTGAGGTCATTTTCCTTGATTTACTTGATATCTTGTTGTAACTGACATGAAAGAAAAGATCCTAGGTGATAAGATGACCCTAAGAAATGTTGGTACCAAACTACAATAGTAAAAGCACTCAATTGTCCAAAAGAGAGTTGATAAGATAGAATTTTTGCAAAAGGTATAAACCAACACTGCCATAGAGGTGCCCAATAAATGGATAAGTATCCTAACACATATGGATCAGGAGGATGATTTACCCAAGTTATATTTGATTGAATTTGATTTTTGATGGAAGTGAATTGGACAAGAGATTACTAAAACTCTCCAAGCGTGTTATCAAAGAATCCAAAGGTTGATCTTCTCAACAAGAATGGTTTCTAACTTACCGATTCCAAGCAAGGTCACTTGTGAAATCAAATATTACTAATTCAAGAGGTCAAAACACATGAACCCAAGATGAAAACAGGCTTCTAATGGTAGGGTAAGTGACCTACTATAATCTAGATCGACCAAGGAAAACTAAAAATGGCAGGAATCAGCTCACTATTTTGATAGACTATAGGACAGGTTCGCGCGAGGGAATGCATTCCCACGCAAAGAAACATTAGGGATCACATGAGAAAATGAAATCTCATGTGATAAAATGTTAGGCTCACATGAGAATGTGCACAGAGCTAGGCGATGAAATAGGATCAGGTCGCTTAACAGCAAGTTTGTGAACTTAGGAACTCAATTTTTGTTTGTTTTAAAAGATCAAGTAAGTACATCAATAGATTTTTATCATTTACCAAGCATGCAAGACAACAATCAAGGAGTTCAAGCAAGAAATGTCTTCAAACAATGAGCAAGGGGTAAAGCAACCTTGCACATGAACAAGAATAGTGACTTAGTATGCTACTCCCTAAAGATGCTACTTGTGTATGTTCTCAAAATGTTTTTCCAATCACGCACATAGTCCTAGCAAATAAAAATTTGGTTGCACTATAGTTCTTAGTAATGGTTTGACTCTGTAACTTTTGCAATTTCAAGAGGGTGAACTTCAATCCAGGTGCATCGGGGTTTTGACACATTCTGAGAATTTAATCAATCAGAGATGTTGAGGAGATCTGACAGCCCAACAAGAAACTACACCCGTGGAGATTTCTTTCATAAGGCCATTTATATAGCGGTTGTTGCTACCACAACGAAAATGGCTATTACCACTTGAGGTTCCATCCATGTGGTTTACCCAACAAAGAGAGTATCCACTACGGTTGACCCTCTTTAACAAGGTGACTCACAAAAAAGACCACATGGGACTTGGTTTAGATTCAAAGATCCGAGTTTCTAGTACTACCCAAAAAAGGGAGTAGAGCATAATCATCTAGCCTCTTCACTTCACCCAAACATAGCAAGCAAGTTCATTGACATGCTAAGATTGAAACCACCTCACCAAGGTTCATGATGTCAACAACAATATCTACCAAGCTCTCTAAGAGGCTCCAAGAGAGAATGTATCGATCAATGTTGAAGACTAAACCAAGTAAGACCGTGAGATAGTAACAATATCCTCCCTACCTACAAGGGGTTCTATCATCAAGAAGAGATCCACAAGAAACCCACTCTCTCAAGAATGCCACAAATAGTGTTCATAGGGCCTAATTACTATGTGAAACATATATGCAAGAAAGTGAATCTATGTTCTTTTTAGAGACCAAAATTAAAGTGTGATCTATGAAAGCAATAAACACTCAAGCTAATACCCAAAATCCAAATGTTATAGAGATTTTAGTAACTCACCTTAGGTCCTAAGATCTGCAATCCAATGCTATGCTACCTCAATAATTAGAATCGGGGAAATGAACCACAACAAGCATTAATGTTAGAAAACAACAAGAAAAAACTAGCAAATCTAGAAATTTAGGTCTTTGTTGTCAAAAGTCTATGCAAAATAATACACAGTACCATGCAAGAAAGTACCAAACCCCACACGAGAAAACACAGGCCCGTGCAAGAAAGTACATAGGTTCATGCAAGAAAGTACACAGGCCCACATGAGAAAATGCCTTTATCACATGCATAAGTGCTAATACCAGGAAAACTTCGCATGATATAGTGAGAAACTTTGCATGAGACTCCATAACAGTGATGCATTAAAGTACAGATGACGCACGAAAATCATCAGAAAAATACTATAAGATAAAATGAGGCTAAAAATGCAATATTCTGCCCCACGGTGGGTGCCAAAAAATGTGTGCTAAAATGTTGTCACACTTCTATGAGTCATTAAATCTAAGATTGCTCAAGAATGAGATCTCAAATGGTGACTCATAGCTCTTTATTCATGGAGTGCAAGGGTTTATGATGGAGGCCCTCAAATAAGACCTAGTTTGTGCCCATGCAAGTACACCATAAAATGAGAGATTCAAAGAGGAAAAGCAAGAATGCTAGTCTCCATGATCATCAAGTATGTATGCAAATGAAAATGAAAGCTATTCTATATGATAACAATGCATGAAAGTAAACTAATTTATGAAAGGAAATGCTTATGCAAGATTATTCTATGAAAGGAAATATGAATCTAATCTAATATGCAAGTGCAAGATTAATCTAAATGGATTGTCATGGGGCATGAGAGAAGAAGACAAGAAAATAAAAGTAGCAATATCCAAGCTCAAATGCTCAAATTCTTCTCCAAAATCGCCCTCCAAACCTCCAGCATAACAATACAAAAATCTTCTATGTCAAAATGAAAAGGAGAGAGCTCCTTATAAAGAGAAGTGAACGGTCAAGATTAACAGGTAAAAAGAAATGAGCAATGGTGGAGATTAAATCTTAGTTGATCCATGTGCTCAAGATTCTTTTAAGAAGCAAAAAGATGAAAAAGGTCCACCACTTAAAAGTATGTGCATTCAAAGTGGAGAGAAAAAAGGATTTTTATTTATTTATTTTATTTATTTATTTATTTCCTTTTTTCAACACAAAGAGATATTTTAAGTGGGGATTTTTATTAAAATAGGAATTTTATTTTAATAAGATGATTTATTTAATTAAAAGGGAAGTTTTCTTTTAATTAAATGAGGCTTAGGATAAAATGATCAAACCTTAGGAAGTATTGAAAGAATTAAATTAATTATGATTTGATCAAAGAAATTGATTTGAATTGAAAATATTGCAAAGCATTGATTCAAGAAATTGATAAATTGAAGAATGGGGCCTAAAGTCTAGGCAACCATTTTAGGGCGCATAGAGTATGCAAAGTGGAATGAAGGGATCATAAAAATTCATGGTGCATTGAAAACTCCACATGATATTTGCAACAACAAGTATTTCAAATCTTAAGAGGCATACGAAAAAAAGACTTGAGGGCTTCAAAATATCTTTGTGATATTGCAATGTTGGATGTGTCTCACAATTTTTTTTGAACAACATTGTTTGACTCACCTCCAAATAATGTTTGGAATGTGGGGTGTGGTCTCGAATGCCAATTCTCAACTTCAAGATATCCTTCTCATTTGTTGCCACTCTTGAGTTAGACTTCCAAAATAGTTGAATTTGATCCTTCACACCATCGGTAAGCTTCTTATCACAATGTGAAAGTCTCCCACCATTAGCCCATGTATCGTGTTGAAGAAGATCATCAAGTCTTTCTCTTCTTGCAAGTGCTCTAACCAAAGTTTTATGATTTAGGTTCAAGTCAACACAAGTTTGTCTCATCAAATGAGCCTTTCTAAAATGATGACTTACTAAGGAGGTTGCAATAACCCTCCTAGCGACTCTCTTATCTTTTTCCTTGGTAGTCTTCCCAATGGAATTGAGAGCACTAAAAATATTTCTCACAATAATAGCATTCCTCTTATTATTCACACTAATCTTCAATTTGACTAGTATATGTCTCATCTTCTGCATCTTTAACAATTACACAAACATTTGACATTTCTCAACCAATGTCTTGTGGCTAAAAAATTGATCAAAAAGTTTTGAATCCCACAACCAAACAGTTCTTTCTTATCTCTTACCATCAAAATTTATCATTATGTTCTTATCAATTTCAAGTAACCATTTAGTTGTTCTTGAAGGTCTCAATTTTGAAGTTTGTATTTCTTCCTCCCAAGGGAATTTATTTCTCATATAATTTGGAGATGTGTTACATTGATTTGATTCTTGTGTACCATTATCATTGTCAAGTCCTTCATATTAAATCGTTGGATTATCATTATCAATGTCCACACTTCCATTGTCCACATCTACATGTTCATTTTCAAAACCTACATTTTCATCTTCAATCCCTACATTCTCATTTTCAATATTATTGTCATATATCATTTCAAATTCATGTTCTTCTTCACTTGAAACCACATTTACGGGTGGGCCTATGCCCACATCTTCATTAATATTTAACATACCTTGTCTCTTGTTCCGATGGGAAACCCTATCCATTTCTCTATACACTTCAATCTCTTCATTTGTGAGTTTCCTCTTCTGTTTATGCTTTTGACGACTACTACTCCCCATAGTGAGACCAAAAAGGTGATGCAAAAACCTTTAGTAACAGAAAAATTCCAACCAAGAAAAGAGGAAAAAGTGGATTTTTGTCTTACTAAAACTATAATCCGATGATTCTTTGCTGAAAAATGTGCATCTCGGACAGTGACCCAGAGAATAAACATGTTACTTTTCAATGCTAGTAAAAAGAATCAGATATCTGAAAATATCCGATATTAGAAATTATCGGATATCCAAAATTTCCCACCCAAATTTTGTCAAACTCTATCTCTCTCCCTCTCTCTCTCTCTCCTACTCCCCTACTCTCTCTCTCTCTTAGAGAGAGAGAGAGGTGCAAAGTTAAGGTTGGTGGTTGATGAAAAATAAGAAAATGCTTACAAATTTGAGAGGTTTAGGCACTATACCTCCCCCAAACCCTCAAGTGCTTCAAATGGCTTAAACTTGCAAAGACTCTTCACAAAGTTCCTAAGTGATGGATTAGTGTCCTTAAGTAGTATTTACTTGGATTCAAAGGTTTTTAATGGTATCAAGGAAATCCCACACTCACATTCTCAAAATTTCTTCAAACTGTCCCAGAGACCTAATGAGCAAATCTAGTAGCCTGCGGTGACCTTTTCAACATTCAAACTTCACACTTTCCCAAAGAAACAAAGTAATAAACCATATATTCAGATACTCTTTATTCAGTACTTCAACATATCAAAGGATTTCATAAGGTTGTTTTGGAACCATACCAAGCTCTCTAATTGTACCCCTATAATTGGGCTTGAAAAATGCTGAGCTTACAAAGGAACTAGTAGTTTTATGTAACCCCAAGATCCCAACTCCTAGACAATGTTTTATAATGGTTTAAAATAAAGTAATATCAAGAAAATTTCATTCTATGGTGACTTTAGCATCAAAAGCCCCAAATTAGCCTTCTCAAACCCTTAATTCTAGGGCTCCTTCAATGTCAACCTTCCCAGCACTTCCTGGCATAAAATATATGTGATTCACCAATAAATGGACAATCCAAGATAATCCAAAACATAAAAATTACCCCTTGTTTGACTAGTTTATTTACTACATTACATATGCCACCAATTTCAACATGTTTTCACTATTCCCTGACTATGATCACCTTCTTCTTCTAAATTTCAACAAATGCATGATTAGAGACTATGATATAAGGTTAGTTAAATAACATTTCATGGATTCTAGGTCTTTGAATCCATGGAATGATCAATAGTTTCCAAATAAACTCAAACTGTCAATGCAAGGTACAAGAACAGTGTCTTATTGTGTAATAAATGGACAACTAGTCATGGAAATCAACTTTCAAAACATCTAGGGTGTTTGATAGTACCTTTCAAGATTCCTTGGTTGATTTTTAGTCTTGTTCCAAGTGAAGATCACATGAAACACAGTGTAAACAACATCAAAATGGAAAAGACATAGTCCTCCTTATTCACACTCACATTCACTGCTCCTTGAACCAACGTATGGAATAGTAAGTTAAATAATCCTCAAAGCATTCAATAGATGTTCATGAATGTATGAGGTTATTTTCTTATTGCATCTTAACTTAAGATTCCAACAATGACTAATAACACCACTAAGAACATACAGATTGCAGACAAAAACTTATGTTTTATTCATTCCCTATTCTCCATCCGTACATTCCAGGCTTCTACCCATACCTTCCTTATTTTGGTGTATATATAAGCCTAGTACAACTGCCACAACCATATTTGGTTGGTTACAAAGACTAGAAAGGGTTATAAATCCCATAAATGGGATTTCCTTCTAAAACCAAATAGCCATTACTTTTCAAACATTTAAATTTTTTAAGTATGAAAATGACTGAAAACCTTATTAATCTTGAAATTAGAAACTCCAAAGGCTTGCCAACCTAGGAGACTTATTTGAAACACTCTTAAAACTCTAAAGTATCCTTGGACTCCTTGGGCCACTAATGGCCCATTTAAAATGAATTTAATCCTTTCAAGGACATGAACCAATTCCATACATTGCAATGTCATTCCATGACATTAAAACATTATAGGTGTCAATATGTGGTAATTGACTTGATTTACACATTTTAAAGGCTCATTGATCTCCTTTACCCTATGATCCTCTTTAAGTGTCTCCAAGGTCTTCATGGCATGCATGTTTCTATTGAATGTTTTTAGTGCCCTTGAACTATACTCCCCGCCAGTAATGAAAATCTCATCCCAATAGTTTATCCTCGGTAGCCAAATAATTGTCTTGGATGACCTCTGATATGTAGGGGTGAAATAATTCCCCAAAGTAATCTCCTTCGTCCTAGAAGACCCTACACTCAAACATAAATTATTAGAAGAAAAATGTGGATTTTTTTACTGTCCCAGTGAAGGATAGTGGGAAGGCTACAAGTCCTTCATCTCTGTTCCATTCCATGGATAAGATCCCTGATCAAACACCTCTGCTCCAATGCTATGTCCTAGTTCCATCATAGAAAACTTTATGGTCCCAACTTATACAAAAGCTATATCCCAGAGCTCTCCTCTTTTAGGACTATTAGGAGTGCCTCCTGATTGTACCTTCTTGTCAATGTGCCATCCAGTATCATATTGTACCCTCTTATGAATCTCCTACCCATAACACATTAGTATTTTCTTCTCTTGGCTCTTCAACAAGGGTTGTAACTCATACTTCATGCCGTCATGATTAACTAAGTACTTTCTTGTAAAGCCATCATAGATAACCCTCCTAGATCATTTCCAAGCTCTTCCCAAAATCAAATGCCCACAACTCATATTAAGAACATCACATAACACCCTATCCCTATACTTTCCAATTGAAAACTCAATTATGACTTGATCACTAACAAGAAAATTCTGATCCATATTCATCCAAGTTGCATAATAAGGCCTAGGGTGTGAAAAAATTTTCAAATTTAACTTCTTAACAACCTCATGAGACACAACATTATGACTTGCTCCTAAGTCTATAATGAGTCTACATACTTTACCTTGAATCAAACAATTTGATCTAAATATGCTTGGATTGTATGGTGTATGATCTCTTCCCATGAATAAGTACTCTCCTTCTTTTGGTGGTGCCAAGATAGGTTCATGCTTCTCTTCCTTGTTTGCCTCTTCATCTACTAAGTTTACCCTCTTGTCTCTACCTTTGTCTTCAATCCACTTAGGACACCTAAAAGATTGATGACCCACTTCATTACAATTGGAGCACCTACCTATGAACACTCCACTACCTCTTCCTCCACTTCTTCCACCTCTATACCCACCTCTTGTATCAGATGAGTACAACTTGTCCTTGTCTTTCTCACAGTGATTCTGAAAATCAATGTTGTATCTACCACCTCTTCCCCTAATGGAAGATCCTCCTCTTGTGCTAGTTTGCCTCTCTTGTCTTCTCTTAATCTTTTCCTCAACCTTAATGGCCAATTTGTAACACCCCTCAACTGATCTAGGGGTAGCAAGACTAAGTTCATCTTGGATATTGGACCTAAGTCCCCCCATGTACCTAACAATCTTCTCTTCCACATCTTCATCATGACTTACCCTTATATCTAACTTGTGAAACTCTTCAGTATACCTTTGTACCTCCATGTCTTTTTTCTTAAGACCTTGCATCTTCTTGTATAGTTGTACCATATAGTCATTAGGCAAAAAATTTTCCTTCAACTTATCCATCACTATATACCAAGATGAAATCTTGGCCTTCCCACTCTTCCATTGCTCTGCTTGAACACAATCCCACCATAGTAGAGTGTGTCCCCTCAACCTAAACTTTTCTATCTTCACCTTTTGTCCCTCTTCAGTATCTTCGCATTCAAAGAAATTCTCCATGGCACTAAACCAATAAATCAACTCTTCATCATCCATCTTGAACCCTCCATACATAGGCAAATCAGCTCTTGCCCCTGTATCACCACTCTTGATGACCTTAGCAAACCTAGCCATCCTTAGATCTTCAGGATATTATTGTTCTTCCTCTTGGGGGTACCTCTTCCTCTTCCTTATCTCTAACTTCATCATCTTTTCTGATGCTCTTTTCTCTTCTCTCTAATGCCAATATCATTTCCATCATGATTCCCATCTCCTTATCCTTCTCAGCTTTCTCCTTCCATTCTTGCTCAAGGGATACCTTCAACTTCTTGTAATCTTCTAATTGATCTTTGACTATCCTTTCCAACTCCATGTTTTTCATCCTTGTAGGTAGATCTCCTTCCTCTCCGTCAGTCATGGTTCTTGATCTACTTGGAAAAATGGATCAACTCAGTGCTACACCTCAAAGGATACTTCAACTCCAAGGGCTTGACTAAGGATCCAAGAAACCAAACTTCACAAGACCACTCCAAACCTTCCACAAGACCTTTCCCTAGGCTATGATACCACTTGATGCAGAGGTAAGGGTGGTGGTTGATGACAAATAAGAAAAAGTTTACAAATTTGAGAGGTTTAGGCACTATACCTATTAATATGACTTAGAACAACAAAGAGGGGGGGGGGGGGGGGGTGAATTAGTTGTTCTTAGGTCCTGATGTATAAAACAATCTCAAAAACTTTTCCTTAAATCAAATACAATAACCAAAACAAACTCGGTCATCACTGATTCAATAATAGAAACATACAATAATGCAGTCCACTACCCAGCTATAACTTAACTTGTAAAACATAGAAATGTTCAAACCAAAACATTCACACAAGTATTGACACCAAGATTTATAGTGGAAACCCAATTTGGGAAAAACCACTTTGTAACATGCTACTATTATTTTCACTCTTCTGAAGTGAGCTCAGTAAAAAGCCAACCTTTGCAAATATCAAATCTGATTCCATACACTAATGCTGGTTTACTGACTTTAAAAATTTTCCATCTCCATCTCTGATCTGCTCGAAACTTTTCTTCAAGCAACCACCACAATTCTCCTTCAGCCTTTTCTGCTTATTCAGTCAATAAAACTTTACTCTTCCAGCATTCTTTGTTCACCCATGCACTTGCATATCCAAATGCTCAAGTACCCTTTATACTTTCGTCAATTAGGTTAACTCATCTTATGCCACTCAATCTCATTTGTAGATCTTAGGGTTAGGTCAGATTCATTGAATCTACCTACTTCATGTTCTTCGGCTCCTTTTCTAGAATCATCTCAAATCTCTTAAAGATTTACAATAAAACATTTTACAGTGTAGTTAATGCTTTCAAACAATCAATAAATAAAGTCAACATGTTTTACATAATCCAAGAATTCAACAATGTCAGCTCCAAAATTAAATTCTCTTCAAATATAAAATTGCTGATGCTTGGTCAATACTGTGATCAACTAC
This sequence comes from Chamaecyparis obtusa, assembly GCA_027943335.1. Taxonomy (NCBI): domain Eukaryota; kingdom Viridiplantae; phylum Streptophyta; class Pinopsida; order Cupressales; family Cupressaceae; genus Chamaecyparis; species Chamaecyparis obtusa. Next base: position 1,040,319 of record BSBK01001084.1, on the reverse strand, counting down.
TCGGTCTTCATGTAGAAAGCTCAATCATTACTAAAAATATTTCCTTGGCTTACACTGTCTTCCTTGGAAATTAACTGTTGTTTGGTCGACACTAGAATTTTTCTCAGTATACATTGACTCGATTGACACTAACATTACTTGGCTTAAACATGATTTTTCCATTCTTTGTTTGGTCAAGCCTACCAGTTTAGTCTTCAGTCTTACTAGTATAAACAATACATTGTCTCATCATTGTGAAACATAGTCAAGTACACTTTATAGTATCAAGATAACTCAACCTTTCCTTAGGTGCTATTGTTACCAACCTTGCCTAGCCCCTTAGCAACACTCAAATAGATATAGTAATTTCCTAAGTAGCAACAGTCTTACCAGTTAAGGTTTGACATCAATGATAATACAACAATTGTTTCAATTGTAGTTTCCCACAATCTCCCTCTTTGGCATTGATGGCAACACCATATGATATCACCTGAATAACACATGGATTACCAACCAATCCAAAAAAATTATCTGTTCATCAAAGAATTATTTATAATATCCTTAGCTTCATTCCAATTCAGAATCCTATAAGCCTCACTTCTGTGACCATCAGAAGTATTCAGATCTCCCTCTATCCTAATCCTTCATTTTAGTTCATCATCCTTAGCTTTAGTTTCATGTGTTATCATATCAGTTCATCTCCCTCTTTGACAAATATGCCAAAGTAGCAACTAAAACATACATCCAGTAGATGTAGATAATATATGTGCAGCTTAGTGTTTCTCCCTCTATCATCTTGCTTATGACTGATTCTTTGTCTTTGCTTCTTTTCACAACTCTAGGCCAGCCCTAAAGTGTGACAATCTTCTACATCAATTTGTCAAATTTTTTGTTGTAGCACATTTGATGCAGTGCTCCTAGCTTGTCTAGGCAGCCTCAGTTAGGGGAAGAACCCCTAATTGACTTCTCAAATACTCATGAGCTTCTCTAGGTAAATCTTTAGTGAATATGTTTCCTAATTGTTCTTTTGTATTCACATATTCCATTCGGACTTCTTTATCTTGTACTAATTCTCTCAAGTAGTGATACTTGATTGCAATGTGCTTGGTCTTAGTGTGCATCACTGGATTCTTAGAAATATTGATAGAACTTGTGTTGTCACAGAAAATAACAACAGGTTCATCGATTTCTTGTTTCATGCCTATCAACAATTGTTTTATCCATACCAAATTTAAATAGTTTACTGCAGCAGCAACATACTCAGCCTTGGTAGTAGATTGGGAAATGCAATTTTGTTTCTTGCTTGTCCAGGAGACTAATCTCTATCCAAGAAATAAAGCTCCACCACTAGTGCTCTTTCTATCATCTACATTTCCTACCCAATCAGCATCTGTATAAACTCTGAGTTCAAATTTGTCATCCTTCTTATAATATAGACCAAAGTCAGCAGTTCCTTTCAAGTATCTCATAATTCTTTTCACAGCCATCATGTGTGTTTCCTTAGGATTGACAGAGAATCTTGCCACAATCCCAACAGCTAGTGCAATATCTAGTCTACTATGTACAACATACTATAATTTTCCAATCATGGATCTATACAAAGTCTGATTCACTTCTGCAACATCATCCTTATTAGATAACTTTTTTCCAGTAAGCATAGGAGTTCCTACTGGTTTAGCATCTTCCATCCCAAAAGTTTTCAGTATTTCATTAACATACTTAGACTGTGTAATGAAAATTCCATTCTTCTTCTAATATACTTGTAAACCAACAAAGAATTTGATCTCACCAAACATACTCATTTCAAATTTAGTTTGCATTTCATTTGAAAATCTTTTACACAATGCATCTTGTCCACCAAAAATAATGTCATCCAAAAAAATTTTGCTAATAGAATACCTTTACTTTCTTCATCCTTCATGTACAGATTGCTTGTGTCATTTGTTCTTGAAAATCCAATCTATATCAGGTAGTTGTGCAACCTCTCATACCATGATCTGGGAGCTTTCTTCAATCCATATAATACTTTGTTCAGTTTGCACACCATGTGTCTTTTGTTTGAATCAATAAAAGCTTCTGGCTATTCTATATAAACTTCTTCTTCTAGTATACCATTCAAAAATGCAGACTTGACATCCATTTGATATACATTGAAATCTTTATAAGCAGCATATGCAAGTAGAGTTCTTACTCCTTCTAATCTAGCTATAGGGGCAAATGTCTCCCCATAATCTATTCCTTCTTCTTGTGTGTAGCCTTTGCATACCAGCCTAGCTTTGTTCCTAGCGATTTCACCATTTTCATTCATCTTATTCTGAAACACCCACTTTGTTCCTATAACATTTTTGTTTTTAGGTCTCGGCACCAGAGTCCAAGTATCATTCTTCTCAATCTGGTCAATCTCTTCATTCATTGCTTGTATCCAGTCTTCATTCTCTAATGCCTCTCTAGTTGACTTGGGTTCAAATTCACACAGTAGGCATGTTGGATCCTAAGTCTTACTTCTGGTCTGAATTCCAGTATTTTTGTCTCCAATTATCTGTTCAAGCTTGTGATATCTTCTTACATATTTTGCCAAAATAGGTTCAGCTCCTCTCTCCTCTATTTCATCATGTTCCTCAACAAGATTGTCATATTCAACTTCTGAATGCTCAGCAAGCTCTTCTTGATATTCAGCAGCATTTTCTTGTAGCTCGACATGTTCTTGTTCTCTTTTGGCACTATCTTCCTGATGCTCGGTAGCATCTATCTGTTGCTCGGCATTGCTTACCCAAGACTCAGCATCAGGTGCAAGTCTATTACTTGCCTCTTCTTCTTCATCAATGTACACAAAAGATTTATAATCTTCTGGTTCTCTTTTGCTATCAGCTTCATTTCTTTCTACATACTCATCAATTTTGACATTCACACTTTCCACAATTTTGTTAGTGTTAGAGTTCAAACACTTATAAGCTTTACTTTTGTGGAATATCCTAGGAATGTGCCTTCATCACTCTTAGCATCAAACTTTCCATTCCTAGCGTCTTTTAATATATAGCACTTACTTCCAAAGATTATAAAGTATTTAACAGTCAATGCATGCCCATGCCATAATTCATAGGGTGTTAGATTTGTACCTTTCTTGATCTGTACCCAGTTAAGAGTGTAGACAGCAGTGCTTATAGCTTCTTTCTAGTATTTATGTGCCACATTCTTTTCAATCAGCAATGTCCTTGCACAATCCAAGATAGATCTATTTCTCCTTTATGCTATACCATTATGTGGAGGTGTTCTAGGTGCAGACATCTATCTTTTAATTCCTTTATCATTGCAAAATAGATTAAATTCATTTGATGTAAATTCTCCACCTCAGTCAAATCTAAGACATTTCAAGTTCCTACCTGTCTCCTTCTCAACCTTAGCCAAATACCACTTAAAGAATTGAAGAGCTTCAGATTTTTTTTTTAGAAACATTACATGCATCATCCTAGTATGATCATCAACAAATAAGATAAAGTATCTAGCACCACAGTAACTTTGTACACCCATAGGTCCACAAAGGTTAGTATGAACCAAATCTAAAATGTTTTCAGAATTAGAGGATTTGCTCTTGAAACTTGACTTTGTCATTTTTCCTAACTAGCATTCCTTGCACATCACATTCTCAGGTTTCTTCAATCTAGGTAGACCTCTTACTTTTTTCTTCTTACTTATCTCTACCAGATTGTCAAAGTTAACATGACATAGCCTTTTATGCCATAACCAAATATCATCAAATTGTGCAATTAAACATGTTTCTTCAGATAGGTCAAGATAGAACAAATTACCTCTAGTCTGATCTCCACTTCTAATTAGTTCTCCAGTAGCATTAAATATTTTAGCTTGCTTGTGATGAAATTCCACTCGGTAACCAGTTTTGTTAAGTTGAGCAACCCTTAACAAATTATAATTAAGACCTTCAACCTAATATGCATTTTTACAAGATATCTTATCATTTAGTTTAATCAAACCTTTTCCTCTAACAAGACATGGTGCATCATTACCAAATTTTATACTTTTACCTCTGTAATGATGTAAGGTCTCAAACTTATTTTTTTCACCAGTCATGTGATGTGAACAACCACTGTCAATAATCCATTTATCATTCTTGTTCACATAGGATATCAAAGCAGTTTTCTCATCCTCATCAGATTCATCTTTCATTGCAACATAGACTACCTCAATTTCAAAATCATCACTATTAGTGTCAGTTTCTTTTTCAGCAATGTAACAAGATTTCTTACCTTTTCTTTTGTAGTCTTTGTTCCATCGATAGCTTCTATCATTTTTATCTTTGTGTTTGCTTTTTCTTTCATCATCTTTATCCTTCCTGTCAAGACATCTAGCAGCTATATGACCAACTTTATTACATGCAAAACATATAATAGGGAGCTTACCTTTATACTTTCCTTTTCCCCTTCTCAGTCTTCTAGCCATAAGAGCTTCTAGATCTTCTAGTTCTTCATCAGAAGTGTCACTATCACTTTCACTTTCACTTTCACTTTCACTAATGCATCTTTCTTTTTCTTTCTTTGGCTTGTTCAGAACTAGTTGTGACTTGAAAGCAGATTCAACATTTCCAATGCTTCCAACAGTGAAATTATCATAGTTAGAGAGTTCAAAAGTAGTCAACTTACCAACCAAACTTTCCAAAGTAAGCACATTAGCAAAGTTACATCTAGATTCCTGAATAGCTGAGATCTTAATAGCATATATAGGACGTAGGGTTCTTAGTACTTTCCCAATTATGGTTTCATCATCAATAGCCCCATTTGCTCCTCTAATAGCATTCACAACTTCTTTTATTCTACCACAATATTGTGCAATGTTTTCACCTTCTTGCATTCTCATTTCATCAAACTTACCTCTAAGACTCTCAGCCTTTGCTTTCATCACATTCAAGTCACCACCATAGATCCTTGCAAGAGTGTCCCACATATCCTTAGCAGTTGTGTAGTCCTTAATGTCCTCAAATTATGGATAGCGTAGGGCAGATGCAATTTCCAGCATTGCCTGATTATGTTCTTGTATAGCTCTCATTTCTTCAGTAGTCAAAGGTGCGACAGGTGATACATAGCTATTTTCAATGTAGTACTTTGCAGAGTCACCAATACCAGCCACATCCAGCTTCATCAAGCTTTTCCATGTAGGGAAGTTTTCCTTGTTCAGCTTCAGTACCTCCTTCTTATACATCCTGATCATTTGCTTCAAGCCCCTTTAAACTTGATTTCTGTCAACACTAATAATAAGCAACGAAGCTCTTATACCAATTTTTAATATGATTTAAAACAATAGAGAGGGGGGGGGGGTGAATCAGTTGTTCTCAAGTCCTGATGTATAAAACAATTTCAAAAACTTTTCCTTAAATCAGATCTAATAACCAAAACAAAGTCGGTCATCACTAATTCAATAATAGAAACATACAACAATGCAGTCCACTACCCAGCTATAACTTAACTTGTAAAACACATAAATGTTCAAACCAAAACATTCACACAAGTATTAACACCAGGATTTATAGTGGAAACCCAATTTGGGAAAAACCACTTTGTAACATGCTACTATTATTTTCACTCTTCTGAAGTGAGCTCGATAAAAAGCTAACCTTTGCAAATATCAGATCCAATTCCGTACAGTAATGCTGGTTTACTAACTTTAAAACTTTTCCATCTCCATCTCTGATATGCTCAGAACTTTTCTTCAAGCAACCACCACAATTCTCCTTCAGCCTTTTCTGCTTATTCAGTCAATAAAACTTTACTCTTCCAGCATTCTCTATTCACCCATGCACATGCATATCCAAATGCTCAGGGACCCTTTATACTTTCCTCAATTAGGTTAACTCATCTTATGCCACTCAATCTCATTCATAGATCTTAGGGTTAGGTTAGATTCATTGAATCTACCCGCTTCATGTTCTTCGACTCCTTTTCTAGAATCATCTCAAATCTCTTAAAGATTTACCATAAAATGTTTTATAGTGCATTTAATGCTTTCAAACAATCTATAAATAAAGTCAACATGTTTTACATAATCCAAGAATTCAACAATGTCAGCTCCAAAATTAAATTCTCTTCAAATATAAAATTGTTGATGCTCGGTCAATACTGTGATCAACTACTCGGTCTTCATGTAGAAAGCTCGGTCAAGACTAAAAATATTTCCTTGGTTTACACTATCTTCCTCGGTAATTAACTGTTGTTCGATTGACACTAGAATTTTTCTTGACATACATTGACTTGGTCGACACTAACATTACTCAGCTTAAACATGATTTTTCCATTCTTTGCTCGGTCAAGCCTACCAGTTTAGTCTTCAGTCTTACTAGTATAAACAATACATTGTCTCATCATTGTGCAACATAGTCAAGTACACTTTGTAGCATCAAGATAACTCAACCTTTCCTTAGGTGCTATTGTTACCAACCTTGCCTAGCCCCTTAGCAACACTCAAATAGATATAGTATTTTCCTAAGTAGCAATAGTCTTACCAGTTAAGGTTTGACATCAATGACAATACAACAATTGTTTCAATTGTAGTTTCCAACAATACCTCCCCGAATCCCTCAAGTGCTTCAAATGGCTTAAACTTGTAAAGACTCTTCACAAAGTTCCTAAGTGATGGATTAGTGTCCTTAAGTAGTATTTACTTGGATTCAAAGTTTTTTAATGGTATCAAGGCACTCCCACACTCCCTTTCTCCAAATCTCTTCAAACTATCCCAGAGACCTAATGAGCAAATCTAGTAGCCCTGCAGTGACCTTTTCAACATTCAAACTTCACACTTTCCAAAAGAAACAAAGGAATAAACCACATATTCAGATACCCTTTATTTATTACTTCAACATATCAAAGGATTGCATAAGGTTTTTTTGGAACCATACCAAGCTCTCTAACTATACCCCTGCAAATAGGCTTGAAAAATTGTGAACTTACAAAACAACTAGTAGTTTTATGCAACCCCAAGACCCCAACTCCTAGACAGTGTCTTATAATGGTTTCAAATGAAGGAATATCAAGAAAATTTCATTCTAGGGCTTCTTCAATGTTAACCTTCCTAGAACTTCCTGGCATAAAAGATGTTTGATTCACTGATAAATGGAAAATCCAAGACAATCCAAAACATAAAAAGTACCCCTTGTTCGACTAGTTTATTTACTGCATTACATATGCCACCAATTTCAACATGTTTTCATTGTTCCCTGACTGTGATCACCTTCTTCTTCCAAATTTTTGCAAATGCATGATTAGAGACTATGATACAAGGTTAGTTAAATAACATTCCATGGAGTCCAAGCCTTTGAATCCATGGAATGATCAATGGTTTTCAAATAAACTCAAATTGTCAATGCAAGGTACAAGAATAGTGTCTTATTGTGTAATAAATGGAGAACCATTCATGGAAATTGACTTTCAAAACATCTAGGGTGTTTGATAGTACCTTCCAAGATTCCTTGGTTGATTGTAGGCTTGTTCCAAGAGAAGATCACATGAAACACAATGTAAACAACATCAAAATGGAAAAGACACAATCCTCCTTCACATTCACAGTCACTGTTCCTTGAACCAGCATATGGAACAATAAGTTAAATAATCCTCAGAGCATTCAATAGATGTTCATGAATGTATGAGGTTATTTTCTTATTACATCTTAACTTGAGATTCTAACAATGACTAATAACACCACTGAGAACACATAGATTGCAGACAAAAGCTTATGTTTTATTCATTCCCTATTCTCCATCCTTATATTCCAGGCTTCTACTCATACCTTCCTTGTTTTGGTGTATATATAAGCCCATTACAACTGCCACAACCATATTTGGTTGGTTACAAAGACTAGAAAGGGTTAAAGATCCCATAAATGGGATTTCCCTCTAAAACCAAATAGTCGTTACTTTTCAAACATTTGAATTTTTAAAGTATGAAAATGACTGAAAACCTTATTAATCTTGAAATTAGAAACTCTATAGGCTTTCCAACACCTAGGAGACTTATTTGAAACACTCTTAAAACTCTAAACTATCCTTGGACTCCTTGGGACACTAGTGGCCCATTTACAACAAATTTAATTCTTTTAAGGACATGAACCAATTCCATACATTGCAATGTAATTCCATGACATTAAAACATTATAGGTGCCAATATGTGGCAATTGACTTTATTTACACATTTTAAAGGCTCATTAATCTCCTTTTCCCTCTGATCCTCTTTAAGTATCCCCAAGGTCTTCATGGCATGCATGTTTGCATTGAATGTTTTTGGTGCCCCTATACTAGAGAGAGAGAGAGAGAGAGAGAGAGAGAGAGAGAGAGAGAGAGAGTAAAAAGAGTTAAACTCTTATGGCCAAAAATACACTTTTGAAAAGGAAGTGTTTGGAGTGCAAAATTTTATAAATGTAGCTAGGGTGGTCCATTTTTTATTTTTTAACCCAAGTGTTAAGAATACACGAAAAAAAGGAAAATGGTAAATTGGTTAAGTCCATTTCCCTTTTCAGTAATTGTGTGTGTGAATTTTGTACCTAGCTGTCGACACAACACTTCAATAAAACATTAGAGGTTAGCTAAAATCAAAATCATGCAGTGAAATGGAAACTAATCCAACCAGGTGATTTACTGCCTTCTAGTAGGTGCAAGTATGATGTTCTCAGATTGGACCGAGATCAGTGACCTTGACGACACCTAAATGAAGGTTTTGAATGCAGAATCTAGATATGAGATGAATGCAAATTAATCTATATTTTTGGATTTTCTATGCAATAAGATGAGATAAACTGATATGAATCTATTCTATATGAGAAACTGATATGACATGCAATTAATCTAATAATGATATGGTAAATGATATGAATGCTAAAAAACAATGAAAATATCACAACAGCTTTAATTCATAAAGATTGATTCTTCGATCACCAATTCGCTAGCGTAAGGATGCAATTCATGGATCAATCCAAATGAAGAGTTGAGGCCTTAATTTATAGAAATCTAGGACTTTGGAGGTGCATGGAAAAAGCCATAAATCACTCTTGATAAACTCAGGTTGATTTTTATGTTATCAAGAATTTAGAGATAGATTAACTCACAAAATCATGCAAATCAGCTTTTTAATTTAAATCAGAAGTTGAGATCAGCTTTCAACTCAAAAGAGAGTTGAGTTTATTTTTAAAACAACTTGAATTGATTTTTTGATTTAAAGTTCAACTACTTTTTGGATGTGCATAATTAATTATGAATTAATTAAATAAATAAAGTGATTTATCCTCCACTTAATTGATTTTAAAAATAAAACAATTGATTTATGGGTTAATCAATTATTAAATCAAACTTTTATTCAAAAACTATATTATTAAATTTGACAATTGACATTAATTAATTAAATAAGAATTTAATCAATTAGTCATAGGATATTTGATTTATTGTCAAAATTTAAATAATACAAGTTAGGAATAACTATAATTAAATCCAATTAAATGATTAAGTGGCAGTGTTAAATCTAATTAATTAAATATTCAATTAATCAAACTTTAGGATAAATAAGATTTATCGCCAAATAATCATTAAATTAAAGATAATTAGGATAAATAGGAATAAGGAATATTCCCCGATCAGAATTTAAGATAATCAATTAAGATTCGATAATGTGCCGATGTGCCTTAGGTTAGGACTTTGATATCGATTTCGTTCAATGTGTCGATATAGGAGGTTAATGAACCTATAGCCCATTTTTGGGGTATTACATTTTGCCCCTCTTTGAATTACTGTGTGAAGCGCAGTGGTTCAAAGGCAGTTTGTGTATGATGTTGAAACTGGTGTTTGAAATTGAAATTGATATCAGATAGAAACTATGATATGAGACAAAAATTGATTGAAAGATTCGAAGATATTAGGTCCTGAATGACCAAAGATAATGTTAACTATAACAGCAATGAACCATTGATTGCGAAGAAGATTCAAAATGCCTGATTCTAAACCTTATGATTATGAAGAAGTGAGTGACCGATTCCAAACCTGATTGTCGATAAGAATCACATTGGTATCACATCTGAACCCTTCAATTATGATGTGTTAGGAATAAGGTGTCTCAACCTTGGATAATTCCTATTCTTATTATTTGTTTTGTAAAATGTATTTCTTGCAAATAATGTAATTAAGTGTGAGTGTACATGTCTAGTTGGCATGTTGATGTGTCACTCCACTTGATGTGTCGACATCTTGAATTGTGTAAGGAGATCATGGCTGAAACGGTTATGACGGATTCCTATGACTTGTAAGAGCTATGTCTGGAAGTTTCAATGACGGGTGAAGACATGTGGCAACTGATAAAGTTGAGTAATGTACACTCTTCCCCAATCGTGGGGTTCAGGGCATCAGCCCGAAAAAAAAAATTTGGGTTCCTATTTTCTCGGAGAATGGTAAAACCCTAATACAGCTATCTTTGGAAGTTGCCCTAAAAAGGGAAGCAAATGATATAAGCATTTTTTAGGGTTGTGAAGAAAGGAGAAGTAAGTGTATTGTTGGAACATTTTTTATGCTGCCGTGATTTGTCTTCAAGAGTTGGAAATCTTCTGAAAGAACTTGCATTGCAAGTGTATTGTAAACTGCAATAGTTTTGATAAATACATTGTGCAAGTTTTGGAGTGCTGGGGTTTTTACCGAAAGGTTTCCCTAGGGTAAATCTTTGTGTCATTCTCTATTTTTTGTATGCATGGTATATAGCTACAATATCATTGTTAAAGTAGTTAACGAATCTAAAATTGTAAGGATTTAAAAGAATTTTCACAATACTTTCCTTAAGAGATTAGTGTAGGAAGTTGTTTTCGTACCTGAGTTTCCTTACACGAAGAACCAAGGAAATAACACTAATGAACTAATGGTTACGAAAAATTGATATAGTTTACAAGATTAAGAGAATACCAGATTGATATGGATCTTGATGAATCTGATATGCCCCAAGTGATGATTGATTTGCCCCAAGTGATGAGGTCTTTTTGATGAATCAGCAACTAGATGTGGTTGTTGTCTTGATTACTAAGGAAAGATATGATTTCAAATTTAGATTACAAACTTTGAATGATGTGCAATAGCATGCCCCCTTCAGGATGAAAATTGAAATCTAACAAGAAAAGTCAACGTTGTAGTTTTAGAAGCATGTTAATTGATTTGAGAAGTGGTTAAACACATTTGAGAACGCATTCTACATCATTTGGAGGTCTAGAAGACCAAGTTTGACTAGGTGAAACCATGAGTTGACCATAGTTGACCAAGTGGATATTTTGATAGTTTGATGTAAGATAATCAGTTAAGTTGAATACTGGATTTTTGTGATGATTGAAGGTCGATTATGCAAGCAGTAGACCATCCTGGGTCCGAAAATGTTAAATCATGATTTTGACATAGTAAATGATCTCAGATTTTTATTTTGATCTTGAAAATGGGTTCAGAACGTCGAAATTAGCCAGGGATGCAATTTTCATGAAAAACGGAGCACTTTTGAAAATTAGATCAAAAGCTATATAAAGGTCGGAAGGGTCATTTTCTAATCATTTTCACCATTGACTTCTGAAAACTTATGGAGCCCCCAGAGTGAGAAAATGGCAAAAATAAAGGTACCTATGAGTTCACATCATTTTGAGCATAGCTGGAGACACCAAAGACCTCGACAGTATGGACATCTAGTAGGTGGACCTCTTTGCTTCTCTGAAAAGTCAATTTTTCTTTGTTTATAGGATTTTTAGCACCTTTTTTGTATGCTTTTTAATTTTTGAATTTTGCATGCATGAAAACTCATATGACTATCTGGTTGGACTCGTATGACTTTTCAACCCTAGGTAGATAGTCATTTCATGAACCCCCAAGACTCGTAGGAGAGGGACCCAAGAGTCGTACGACATTTCATCGGGTCCCTCATAAGTCATACGAGGAGGTATACATTGTCGTACTACTATGCTTTGTCATATGGTATGATGCTAAAACTCATATGACTTTCCCTACCAGTCTAAAGTGTCGTATGAAAAACAATGAGCCAAAAACTCATTACTAGGTCAAATTTTTTATTTTTCTGATCTCTTAGCCTAATTGCTGACCTTTTAACCTACCTTTTGAAATACTGAACTATCCAATTTGATGCACTTGTAACCTGTTCTATAACCGAATTACTGATAGGGTTCCCTATTTTTGTACTGTGTAGGTCATATATCCTGATGTTCATGTACATATCTCACATCCATCCACTCAGAGACTATGTGTGTCACTGCCAGACCCCATGAGGGTACACCTTGCTTCATGTGGATTCGAGTATCTCATTCATTTACCCAAGATTAGGGTAAATCACAGACTTTTGACTACTTTGATCAAGCGGTTTCACTCAGAGACCCAGACCTTTCACTTGCTGATTGGGGAGATTACTGTGACCCCAGAGGATGTCTATCATATACTGTGCATTCCTTTCCATGTAGGGCGATGTCTAGAGTATGTGAGTTCAGGGAACTCAGGTCTATTGGCTTTCCGATGTCTCTTCAGAAATGACACATAGATGACAGCTTCGATTTCTTGGGAGACCTTAGTTCAGTGTTATGGACAGATGCATCGATTAGAGTGTATCATTGTCGGGATGATAGGTGGTATCATTATGTTCGACCGTCAGCAGAATAGTCTATTGATGGGCTGGGCCCCGATGATTGCACGCTTGATGGTGACTCCTTCTGAGTTATCCTAGGGTCAGTGTCTTTTGGCACATATGTTCTCTAAGATGCACAAGGTAGTGTATCACGAGAGCAAGACTTTTTCTGCAAGAGCTCTTGTTTTACAGATCTGGGTGTGGGAGCATATCCCGGTGCTGAGACCAGTGTGTACCTCATAGAGGCAACCACATGAGCCTGTGATATATATATATATATATATATATATATATATATATATATATATATATATATATATATATATATATATATATATATATATATATATCGGATATGTCATACAGGGGCGGATGGGCCATGTAGAGTATTGGAGGCGATGCCTTAATGATATGACTTTTGTTCGATGGAGGCCATATGTAGATATTGAGCCCTGGCCTACTGCACGGGAGCAGTTTAGTTTCTTCTTTCAGAGCTGCATGTTGATTGGGAGGTCCTCCTCCGTTCTAGAGAGATTCATTATTACCAAGGTCTAGCTGTAGTATGGATGAGTGCAAGATGCACCATAAAATTATGCCACTTATGCGCAGATAGCCCGGGAGCTCAGACTTGGATGGACCTAGAGGCTTTCTTATGCCTTGTGTGCACAAGAGTATAGTGCTATCATCGGTAGAGATTGGGAGTATAGACCACAAGTTGTGGATGCAGGAGTGATAGATGGATTTATCTCATGGCTTGTTGATCATCTAATTTATAGATTTTCTGACCTAATAGAGTTGATACCCTCCATAGAGGAGGTGATGGACGTTATAGGTGCTTTGATGGGATAGGGTCTGAGACCCACATAGATTTTGATTGTACACCCCACACCTTTGAGACCGAGAGTGATGGCTCCTCCACAAAGACCATCAGGATAAATGAGGCCCCCTCATCCCACTAGTTCCACAGTAGGTAGATCTACAGGTTCTCAAAGATGGACTAGGGGAGAGGGCGGTAATTTAGGGAGTGTTGGTTCAGATGAGAAGGTGCTTGCAGCCGAGCAGGTTGTAGGTGGTGATACTGATCTGATATAGGGTTTGATCTGGGTGCAGAGGTTAGACACCGTAAGGCATAGAGGGTAGAGACCACAGAGCAGCCTGTAGAGGATACTGACATGCCAGCGGCAGATGCTGAGCCTAGTGTGCCATTGTCTACACAAGAGATCATGAGGAGGCTCAGATTACAAGCCCGGGACATGAAGGTGCGTAGTGCTCGCTGGGAGGAGAGATATCTAGAGGTAGATAGATAGCGGACTAAGCTTCATGGTGAGGTGTAGAGATTACAGGAAGAGGTTATCCATCAGACCTCTAGATCTGCTTACTATGTTTTAGCATACTATACTGTGGTTCCACCTACTCAAAGAGTTCCTTCATACTCTCAATCCATGATGGCATCAGAGGGACCGAGAGCACCTAGGGCTAAGGCAGTACCAGATGCTCCACCACCACCTCCACCAGATGGTGAGAAACAGACCGATAGATGATCTGTCCTGATATTCTGATATTCTATTATTTTGATTGATATTGATATTGATACTATTCTGATTATAGATAGCTCATCGAGCCCATTCTTTTGTATATTGTGCCAGTAGTGCACACCTGACTATTTTGAGTTTTATGATATATGAGATCGAGATTTTAGTTATGACTTCATTTGTATCTGTCATGTTTTTGAGTTATGATGATATCATATGATGCTTATGCTATAAGTAGTGTAGAAGGTATGTATGGATATATGCAATGCAATGATTTCTTTCATATGTATGGATGTAATGCAAATGTGTTTTGATTATGAAAAGATGCATGTATGATTTATGCTTATGCACATGGATGTATTGTAATGCAACAGATAGTTATGATATGAAATGTAAATGCAATGATACACATGATATGTTTTGTAGGAATTGATGAAGACAAGTACTCAGTCTTATGTCAAAAGGATGTTTAACCTAGGAGGATAACTGCTTGTGATTCCATGAAGAGACCTTCGAGTTAAGTGTCCGATCTTGTGAGATTTGAAGAGGTGATAGAAGAATCATTTAAGCGTTGAAGTTTATGTTGCCATTTGTGAGATCATGCAAATATGAAAAATGCAAAGAAATGTGTAAAATATAATGCAACCTAAGACCTAGAACCTAGTCACTGATCATGTGTCGATCGATTTCATCATTGAATTTTTAGGTAACCGGATAAATCAATACAATGACCACTAGTTATGAAACCATGGACATATGAATATCGATTTGTATACACCAAGATCAATACAACACCCACTGGTTAGGAAACCATAGACATATGAATATTGATTTTGTTTTCAGAATGTCGGATTAGATATAAGCACCAAGGCATAAGCGCCAGGATGACCTAAATATCATGTCCATTTTGATATAGCAATTTATATAAGCATCAAAACATAGACATCATGATGACCAGAATACACCTTGCATAACAAACACATCAAGAAGTCAAGAGATCATTCTAAATCCAATGTGAATTACCCATAGTGACCCTTTATCATTCACATCCTTAGGTAAGATCACATTTCACAATAGGAGAAAGAACTCACTCAAAAAAGATAATAGTTAGATCAAACTTCCTTGAATTTTTTGGGTATCAATGGTTGAGGTATGCATGGCCATCCAATTCAAGATAGAGGCTCTTATAGTTGGACACCATTTCAATCCAAAATTTCCAAAGTTGTTAGATTTTCACATACAAACAAAAGACAAAGAAAAGATTATGCCCCCAGTCATCACTCTCTAAATCTTGTAAAGGACATCATCGAAGAGCTCAAGGGAACATAATATGCAAAAATCTCAATGTGAATCAGTAAGCATACAAGGAGATAAAAGCATGTGAAGCATAGATTGTTTTCAGTTTGTGTTTGATGTTTGATTGTGTTGTTGTAGATGCAAAATCCTTTCTGGAGACGAGACTGACTGACTAACTCAAATGAAGCTTCAAAGGACTCTGATTGGATATGATACATCTAAAGTATACTGGAGACCATAGGATATGACATTGATTGCCCCCAAGTTTGAACATTGATAGGATACAAATGCTTGAGCTGATGGTGTACAGACTGACTTATTGAAAATAGGAATGCAGGAACAAACCAAGAGATATGTACAAACTAAAGCAAGACTGAAAGTTGGGAAAGACCAAGATTGTGCTGATAGATGGAGCATGTTGAAACAACTGGTGCCCATTTGCCAAGTTTTCACCATCTTAGCAGAGATTCTATTTTTGCTACCAAGGCGCCTGTTTCCAGGTTTTCACCAAGGCACTTTTTCTTTTTCTCATTTTTTTGTACTTTTCATTTTTTCCATTTTTTTTGATATTTTTGATATTTTTTACTTTTTTTGTGAATCATTAAGGTGCCTATTGCTAGGTTTTCACCAAGATGTTCATTTTTTCAGGACTTTTTCCAATTTTTAAGATTTTTTCAGGACATTTTACCATAGACTGAATGCCTTAGGCGTAGAATTTCTTCAGATGGAGAATGTTGATTGGTTCTCAAAGCTGTTCTCCTTCAGTCGTTGAGAGTTGATAGGCAACAGAGCCAAAAGTAGCAATGATAACAAAGGGACCCAGCTAGTTGGGCTCAAACTTCCCCTTGCACTCTCTGTGTGACTGATTTTTAGGATTCTCTCTCAAGACTAGATCACCAACCTGAAATTCTTTGTGTCTGACTTTCTTATTGTAATCTCTAAACATTCACTTTTGATATACTCTGAGATGATCATATGTTGCTTGTCTGCGCTCATCTAGTAGTTCAAGTTCTTGCAACCTAGACACTCTGTAGTCATCATTAATTACTAGACCATGCATTCTGATTCTTAGTGATGGGATTTTAACCTCAACAGGAAGTACTGTTTTAGACCCATAAACTAAAGCTAAAGGTGTAGCCCCAGTGGGCATTCTGATACTTGTTCTGTAGGCCCAGAGAGCTAGATTGATCATGAGATGCCAGTCTCTTCCTATTTTATTAACTGTACGGTGCCATATTTTTAATAGATTCTTGTTAGAAGCCTCTACTTGTCTATTCCCTTGAGGATAGTAGAAAGAGGACCAATGTTGTGTAATCTTGAATTTGGCACATAAATCATCCAAGTCTTTGTTCTTAAATTGTCCACCATTATCTGTGACTATGGAATGTGGAATACCATACCGGCATATGATGTAGTTCAAGATGAACATAGATATTTGTTTTCCAGTTGCTTGTGTCAAAGGGATAGCTTCTACCCATTTTGTAAAATAATCTGTAGTTGTGATTATATGGGTATGTCCATTAGAAGAATGAGGATGTATAGATCCTATAAGATCAAATGCCCATTAGTGAAAAGGCCATTGTGTAGTAAAGGGAATTAGATCTCTCCCTAGAGCATGAATTAAGTTTCCATGCACTTGGCACTTTTGACAATTCTTAGCAAACTTGATAGACTCTTTCTCCATTTCAGGCCAATAGTACCCAGCCCTAATAAGTTTTCAAGCTAGTGTTAAATCATTTGAATGTGACCCACAAATACCATCATGGACTTCCTCTAACGCACGTTGAGACTCTTCCCATTCTAAACATCTAAGTAGCATACCATCTAGACCTCATTTGTATAGATCGTGACCAATGATGACATATCAGGAGGCATTACAGACAAGGTATCTCTTTTCATGACATTTAAAGGTATCGGGAATGATTTGGTCTTTGAGATAGGAGAATAGGTTGTTATATTTGGATGAACCATGACCTACAACAGTGCAAATCATGCAATTTTCAGGGGAATCATATGCAGGATAAGATAGTGCTTCCACCAGGAACGCATAGCGTAGCTCATGTTCAGGCTGTTGTAATAGAGTAGACAGTGTTGCCATTGCAGCTGCAGCCTTATTCTTTGTTCTAGGTATTTGCTCAAATGTGATAGATATAAAATACTTCTTTAGATCATCTACCATTCTTTTCTATGGAATGAGCTTTTCATCCTTAATCTGGTACATATCATTGACTTGATGGATAACAAGTTGGGAGTCTCCATGAATGTGTATCTCTATTACTCTCCACTCAATTGCTAGTTTCATGCCATTAAGAAGGGCTTCATATTCTGCAATATTGTTTGTGCAAGGGAACTTTAATCTAAATGCTTTGGGTATGGAGTATCCTTGAGGAGTTATAAATAATATGCTTGCTCCTGATCCATTTTGTGTATAGGAGCCATCAAAGAATAGCTGCCATTCTCTAGAAGAAAGAGTCATAATAGAGGAATCTAGAAATTCCATTTGCATTGGTGTAGCATCAATCATAGGTGCATCTGCTAATTGATCAACAATGACCTATCCTTTAATGGCTTTTCTTTCAATATATTCAATGTCAAATTCACTTAAGAGCACAACCCATTTGGCTAATCTACCCGTGAGGGTAGCTTTGCTTAGTAGATACTTTAGTGGATCAATCTTAGCTACCAAATGTGTGGTATGCACCAACATATAATGTCTCAGTTTCTATGATGCAAAGATCACAGCTAGACAAGCCTTCTCAATCATAGAATAATTCTTTTCATATGCCACCAATGTTCTACTGATATAGTATATAGCTCTTTCCTTCTTGTTCTCATCATGTTGTGCAAGCAATGCCCCCAGTGATGTATATGTTGCAGAAACATACAAGATCAACGGCTTCCCTTGAATGGGAGGCATCAAGATAGGAGGATTTGATAGATATTTCTTGATATGGTTAAAGTTGATCTCACATTCTTCATTCCACGCAAATGTCACACCTTTATGTAATGTTTTTGTAAAAGGTTGTGATATGTCTGCTAGCTAAGATATGAAGTGTCTGATAGATTGAACTCTCCCTTGCAATGTTCTCATTTAGCTAATATTCTTGGGAGGTTGCATCTCCATTATAGCATTTACTTTAGCTGGATGAACTTCAATGCCCTTCTTTGAAACTATGTATCCTAAGAGCTTTCCAGAAGTGACACCAAAAGCACTCTTCTTAGGATTTAGTCTAAGACTAAATTTTTCCATTGTGTCCAGTATCTTGCTCAAGTCATTTAGATGTTTAGCTCTAATCATAGATTTTGCTAAAGTATCATCAACATAATCCTCCATAGTCCTATGCATCATGTCATGAAAAATAGATGGCATGGCTCTCTGATATGTAGCACCAGCATTCTTAAGCCCAAAAGGCATGACATTCCAACTGAAGGTGCCCCATGCACATGTGAAAGTAGTTTTCTCTTGATCCTTTGGATCAATTTTTATTTGATTATATCCAAAAAAACCATCCATTAAAGAATAAATTTCAAAACCTGCAGTCATGTCCACTATCATATCAATGTTAGGTAGTGGAAAATCATCCTTAGGGCATGCTCTATTTACATCTCTAAAGTCTGTGCACACTCTGATTGATTTATCTAGTTTTGAAATAGGTACAATATTAGAGATCCATTCTGCATAATCAATAACTCGGATGAATCTAGCTTTTAGGAGCTTCTCTAATTCAGCTTTTACCAAGAGTGCAACATGTGGATGCATCTTTCTCAATTTTTGCTTAATAGGTTTAACATTTGGTGCTATAGATAAATGGTGCATTATAAGATCAGGATCCAACCTTGACATATCTGAATATTTCCAAGAAAAGTTGATCTTCTTCTCTGTGAGGAAGGTTGTAAATTTTTGCTTCTCTTCTTCTGATAAAGATTGTGCTACATGGATCATTTGTGGTTCTTCTGTTGTTCCCAAGTTGATAGATTGAGTGGGCTCAATTAGAACTGGAGATCTGTCCTATAAATGATTCAGAAGGACATCAAATATCTCATCCTTAGGTGCCTTAGAGAGGTTTTCACCTTCGGATACATCTTTTATTTTTACTTTTGTAAGTTTTGAGACTGCCACGAAGTGGTTTTCACCCTCAACACTCATTTTCTTTTTATTCTTATTCTTATTTTTTTGACTAAGATAATTGATGTCCGACTCCGTCATGCTAACACTTGGTTCACTGATGGAAGTCCTCATAGGCTCAATTGCATTGAGGTAGCAAGCAAGGGCATAGTCATTGGGAAAGGTATAAATACCTAGATTCAAGTTGGTGGATGTTATGTCAAGAAGATCAGGCCGTTGGATAGTCAAAGTGGTGAAAGATTGGGAAAGAGTGTTTACGGATATGGATATGTCATCATCAGTCCTAACTCGATGCTTGAGTTCAAAGGTGATATTACAACTTAAGACATTCAATTCATCAATAGGCTCAATGTCATTGTGATAGTCCACTTCGGCCATCAGTGGATCAGACTCGATAAGTTCATCATTTTGCTCTAGACTTACATTGGGTTTAGGTGCATAGTGGTGAATAACATCAACATGTTTCTCTGTAATAAGCTCATCTTCTTCTAGAATGGCCCCACATTCATAGTCATTAGATTCTTCATCTATGCCTCTAGGAAATCTAAGAACATGAGTAAAGTCAGGATGAATACCCCAAGAAGGGTTACCCTCAGATTCTAATTTGAATTCATACTCATGAGAATCTGTCTCCGAATAACTACCACCTTCCTCTTTGTTTGTTTGATTATCTTTGAGATCTTTTAGTTCTTGTGGTACAACTATTGCTCGCTTTATAGTAGGTTCTTGTGTTTCTACTACATTAATTCTTTTGATTGGATCATCTTCAGTGTCCAAGAGATCTTTAATTTCTTTAGGTAAACTCTCATAGGGAATGAGATCTTCAGTGGTGTCAGAATCATCACTATCAAATTGTTCTGTTATTTCACCCTTTAGTTGATTTGCTATAGAAGGCTCAATTTGTTCTAGAACATGCAGGGAGTTCTTGCTAAGATAGAAAGGCTTCTTTGTATATCCTAGACCTTTCATATTCTTGTTGGCTTGACCATGATGTTCAAGAGGTGATAGAAGACCCTTACCATGGATTCCTAGAGGTCCTTTTCCTATATATCCCATTTTAGCTATCAGTTTATCCCTTGGGCCATATGACTTAGAAGGAACCTTCGATACTTTAGAGTCACTAGGTGGAACAACTTGGGATTCAAGTTCATCTTTGTAGAGACATGCAAGCACAACTTCATCTTCTTCAAATTCTTGCTTAGGTACTTTCTCTGCAACAATTTTTGCTTTATATGCCTCAAGAGGTTCCTTAGATTCTAGTTTGAACTATTTTAGAGCTTGCTTGTAAGACTTAGGCAAGATAGGGAGAGATGTAAAAGACAAGACCGGGTCTATAGTATATTCTCCCATACTATTTTCTTTGATATTGACCTCTTTTGCAATGTCTTCCATCTTAGATGTGGATGCTACATCTGTTTGCTCAGTGGAAGATTCTTTGTTATTAGGAACAAGTTTATCCGCATTTTCCTTCAAGGTATTGCAAGTTGTTGACACGTCCGCTGGAATGGTTACCTCTACTCCATCACAAGGAAATTTCAAGCATTGATGGTATGTAGAAGGATAGCTTTCATTTCATGTATCCAGGGTCTCCCTAGAAGGATGTTGTAAGCCAAAGGTATATCAAGAACTTGACATATAGTATCTCTGATGATAGGACCTGTTCTGATAGGCAGGACAATTATTCCCTTGGAGGATCTTTCTTCTTCATCATATGCTTTGATAGTTATTTTCTTTCTAGGATCAATGGTCATTTCTGAAAATCCCAATTGTGTGATCAAGCTGTAAGAACAAATATTTAGACCAGCGCCCCCATTTATCAACACACGTTTGACACGACGGTTTTGGATCAAGACTTCTATATGCAAGGGCTAATTATGCGGATGACTCAAGGAGTTATCATCATCCTCTGAAAAGGAGATATACTATGGAGACGTAAGATGACCAACCATAGCCTGGAATCTATCTAAATCAAGGTTATCAGGAACATTGGATCCAAGCAGAGCTTTGTCTAGAATGGCTCTATGAGCTGGAGATATCCAAAGCAACTCAAACATGGAGACTTTTGCATTAGTATGTTGGAATTGTTGAATGATACTATACAAAGTAGGCCTCGTGTCCTTAGGATTTGAAGCTTTAGATGTTGCCCTCTATTTAGAAGTGGAAGACAGATTGAAAGGCACCTTAGGGACATTTGATTGATTTGGGATTTGTCCTTGTAGGTGTGTTTGAGCTTGTGATCGAGTAACTACATTAGCTGATTGATTTTCTCTATCTTTTCTTACAATTGTGATGACATTGCAACGCTCAAATAGGCTTGGTTCAACCATATTGATAACAATATTATTTCCAGGATAGGCATAATTGACCTTAGCACCCACATTAGGTTGAGAAGATGAATCTCCTTGGCTATGCTTCAGAAATGGTTTGGTGAATGTTGTGTGATCATTATTGCTTTTAGGATTATCAATCATGATTTCTCCATTATCAATCTTGTCTTGAATGGTATGCTTCAAGTGCAAGTAGTTATTAGTTTTGTGACCTTTTCCCCGATGGAAATCATAGAATGTATTCTCTCTCCATCATTTCGGCTTAGGGTTAGGATCAAATTATCGGATCTTAGGCAAAGAGATGATGTTATTAGCCAGCAAAGTTCCCATGGCTGATTCCAAAGATTCTCCAAGAGGAGTGAACTTTCATTTATTATCATTCAGACACCTTTTGTTCTGAAGCTTTGATGGCTTGAGTACCAATGGTTAGATTGAAAGCAGGTGCCTTAGATGGGGCATGGAGATTATCAAAAACACCATCTGTGATGATGCCCTTATTCTTGTTCCAATTTTTGTTCTTATCCTTAGAACTAGATTCATACTTGTCCTTTTGAAGTGTGACGTCTCCTTTTTTGACAAGTACTTTTTCAATTTTGATTGCATTGTCTACCATCTTATGAAAAGATGTATGATTTTGCATTTGTAAAGGGTAGTTGATTTCTGGAACAAGATTGTTGATGAAGATTTCTAGCTTCTCAATTTCCAGAATAGGCCTAGCATATAGAGATAATTTCTTTCTCCATCTTTCGAGAAATGTCAGGAATGGTTCTCCTCGATATTGTTTGAGATTGCAGATATCAATCATGGTGACTAGATGTTGGATGTTGTAGGAGTATTACTGATAGAACAATTTGATCAACTCCTCAAAGGTTTTGATTGTAGGAGGCATCCTAGAGAACCAATGAATGGCTGACCCTCCTAGAGATCAGGGGAAAATATGCATCAAATAGGTCGGTTCGTGAATGAACTCCATAGATTGAGCACATAATTCTCTAACATGATCTTGAGGATCAGAGTTTCTATCATACTTATCATATTTCATTATTTCCACCCTCTTAGGGAATGGTGGCATATACAAGTCTTTATCGAATGGAAAAGGACATAAGGCCTCCATGGAGAACTCCTTAGGTTCTTTTTCTTTTTCCATTTTGTTAAGTTTTACTTGCATGGCATGCATTTATTTCATTATAGCCATAATAGGAGTTTCTTCCTCATGTGTAATGATATCTTCCACATTAAATTTGGGAGGAAGTTTAGCTCCTTGATGAGCTAACTCTAGAAAGTATGTTTCTCTATCTTCTTTCAAGAAATGTTTCATCATTCTTTTGAATTTATCATCATTTTGATATTGAGCAATTTCAGCAGGTGTAGGTTCTTGATCCATACCATGTTGAGACTGATGTCCTTGGGACCCATGATGTGTCCCTCCATGAGACATGTTAGGAGTTTTAGGACTCCCTGGATTAGATTGAGGAGGGGTTTGTTGACTACCTCCATGAGTTGATGGAGGGGGTATGTAACCAGTTTTCAATCGAAAATTGCCAAGACCGTCGTCTTCATAAAGACCAGAATTGTAGAGTTGCTCAAAAGTTGGACCCTAGATAGTGGTCAAAGGTAAGGTATGAGATGTATCCCCTGATTTCTTGTGAGAGGAAGCTCGAGTCTCCACCATTAACCTTGGGTGAAGCAAAAGAATATGATGAAGACAACTAAAGAAAGATCTGATTCAAGAAGATCAAATGACGCAACCTTGTCAAAGTTTGATTGATTGAGGATAAGATTGGATGTAAATGAAGGATATTGTGCCCTGGATGTATGGGTAGATGCCCAAAAGATAGTGGACATGAGTTCACAACACTTAGCCATTTTGAAGATGGATTGAAGATTGATAGTTATGATAAGGTTTTGACACAAGATGAAAAAGACTCAAATCAATTAAACAAAAGGCTGAATCAGACTCAAGAGGCCACTTTAAGAAAATTATTGGATTCGTTCTAGTTTATGCTCTATTCCTGACATAGTGATTTTCTTGATAGACTTTGGAAATAGGCTATAAAAGCTAGGTCTTTGATAGTTTTTAACACTTTTTGACAATTTTTCAGACTTTTCTCAAACGACTTTCTACAGGCTCGTACGAAAGTGGGTAGGCTATGAAACAACAATTGACAAGCTCATACAATAGTTGATAGCAGGATTTTTTACTTTTGTTATTAACTGGTGGCAAAACTCATATGACACTATAAAAGCTATCATATGATAATTTAGGGGTTGTGAAATGACAATAGCCAAAATTTGTATGACTTTCTAACTTTACGGGATGAATTTTGACTCCAGAAAGGTGTTTGACATCAAATTTTGTAATTTTTAGGTTTTCAATTTCAAATTGTTCACAAAATTGTCTATCCAGATTTGAAGATTGTACCAGATTGATTCGTTCTTAGTAACCAAATAGATAAATAGGCACACAAAATAGCAAGCAAGTGATTTCAAGCATGTCTAAAAATAATGAATAGGGGACAAAGCAACCTTGCACATGAACAACCAAGTGACTAAATGTGCTAATCCCTAGGAGTGCTAATAGTGTATGTTCCAAAAAGTTTTGCAATAATGCACATATTCCTAGAAAATGAAAATTTGGCCTCACTAGGGTTTGTAGTAATGGTTTGACTCTACAACTTTTGTGATTTCAAGAGGGTGAACTCCAATCCAAGTGCACCAAGGTTTTGACACAGTCTGAGAAATTAATCAATTAGGAGCTACTAGGGAGATCTGACAGCCCAACAAGAGACCACACCTGTGAAGATTTCCTCCACAAGGACATTTATATAGCGACTGTTGCTACCACAGCGAAAATAGCTATTACCACTTGAGGTTTCATCCATGTGGTTGACCCAATTAAGGGAATGTCCACTATGGTTAACCCTCTCTAAAGGTGACTCACAAAAGATACCATAGGGGGACTAGATTAGATTCAAGGATCTGGGTTTCTGGTACTATCCAAAAAGGAAGTAGAGCATAATCCCCTAACCTTTTCACTTCACCAAGACAAAGTAGATAGATTAATCTGACACGCTAAGACCAAGATTATCTCACAAAGATCTATGATGTCAACCACTTATGATCTATCAACCTCCCTAGAGAGAGAATGTATCAATCAGAAGTTGAAGATGCACAAATCTAGTAGAACGTGAGACACTCTCAGTAACCTCCCTACCTATAAGGGTTCTCTCATTGAGAAGAGCTTCGCTGGAAACCCACTCTCTCAAGAACCACAAATAGTGTTCATAGGGCCTATTTACTATGTGTAACAGATATGCAGAAAGCAAATATACGTTTGTTTTATAGCCCAAAATGAAATCTATGATATGAAAGCAATAAAGGTCACACAAGCTTGACATGCAAGAGTTCATTTTAGTCCAAATCAAAATGTTATCAGCTAAGAAGATTACCTGAATTCCTCGCAATGCGCTTAGTAGATTCTTACCTATTTTTAGCAATTTTCATGCTTTTCCCAATCAGAACTAGCAAATACCAATCAGAAATAGAAGATTTCAATTGTTAATGTTAGCTGTTAGTCCAAATCTAGAAATCAAATCTAGAAAATTGCCTAAAAATATGAAATGACAATTGAATCTGGAGTCAAAACTCGTACGACACTAGGTTACCTACCAAATGACAGTCTGGAAACTCATACAACTGTGGGTACCTGTTCATATGACAATCAAGCTTTCAAATGACAATGTGTACACTCTGATACGAGCCTCAAAATATGAACCTATTGTACGACAGTGGACACCTCCTGAAATGACTTTCTAACAAAAGTCATACGAAAATGTATGGACAGAAAATAAAAATCATAGTTTTGATCAGAAAATGACAAGAAATAGATAGAAATTGATATAATTGGAACAAAAACCCATTTCAAGGCCCCACTGTGGGCACCAAAAATGTGTGTGTGAATTTTGTACCTAGTTGTAGACACAACACTTCAGTAAAACATTAGAGGTTAGCTAAAATCAAAATCGTGCAATGAAATGGAAACTAATCTAACCAGGTGATTTATTGCCTTCTAGTAGGTGCGAGTATGATATTCTCAGATTGGACCGAGATCAATGACCTTGACGACACCTAAATGAAGGATTTGAATGCAGAATCTAGATATGAGATGAATGCAAATTAATCTATATTTTTGGATTTT
The DNA here is from genome assembly GCA_027943335.1 of Chamaecyparis obtusa. Taxonomy (NCBI): domain Eukaryota; kingdom Viridiplantae; phylum Streptophyta; class Pinopsida; order Cupressales; family Cupressaceae; genus Chamaecyparis; species Chamaecyparis obtusa. Next base: position 1,014,229 of record BSBK01001084.1, on the reverse strand, counting down.
CTATGCAATAAGATGAGATAAATTGATATGAATCTATTCTATATGAGAAACTAATATGACATGCAATTAATCTAATAATGATATGAATGCTCAAAAATAATGAAAATCTCACAATAGCTTTGATTCGCAAAGATTAATTCTTTGATCACCAATTCACCAGTGTGAGGATGCAATTCATGGATTGATCCAAATGAAGAGCTGAGGCCTTAATTTATAGAAATCTAGGACTTTGGAGGTGCATGGAAAAAGTCATAAATCACTCTTGATAAACTCAGGTTGATTTTTAAGTTATCAAGAATTTAGAGATAGATTAACTCACAAAATCATGTAAATTAGCTTTTTAATTTAAATCAAAAGTTGAGATCAACTTTCAACTCAAAAGAGAGTTGAGTTTATTTTTAAAACAACTTGAATTGATTTTCTGATTTAAAGTTCAACTGCTTTTTGGATGTCCATAATTAATTATGAATTAATTAAATAAATAAAGTGATTTATCCTCAACTTAACTGATTTTAAAAATAAAACAATTGATTTATGGGTTAATCAATTATTAAATCAAACTTTTATTCAAAAACTATATTATTAAATTTGACAATTGACATTAATTAATTAAATAAGAATTTAATCAATTAGTCATAGGATATTTGATTTATTGTCAAAATTTAAATAATACAATTTAGGAATAACTATAATTAAATCCAATTAAATGATTAAGTGGCAGTATTAAATCTAATTAATTAAATATTCAATTAATCAAACTTTAGGATAAATAAGATTTATCGCCAAATAATCATTAAATTAAAGATAATTAGGATAAATAGGAATAAGGAATATTCCCCGATCAGAATTTAAGATAATTAATTAAGATTCGATAATGTGTCGATGTGCCTTAGGTTAGGAATTTGATATCTATTTCGTTCAATGTGTCGATATAGGAGGTTAATGAACCTATAGCCCATTTTTGGGGTATTACAGTAATAAGGTAGTTGGAGTGCGAAATATCGAAAATGAAGTGAAGGTGGTATATTTCTGATATGTCAAACTCAAGCAATGAGAATCCCCATAAAGTTAAAGGAAAAACATTGAAGGGGTAAGTTTGAAGCTCAAAAAGTTTCCCGTGTGGCTGAACTTAAGGAAAAAGAAATACAGGCTGAAAGTTCAAGGGGTAAACAAACCCCAGAGTTAACAGTCTTCATAACAAAAGATTTAATCAATTTCAATGAATCGCCAAGGAATAATTTCAGCGAATAGGGAGAATGAAGATAAAATTAAAGAGCAGAAAAACAATTATTTCCTTTAAGACATAAATTAGACATTTTTAGAATTGATGGTTAAACTGCAATTTCATTTTTCTTTAAACAGAAAATACATAGAGCTTTTATTTTCCCTTTCATAACATACATAACCAAGCCAAAAACCTAGTTTAAATCAGATTTATCATTTCTTTTTTATACTTAATTCACATAATATAGTTCCCCATTTAAATTTCTAGTTTTCACAACAGTAACAAAGGTCACAATAAATTTATGTTCTTTTTGTCTGGTTGTGTCTCTAGGTAGTTAGCCTTTATCCTTGTCCAGTTGGCCTTTTGTTGCAATCCTTTTTGGTTGTTGGTCCTTAGGCTGTCTTTTTGGGTTTCTCAGTTGTATGCTATTTTTTATGCTTAATGCTTAATCTCTCAAATCTTTTGTAAAAGGTTCAGGACCTTCCAAATCCTAATTTCCTATTAATAAGAACGGAGTTCACAATAAAGATTTAAAGCATTTGAATGAATCAGAAAACCAATTACACTAGGAATAAAATTTTGGTTTTCATAATAAAAGTTTCAGGAGAATTCAATTTCCAAAATTACCGTTCAAATACCCAAACAAAATAATGAGATATAACTTCAAATTAAGGATCAAACACTTTAAAATTCAAATCATAGGTTTAAGATTACAACAATATATAAAATACCAGAACTTTAATATTTCTCCTTTTGAACTCAACAAACAACTGTAATAACAATTATGAATTGCTACTATTTATTAACAAATTTTCTAGAAGGCTTACACATGAAAGTTGCTTCTTTTTTGGCTTTATTTCAAAATACAAAACTCAGAATAATACAACCAATAATATTTTCCAGCCCTTTGGCTCCACATAAAATCTTTCCTTTCTCTGGATCATTTTGCAACAAAGTACCTGCAATAGAACAAGGTTGATCATAGAGGCTCACCTCCCAACCTAGGCCTTTGCAAGGCCACCCCCGAACTTGGGGGGTAAAGAGTGAACAGGTAACACACAAGTAGTTCTTACAATAATTCTTCCAAAAAAAGAACACAAAACTTACTGTAACCAAGACATACACAAGACCTCCAACATACCTTTAACAATAGGGTGAAAGTGGACCAAATACCCAAGAGGAGAATGCTAAGACATAAAAGAATCAAATGCCACACATGGGCTCAAAACATCTTCCTTTCCACAATCCTCCTCACAATAAAACCATGGCTTCCAACCATCAAACTCCTTATGGCCCCCAAATTCCCATAGGCAAAGCTTGGCAACATAGAGACCAAAACATCCATGTTTATCCTTACCACACATTAGGAGACTCTACACTAACAAGGGTTGTCACTAACCCCTTCACCCCTTAAGATTACTCTACCCTCCCAAGGGTGAGTGTGCCTTGAACACCCTTTTCAAAAGTTCCAATATAGAGACAAAAGAACATAAACAGTAGTGGGGGTTTCAATAAGAACACAAAAATCACCATGAAAGAGCTTACAACTTTATCTATAAACCTCATTTCATTTAACACAAGACACACACACACACAAGTAAGAACACCAATCTAAGATCCAATGCACAAGATAAATCCAGCAAGTTTGCGAAGAGCTTTTCCACTTTCCTCAACTTTTTCTCCAAAAACCTTTTCTAGAATTTAAGTCTTTAAAAGTAGAGAGTGGGTGAACAACCAAAAAGTCTTAAAAAAAAAAATCCTCTAATAGGCTTCCTACTCAAAAACTAACCTTTCAACCATAAATGAAATAGTACTCCAAAATCAAATCTCAAAAAATCTTCATCCTCTCATAAATGAAGTTTGAAGACTAAATGGAGTTGATAAGATGTCTTACCCAAATTTTTAAAACTTTGTTTTTAGCCTATAATGACTTAAAATTTAGCCCTAACCCCTAGTAAACCAAGTGGGGTAGTTAAATCTAACCCAAACTACCATCTCAAAGCTGATTTAACCTTCCAAAACCTCACATAAAGTAAACCCACGGGTTCAACTAACTTTGACCCATCTAGAGGCCTCCTATCCCCGGGGTAAGCATGATGACTCTATAGGTTAACCCTCTAGTTGATGTCATACTTATCCTATTCACAAAGAAAAGTCATGCCAACACATCTTACACACATGTCAAATGACACAACATAGATTATAACATGTTACGCACATAGCATGACTAACATAAATTCACATTTTATTAATTAAATACAACCATGCAACATTACTTTTACAAATAAAATACATGATAATGAGGTTCCTATCTCTTCACTAGACAAAACCTTAGTTTTACTAATAACACATAGGTCCACTCTTTATTCCCCATATTTTAGAACCATGGTCAATTTCCTACACACTCATTGCAAACATTAGTAGGTCCTAGAAATACCAGGATACCATAACAAGATAAATGATATAAATTAAACACATATAAACTAGCACTTGCATTTTCGAACATTTCATCATAACTTTAAAAAACATTTGCATTTGATTTCAATATGCATAAACATTAATTCCTCCATCAATTTTGCATCATAATAACAACTAATATAACCATCATATTGCATCATCAAATCATAATTCTAAACATAGGTGTATCTGAATAAACCATCATAAAGCATCGACTAAGAACAATATTCAACCAAATAAAAGTACAAGATAACAGTCATAGGATTTATCAATCTTCAAATAATAACACATGTTCGGTAAGTCTAAATATCTCCAAAATCAAAATATCAACTAAAGAGTCTGAACTAAACTATGATGGGCTAGGGTAGGCCTCACACCAAGCACATTGAAGTTTAATATCATTTTGTTAGAGATGTGGTTGAGGATGATAGGGTGAAGTTGGTTAAGGTAAATATTTTTATGAAAGTTATAGATTCATTAACTAAGTCTGTGAGCACAAAAAAGTTTAGATGGTGTTCAAATTCTATGGGCCTCATGACCCTTAGCAATTAAAGTATGGTGTAGTTACTCACTTTTCTATTGCAAGGGGTTTGACAAGTGGGAGATTGTTAGGAAAATTATGTCTCAACCTTGCATTTACATATGGTTACTATTTATTGTAAGTTTTCATTCTTGAGCACAAATTTTCTCTAAACTTTTCCTAAAGCTTTAGTTAGGTAGATAAGCATGCCAACAATTTTTTTTTGCAAGATCATGTTTAGTTTTGAATATATTAAGGATTTTGTTTTTTAAGCTTCCAAATAAATTTTATGAATTCAAATTTCAAGGCTTTAGAGGATTTCAAATAGCCTAAAAATGTTTGTAACTAGTATAGAAAGTTACAAGATGACAAAGCATGTCATGAGCTTTTTTGCGCTTTAAACAATTTGTTAATTAGACATGTAGATCAAAAGTTATGGCCTTTGGAATTTGGGTCTCTTGAAATTGGAAATGTAAAAACATGTTGAACGCATAAATGAGATGTAAAAGGGAGTTACACATATTGGTGTGTGTTTTAATATATCATAGGGCATCTTTGATTGGAGATAATATGGGCACCTCTTTATAAGTGGTTTTCATCCCATGGTTTTGTAACAACTTTTGATGATTTCATGTGTTGCATCTCCTATATATTAGGTGAATGAGATGAAGGGTGTGTATAATAATCATATAATTGTTCAATTATCTCTAGATCTATGGTTGGTGATACTTTGTGAGAAGCTTGCTCTACAATTCTATCGTAATATGTTATTGATTTTTTAATAATATATTATGCAACTTTTGGATTGTGGATTTTTCTTCTAAAAGGGTTTTCCCCACAGGAATCACTGTATTGTGATATGCATTTTATTCATGTTATTTTCATTAAGTTTTTGTAACTAATTTTTTTTTATATTAGAGATAATTCAAAAATAACAACATATGAGCATTTTAGCAGTGTCTATCAAATTTCACTACTACTTATTAGATCACATCAAAAAGAGCCTAGACTATGGTAATAGTTTAACAATATCAACATGAGAAATATAAAATATCAGCATCGAGATAGTTCATATAGAAAAAATGAGATCCTAGGTCATCATGCATCCCATGACCCTATAATATTGTTGCTTCCTTCAACCTTATCTATTTCAAATCTCCCCAAAAATGTCAATATCAGGTTCAGCTACTACATCCCACTTTGGTGCATTAGTCATCTTGGATTCCTTGTTCTTGTTATCAATGTCTTCCTTTAAAATTCTATTATCCTACAAAAATTGGTTTAGAGCCTTCAATTCCTCCTGATCCAACGTGTCCTTGAAAGCATTGAAGAAATGAGTAGACTAAATATCTAATTTGTAACTCATAGGCACACCTTCCTAGACCAAGATCATAAACTTATTTTTGGATATTTCAAGCATGAAAAACACATAAAACATAATATGAAGGTATGTGAGTTTAATGTTACACTCAATAAGACTCCTCATTTTTTCCTGAAAGACTTCCTTGTTCCTCTTAGACCACAAAAACCAAAGAATTTCACAAAATAGAACATACTAGAAAGTATGCAATCTATCATCAAGACAATCAACATATCCAGCAAGAACCTTAAGCCAAGACATTCTTGACCAAGAATTCCAAATCATAAGATGCTCAATAAACAAAGACCAAATCAATTTTGCAAAACAACATTTGAAGAAAAGGTGGCTTACAGACTCAGTGACAAAACACAAAGATAAATAAAGGGGGATAGACCCATAGGTGACAAAACATCTCCAACTGCAATCTTTTTAAGAAAAATAAGACATCAAAAACATTTCTTTTTAGTTTCACAGAGTTGGTGCCAAAAACTGTTAAGGGCAAAATTTCATTTAGACTCCAACCACTTACTATCCCAGGACTCATTAATCCACTTTAGGATCTTTGTGTCATCTCTGAGCATCTAATAAATTTATTTCATAATTTTATATTGGTAAAATGAGTTCCATCTTTTCATTTCAATTGATCCATAAATTGTTTAGTAGAGAAGGTATTCCTAGGGAAGAAGGACCTATTAGCCTTACAAACTAGTGTATAAGTCTTCTTATGAGAGAGAGGGATACCAAACTTGGATCACAACTCATTCCACGAACCAATATGATTTCTCACCAAGAGATCACAAATGGAGATGATACCCAAGGAATTCCATATCTTGGTAGAAAAATATTGTGTTAGAACAAGTGGTTTATTATTAATCATCACCCTCCACCATAAAGATCTATCCATTACTAAATAGGTGGGAGAGTGGCCAATAGCCTCTCTAGAGCACAATAGACTCCTAAATTGGGTCCATGCTTTCCATAAGGAAGAGAAGATAACAAAGCCAGAGATTTTAACATCAAAGTCTCCCATCAACATGTCACACATGCCCAATCCATTCCAGCTTTTGCCTTTTTTTTTGGTTTAGACAAACTAATATTATTTCTGATCAAAATCTTCCATTGTTCATTTCCTTGTACAACTTTGTAAATCCATTTGGAGGCTAGGGAAACCCCACGAGTCTTAATGTCACAAAAACCAAGACCCTCCAATTCTTTTGGGGTACAACACCAATCCCAATACACATTATGCCTTTTCTTTGTGCCATGTCTGTTCGATCAACAAATTTCTCTCAAAATTCTTTCTAATTTATTTACCTGGTAATTAGAAAAAAGCCAAATAGATGAATAGTATATAGCACATGAGGCCAAAAATTTATGAACAACTTGCACCCTACTCATCAATGAAAAGAGATGGGTCTACCATTTTAGGTGTTTCTTTTCCACCTTCACAAAGATCCATTCCCATAGATCCTTCATGGATGAGTTATTGACAAATAGTTTTTGTAACTATTGCAAAGATTTGAGAAAGTTATTACTATATCATCTTAAAAGGGAAGCACTTCCATGTTAAGAATGTTTATCCCTTTGATTAAGTGGTTTCGGGTCATGTCAAGCGCCTTGAATGGGTCCTCAACTTAGATCTAGCTTTTTCCCCTGATTCTGCCCCCTTTTCCACTTTCTTTCTGCATTTTTCTGGCATTCTGGACTGAGATCCTGAGATTTTTGATCTCAAGGTCAAGGATGAAATTTAGGGTCAAGGATGAGGTCATCCTTGACCTAGGTCAAAGTTGACCTCATCCTTGACCCAGGGTCCAAATTTCAAGGTTCCATGATTTATGGATGTCGGGTTTCAAAAATAATTATTTTCCTACTTTCGGGTCGGTTGTTTTGGTCTCTGAAATGGTAAAATCTTAAATTGCATTTAATATAGGTCCATTTATAAGGGTATGGGCCCAATGGAAATTTATTTCTCATATGTCGGCCTCTCTAGGAGTTTGTGCCCTAGATCACTATAAAAGGAAGCCTCCTCCTCTCATTTTATCCATCAACTCACATCAAGTTTTCTCCATCTCTCAAGCAAGAATTCAAGCCTTCAAGAATTCAAGCATTCAAGATCTAATTCATCAAGGAGATTCATTGGTAGCCATTGAAGGATTCAATCTCTATGGAGCCCTCTTGTTGAAGATTCCTCCATCCATTTCCATTCAAACTTCTTCCTATTCCAAGATCCATTCAAGATTGGTGTTGAAGATCTAACACAATTGATTTGAGACATCCTACATCGAATTATACATTCATTTGGAGCATCCATACTTGTGTATTCAAGGATTCAAATCCTCCACAAGTGTTTTCAACATAAGAAAGGTGAATTGTTCTATTTACTTTGTTTATCTTTGCAATTTCAATTCAATTTCAAGGTTAATTCCTAAATTAGGGTTTGACTAAGGCAAACCCCTCCCCCCAAAAAACAAAACCATTTTTGTTGCAGGTACATGTGTGGGATGACAAATATTAGTGCAAATTTGGACACCCTTTTCACCAAACTTCCGGGATACGCTGACAGATTTTTTGTCAGAACAGTTCATGTCAAGGATGACTTTTAGGGGTAAGATCTTATCCTGCCTTTGGGTCAAGGATGATCTCCCTCAGAAAAGAAAAAGATTTCTAGGTTTGTAGATCTCACAGTTTCGGTCCCTAATGATAGAAATCATTAGTTTTTGAGACCATCTGATAGGGTTTTTAGTCAATTCTTTTTCAGAGGTAAGTATCTTTATTTCTTCATTTCAATATTAGTCTTCTACAATTACTTTCCATATCATTAAAATTTCATGTATGTGTAAAATATCAGTTTTGGGGTCTCTTTGATGTGTAAACCATTGTCCTAGGCCCTACCACATATTTTTCATCTTACATTTTGGTGAGCCTGACAAGCTTCCCCCCTTATCTTTTGTGGAATTGGATGCCCTATTGTGTTAGATTTTCCTTTGTATTGTCTTGTGTGTTCACCTTCATCATACATTTTGGTGAACCCGCGATAGACAACTCTTTCTTTTTGGTGTTAGATTTACATTTTGTGTTAGATCTTACATGCTTACAAAAGTAGATTTATTTTATGCTTTTTCATTTATATTTCAAAAATACAAAAAAAATTGCAAAATTTCTTCAAAAATACAAAAATATTTACATTTTTAATGCTTATAAATTTCATTTGAATGCATTTGGATATATCTAGATCTATTTTCTATGCATTTCTTTATTTGTTATCATGTTGCACAAGTTATTTCAAGTGTTTTCCAAACATTCTTCTATAACTTTTGGGATTACACAACATCCTCCTCTTACCTTACCATTGCATGGTGTTACACCTAGAAAGACTTTATCTATTGCGTGTGATGTTACTTTGTCCTCTTTTGAATTACCTTGTAAGGATATATTAGAGAAAGAAGATGACTTTAATATATCTCTCCATCATATTTCTCTTTACGGAGATGAGTTGAAGATTGATGTTAATTCTTCTCACAATGAGCCTACTTTAGAATATAATTTGCCTTCTCTCCCCTTTAGGGATCAATCTTTAGTGATTTATGGTGCTCCTACAATGTGCTTTATTGATAGGGATGATAATCCTCCTATTTGGGATGAACCTTTGGATTTAGATGTTGATTACTCTCTTCCTCATGAAACCATTGTGGATGATTCCTTGGATAAAGACATTGATTTATCCCCTCCTCGTGAAGAGGCTTTGATACAAGAGGGTGATTTATTAATGGATGACATATTCATACATGATGGTGACTCTTTTTTATAAAACACACTCCCCTTATGCAGACATTTTAGCAAAAGAAGATAACACCATAGATGCCTTACCTCCATTTGGGATTCCTTTTACTGATGAGGCATTAGTGGAGAATGATATAAATTCCATTAATACTCTCCCTCTTAGTGATGATCTTATGGAGGATCAAGATCCTACCTTGTCTCCTCCTAGGATGTCTTCTTTGCTCACTTCTTGTGAATCTATTTGTAGTGTTGAGACAACTAACATGGTTTATTCAGAACCTTTATTGACTATCAAAGGTTGTCCTCACATTACTATCAAAGGTAAACCTATGGAGTCTTTAGAGTCTTTTAGTGACCAAGAATCTATAGCTCACACATATCGTACAAGGAATAATCCTCAACCTAATCCAGTGGTTTCTACTTCTTTTCCACCTTCTCAACCCATTATTCCTCCTCCACCCCATCTTCCTAGCAAGGAATATGATTTGATAAACCAATTGCAAAATACCCCTGCCAAGATTTCTTTATGGGAGCTTCTTCAAACTTCACCTACCTACCATGAAGCCTTGCAAAAAGCTCTAGCAACTCTTCCCACTCCACCTCCTAATCAAGAGAACATCAATAACTTCTTACAGTGCATGCATGCTACCCCAGTCCTCCTGACATTGTATTTACTCAAAAGGATTTACCTTCTAAAGAAGTTCAAAATCAATATGATGCTCTTATGGTTGTTTTTGTAAGAATTTGCCTAAGGCAATGAATAGATGCCAAGATCTAGAAGCTCAAGAGATAGCACAAGAGAGACAAAATATGATATGATCAAATGATCAAATAATGAATAATAGATTCAATGAATTCAATCCTGTACAATGTAGGAGTGCGTAAATATATAGGCAATGTAATAAGACTACATGATAAGGAGATGATAAGATATCACCCACACAAGGTGGAATCACATGTCCACCAAAGGTGGATCATCCTCCAATATGCAATAAAGTATGTGCATTGGATTAGGATGATAATGTGATAAGAGCACTAAAGGTGGATCTCACACACAATGAGGTATGTGATGACAACTATCACACCTAAAGTGGAGATTCTCCTAACCATGTGCTAAAATGAAATGCAAACTCCTAAGTGTCTCAAAGACAAACTACTATGCAATGCATTATCCTAAGTAAACTTAAGTAAAGTGTAATTAGTAAATACTTAATTACACCAACACCCCCCCTTAAGTGCAACTTAGGGGAATGCACTTAAGCTCACAATGCAAGATGGGTCCCGACTACTAGGCCATGTTAGGTACCCATGTACAATATGCAAGAGCAATAGAAAGAAATCTCTCATAAAGCGGAGAAAGAGGGAAAACCTCATGGGAAAAACCCTCCCCCAAAAAGAGAGATGAATACAATAATAAAATATGAGAGAGAAGACCTCATGTGAGGAAAATATCCCCCCCATAAGATAGAATAGAGAAGTCATGTGACCCCCCTTGATGAAATAGCCCGCACCCCCAAGAGAGCTCGTAACTGAAGAAACTTGCTCTCAGTGAAGGGTTTGGTGAAGATGTCTGCAACCTGCTCTGCTGTAGGAAAATATTGCAATGCAATGACCTGCTCATGTATCAAATCTCTGATGAAGTGCATATGAACCTCAATGTGTTTGGTCCGCTGATGTTGGACCGAATGTCTGGAGATCTCTATAGCACCCTGATTATCACAATGAATGACTGTAGGTCGTGGAATGCTGAAACCAAACTCCTTCAGGATATGCTGAAGCCAAATAGCCTCTGTAGCTGCAGTAACAGCCCCTCGATACTCAGCCTCAGTTGAAGAAAGAGCAATAGCATGCTGCTTCTTACTCTGCCAACAAATGGGGCCTGAACCAAGATGAAACATGTAACCTGAAGTAGACTTTCGACCATCAAGATCGCCTGCCCAATCTGAGTCTGTATATCCAACCAACTGAAGTCCTGTACCTACTGCATAGTGAATCCCATGTGTATGTGTACCCTGTATGTAGTGCAATATGCGCTTGGCTGACTTCCAATGAAGCTCATGTGGCTCTTGCATGAAACGAGAAACCATGCCAACTGCAAATGATAGGTCAGGGCGTGTATGTGTCAAGTAGATGAGACTTCCAACAAGCTGTCTATACAATGTAGCATCAACAAGTGGTGTAGAACACTTAGCCTCTAACTTGACACCTGATAGAAATGGAGTGGGTGCAGCCTTGCAATCACTCATGTGAAATCGAGCAAGTAGATCAAGAGCATACTTGGGCTGAGAAAGTGTGATCCCTGCTGAGGATTGTGTGATCTCAATACCAAGAAAATAGTGAAGAAAACCCAAGTCTGTCATAGCAAATCTGTCCTGCAAAGAAGACTTGACACTAGCAATGATGGATGAAGTACTCCCTGTAATGATCAAGTCATCAACATAAAGTACAAGTATCAAGTGTGAGTCATCCTGCCGAAGAATGTAAACATTCGAATCTGAATGACATCTGGAGAATCCTCCTGAGAGAAGGAAGGAATCCATCTTGGCATACCAAGCCCTAGGAGCCTGTTTGAGGCCATAGATAGACTTCCTTAACCTGCAAACCATAGTAGTATCCTGGATGAATCCTTGTGGCTGCTCCATATAAATCTCCTCATGAAGATCCCCATGTAGAAATGCACTCTTGACATCCATTTGATGTATAACCCAACCATGAGCTGCAGCAATAGCAAGTTCATCTTGGCTACAGGTGCAAAGGTCTCGGTGTAGTCAATACCAGGAACCTGAGAGAAACCTTTTGCAACAAGTCTTGCCTTATACTTATCCACACTTCCATCCGCTGCAAACTTGGTTCGATAGATCCACTTACATCGAACCACTTTTCGTCCTTTAGGAGGAGGAACTAAGTCCCAAGTATTATTTCTTATCAAAGAGTTATACTCTTCCTCCATAGCTTTGTCCCACTCAGGAACACCTGAAGCTTCCTTGAATGATTGTGGATCGGAAGCAATTGCAATATAAGCATGTGGAAATGATTTATGTTGTGACCTTGTCCTCCTAGTATCTGAAGGATTCCCCACAAATGAACCTGCTGAATCAAGTGTTTTTTGTGCCCAACGAGGTCGAGTGGAGGAAGAAGATGATGAAGGAATGTCCTCAACTATTTCTTGACCCTGTGAAGGTGGTGGCCTATGAGTCGGTGTTGAGCGAGTTTCATCTTCCAAGTCACTATCATCACTTTCATTATCTGAAATGGAGGAAGTAGGAGGAGTTGAAGAATTCATGCTAGGACAATTCTCTTCAAAGTGAACACTCCTCTCAAAGAAGATCTCATGTGTCTCAGGATCCATAAGCTTGTATGCCTTAAGAGTCTCGGGATAACCAACAAATATGCAAGGCTTGCTTTGTGGTTCCAATGCCTTGCATTTTTGTGGAGGTATGCGTGCCCATGCTTGACAACCAAAGACTCTAAAGTGTTTCACAACTGGTTTTCTTCCACACCAAGCTTCAAAAGGAGTAACTCCATCCAAGGCTTTGTGAGGAGTTCTATTTTGTATGTGAGTGGCACAACATATAGCTTCAGCCCAAAAGGCCTGATCGAGAGACTTGGCATGAATCATACAAGTGGCCATCTCCTTAAGGGTCCTATTCTTCCTTTCTGCAACACCATTCTGCTGTGGAGTGTAGGCAACTGAATGTTGAAGATCAATACCCTCAAGTGTGCAAAAGTCTATAAGTCTTGAGTTCACATATTCCCTTCCATTATCTGTTCGAAGAATCTTGATGGCTTTACTTGATTGCTTCTCAACATGAGCCTTGAAGGTGAGAAATTTATCAAACACTTCACTCTTGTGACCAAGAAAGTAGACCCAAGTGTAGCGTGAAAAGTCATCAATGAAGGTGAGGACATAACGAGCCTTGCCAAATGATGGCACTGGAAATGGGCCCATTACATCACTATGAACTAACTCAAGAACAAATGTTGCTCTCCAAGACTTCCCCTTATCAAACTTCTCTTCGGGATGTTTGCCCATTTCACAACCTGAACATACACCTTCTAAATACTTGATTTGAGGTAGACCTTTGACCATATCCTTGATGCTAAGCTGTTGAAGATATCTATAGTTGAGATGTCCAAATCTTTCATGCCAAAGTTTACTTTGTGTATTTGAGTGTGTCAACAAGGCATGTGAAGGAGTTTTAGGTACAAATTGAGAAAATGAGTAAAGCCTTGTGTCATGATTTGCTTTTCCTATTGCCACCATAGAATCATCTTTAAGATTTTTGACTACAACTGAATTGGGTAGGAATTCAACTTTCTTTCCACCTCCATAGTGAGTGATTTGGTAAATTGAAAGAAGGTTTGTGCTAAGGTTTGGAACATAGAGAACATCTTTGAAGGCTCCATTTTCCATCTCAACTTCTCCTTTTCCTTCAACATCCACTTGAGTATCATCTCCTACAAAGATGTGAGGTACCATAGATGGTTTCAAGGAAGAAAATTGCTCCTTTGTTGCACCCATATGATGTGTTGCACCTGAATCAAAGATCCATTCTTCTGAAGTAGTTGTACTTGCCACAAATGCTTGCCCTTTACCCTTTGATGTGGAAGGTGATGAATCCTTTCCTTTGTAGGCATTTGGCAACTCAATGTGATGCTTCTTGATTATGTTTGTCAACTCATCAATTTGTTTCTTGTGGCATTGATGCTCATCATGATTTGGCTTCTTGCAATATGCACAAATTTTCTTCTCCTTCTTAGAGTTATCCCCCTTGTTTTTGTTGTTGTTTGTGTTGTTGGTAGAAGACTTTCCTTGTTGTGAGGAGGAAGATTGTTGAGTGTCTGATTGTGATTTGGCCTTCCACTTCTTTTGCTTCTTGTTGGAACCTTTACCATCTTGATTCCCTTGATTCCCATTATTAGCCACCAATGCTTTAGACTTTGAAGACTTGAGAATCCCCATACTCATTAATTTTGTTTGTTCTAAGACCAACATTTCTGAAAATGATTCAAATGAAGGCTTAGTGAAGGCTCTACCCATGGTTAACTTGTGAGTATTGTAACTTGAAACAAAAGCTGCATATTCAGGTGGAAGATGATTCAACAAGTGATTAACCAACTTCGCATCCTTCATGGAATTACCACAATCATCAAGTTGTGCTCTATAGTCATTGACTTTGTTGAGATAATCTTGAATTGTGTCAAAGTTCCTAGGATCTAATTTGAGGAGATCAGTCTCAATTTTGAATCCCATGTCTTCATCCACTTTCCCAAACAATTCTTCAAGTTTATCCCAAGCTTCTTTAGCATCATTTATGTTTTTGATGTGATACATGACTGCTTGAGACATATTCTCTCTTAAGACACCTAATGCTTTATAGTTTTTAGTTGACCAAAGTTGTTTTGCAGCATTATCATCATCAGTGGGTTTTGTAAGTGTACCATCCACATAAGGGTTTAAACCTCTTAGCATTAACTTGCTCCATACATTATCTTTCCATGTAGCATAGTTATGTGGAGTTAATTTGGCAATTGAACCCATGATGCAGAAATGGAAAGAGCACAAAAAGAAAGACACCAACACACAAGACACCCCCCCCAATTCACTCAATCAAAGAAACCCCCCCAAAAATGATGATTTTGGCACTTTATAACTAGTGCATGTACAATTGCCACTTGACAAAATTGATCAAAGTGGACTTCTGATTTTGAGGTTTACAACTGCAAATATGAAGCTATAGAAGACTCAAGAAGATAGGACATCAGATCACTTAAGGATCTGATCAATTACAAGTGTTACAATAGGCCAAAATAGACCACTTTCTGAAAGTACAATGTCTACTTATAATTTCTCCAAACTGATATCAGATCTGGAAAGTAGACAAAAAATTATGCACTTTCAAAAAAAATTTCACCTGAAAATGTGTCCGTATGAGCCCGTACGAAGCCTCTGAAGTTGCAAAAATAGGGATCAGACAGGTACAGTCACCAAAAACTGCAATTTCTGCAAAATCCATGATCCAAAACCAGAAAAGAATAGCACCTCTGAAAAGTTCAAGAAATTTTAGCCAAAATCAAAAAAAATTGCACTCAATTTGGAGTCCGTATGACCAAGTTATGGCCTTCCAAAGTCAGACTGCCAAATCCAAACTGCAAATGGTGAGGGCTTGAAAATTTTTGAAAGCTGCTGACATCACCTGTCACAATATCTTAAATTTGACGGTTAAATGACTGTTAGTGCAATGCAGAACACCTAAATTTGATGGTCACATGGCCGTCAAATTTTACCTCATGATGTGCTGACGAGATCCATGGATTAAATTTGACGTCCTAAAGACCGTCACAGCAAAAGAAAAAATAGCCCCGATGACGGCCAAACGGCCGTCAAATTTAACATATTGAAAATGCCAAAAGTTTGAAATTTTTTTTTAAAGAAATACCATTTTCGCATGCCGCCACTTGTCAAAATGTGATTGGGCCGTAGGTGGTGACGTGTGACTGGGCACAGAGCTGGATGCGGTCTGGTCTGGGTCCGCGTGCTATGTATCAGGCGTGCTGTAGGTGGACTGGGGTCCGCTTATGTGGCAGACTGTGTAAGAGAGGAGCAGCGCAGGAGGAGCCCGCGTAAGAGAGGAGCGGCGCAGGAGGAGCCCGCGTGAGAGAGGAGCGGCGCAGGAGGAGCCCGCGTGAAGCAGAGGAGGCCTGGCTGTGTTTTTTCAACCGTTCAGTGGTGGGATTGACCACTGCTCAGGTTGCAGGCGGAGGGAGGAGCGCCCGAGCTGGAGACCGCGACCGGGCCGCGACCGAGCGGGGAGGTGCTGCGCGGGAGGCGTGCGGAGGAGGACCGCGGTGCTGAGGGTGTGTGGGACTTTAGTCCCACATTAACTCCAGCGCTAAAAAAACAACTGTTTATCTATTTCAACAGCCCCCTTCCAAGAAAATTAGCGCTAGTTTGGATTGCTTATTCAGATTGAGTTGTTGACTAACGCAGAGGGTCCCGCTTGATGGTTCTCTGCGGGTTGTTGATGATTCCGTACAGCAGACCTGAGATATGGATTGTAATAAAAGGGGCCTAAAAGGCCAACATTTTTGCACAAAATATATTTCTGAAAATAAAATATTATTCCAGATCTGAAAATAAATACAAAGAAAATATTTCTAGATCTGATACAATAAATGCAGACTGAAAAATTATTTTCAAATCTGATATAATAAAAGACGAAAGTAGAAATAAAATCAGATCTAAAATATTTGATCAAGAATAATTACCCAATTTTGCAGATCGGGCCATAAAGGTCCGGTTTGCAAAAAAATTTTGCCTCAGATTTAACTTTTGCCCAATATAGGCAAATTTATAGTCAAAATTTATGGAAATAGCCACCCGGATGCAATGGTGAGGTCCGATCTTGCTCAAACCGCTCCCACAAAATGCTGATCCCGGATTTGGTTCGTGGCCCTCCAAAAGTTGAAGCAATGAATCGCTCTCCAATGGCTATGCAATGAAAACTCCTTTGGCTCTGATACCATGTAAGAATTTGCCTAAGGCAATGAATAGATGCCAAGATCTAGAAGCTCAAGAGATAGCACAAGAGAGACAAAATATGATATGATCAAATGATCAAATAATGAATAATAGATTCAATGAATTCAATCCTGTACAATGTAGGAGTGCGTAAATATATAGGCAATGTAATAAGACTACATGATAAGGAGATGATAAGATATCACCCACACAAGGTGGAATCACATGTCCACCAAAGGTGGATCATCCTCCAATATGCAATAAAGTATGTGCATTGGATTAGGATGATAATGTGATAAGAGCACTAAAGGTGGATCTCACACACAACGAGGTATGTGATGACAACTATCACACCTAAAGTGGAGATTCTCCTAATCATGTGGTAAAATGAAATGCAAACTCCTAAGTGTCTCAAAGACAAACTACTATGCAATGCATTATCCTAAGTAAACTTAAGTAAAGTGTAATTAGTAAATACTTAATTACACCAACAGTTTTTACTATCAATAAAAGTATCATTCGTAGGACCTTGATTGATAATGGATCTGGGCTTAATGTTTGTAGTATGGACATGCTCAAAGAGATTAAAGCTGATCTTTCAACTATTCAACCTGTTAATGTTCCTATACATGGCTTTGATAACATTGCTAAGAACACTTTAGGCATCATTACCTTACCTATCAAAGTAGGTTCGATCATCCTGAATACACCTATTCATGTTATGCATGAACCTCTCAATTATAACCTTCTTTTGGGTAGACCTTGGTTGCATGAGATGCATGATATCCTTTCCACCCTTCACTGTAAAGTCAAGTTTATGCATAACAACATGATGTATACACTTCATGCAGATGATGCGCCAAATCCTTGTTTGAATATTCAAACCTACACTACTCCTATTCCTAATAGTAATCCTTCTTCCTCTAATGCTCTTCCTGGTGATGATTGAGGAACCTTGGATTTTAATCCTACCTTTATTGGAGAGTATAAGGTTTATGATCTTGATTTTATGAAGCAACAAAGAGAGTTTGAACAATGAGTTTTTGCTTCTACTTCTAATGCCCTTCGTAAAAACTTTGTCACTGCTTCTACCCATAATGAACCTATCAAACCTACTAATGATGACATAGTGACTACTAAAGTTCCATTGACTCCTTCTGATATGGCTTCTCGTTATGGTCCTAATTATCATTTCCTAGTTAAACAAGGATTTAATGGTCAAGGATATGGTAAGCATAAACAAGGAATTCAAATGCCCTTACAGAATGGGGGGCATGAGCATTCTTATGGATTGGGATTTTATACTCAACAAAAAATCAATGTTAACAACATCTTAAATAACACTTTAAAACATGATGAAACTATGAAGGAATTTGACCAAGAAGTTCTTTTGCCTAAACTCCTTTGTGCTAAGATGATTACTAAACCTAAACGCAAAAAGAAACGTAGTCCACACTTAAAGACTCTTCCTTTTTGTTTATATTATAGATTTCATGATCACTCTACTAATGAATGTCAAGCTTTACATTATAAGATTAGGCAGCTCATTAATAGTAAGGTTATTTATATATCATGTGGCAATGAGTTGTATTTCAATCTTGTTTTCTCTAAATAACATTTATGTTCCTATTATGGAGCTCCACATTATGTAAACAATGTTAGCCTAATCCTTGGGGACTCGTTGTCTTGTATAGTGTTGTGAGCAATATAATAGGTCCCCTTCCATCCTTGTTCCTACGCTTGGGGGGCAAGGATGCCATCTCCTTCTTTTCTGTCTCTCCGGGATCCACTTTTTCCTTGGTTAAGCAGTATCTATCTATTATGTGATATCCAATCATACATGAATATTTTGGTTTGCATTGAGGATCTCTGTCCTTGATCATAACCTATTTCATTGTTTGACATTGGGTTTCCATGGTGGATAAATCTCTCACCTTGGAAGCTAAATAGTGTGCTATCCCTCACAAGGGTTACTTTTTCCTTCTTGCATGATATCTCTTTGCATTCATCCCTTCCATGGCCTCATAGGAGCTGTGACCTTCTTGGCTTGGATTGAGTGTTGTCTATGGATATTGTCTTGATGTTGAAAGAGGCTTTATCCTTATTCTTTTCTTTCCTTAACATGTCAAAATAGTATGTATTTTTTCCATCTTAAGGAGGGGGGCATATATATGGCCTCCCTCGTTCTATATTATGTATTTTGTTCTAACCTTTTGTTTTGCAGCATTCTAAATTCTCGGAAGGTAACACACATAAGTTGCTAAATCTTGAAGAGACACGCATTTCCAATTTCAAATATGCTAAATCCTCAGACGGTAACATGCATAAGTTGCTAAATCCTAAAGAGACACACATTTTTGATTTCAAATATGCTAAATCCTTGGAAGGTAACGCACATAAGTTGCTAAATCTTGAAGAGATACACATTTTACAAATTTATTCTATGGTGATATGAGGATATGGATCCATGGGTTCTTCATAAAAGCTATCAGAAGACACACTACATACATGCACAAAGCTGCCAGAAGGTGCACAAATTTATGGGGTGACTATCAAGTGTTTTCTTGGTGGTCCATCCTATCCTTTTTGTGGTTCACAATAAGATACACACATCTTACTAGGTGAGCTAGCCACTCCTCTCTCTCCTTTTCTCTTTTTTCTCTAGTGATGTCTCTCTTATTGTAATCTTGGAGTTGATAAAGACTTGATTCCCTGGGGGCTTGAGGATTCCTTTGTCCCTTTGATTTCAATAAGATTATCTTTTTCTTTGTGATCTCCTTTACCAAGAGTTTGAATCGAGTCCATACTCTTGCTAAAGTGAGGGCTTAATGTATCATCTTAAAATGGAAGCACTTCCATGTTAAGAATGTTTAGCCCTCCAAGTAAGTGGTTTGGGGTCATGCCAAGTGCCTTGAATGGGTCCTCGATTTAGATTTGGTTTTTTCCCCTGATTCTGCCCCTTTTCCACTTTCTTTTTGCATTTTTCTGGCATTCTGGATTGAGATCCTAAGATTTTTGACCTCAAGGTCAAGGATGACCTTTAGGGTCAAGGTCGACCTCATCCTTGACCTAGGTCAAAGTCGACCTCGTCCTTGGCCCAAGGTCCAAATTTCAAGGTTCCATGGTTTTCGGATGTCAGGTTTCAAAAAGAATTATTTTCTCGCTTTTTGGTCTCCAAAATGGTAAACTCTTTAATTGCATTTAATCTAGGTCCATTTCTAAGGGTATGGACGCAATGGGAATTTATTTCTCATATGTCAACCTCTCTAGGAGCTTGTGCCCTATATCACTATAAAATGAAGTCTCCTCTCATTTTCTCCATCAATTCACATCAAGTTTTCTCCATCTCTCAAGCAAGCATTCAAGCCTTCAAGCATTCAAACATTCAAGATCCAATTCATTAAGGAGATCCATTGGTAGCCATTGAAGGATTCAATCTCTATGGAGCCCTCTTGTTGAAGATTCCTCCATCCATTTCCATTCAAACTTCTTCCTATTCCAAGATCCATTCAAGATTGGTGTTGAAGATCTAAGACAATTGATTTGAGACATCCTACATCGAATTATACATTCATTTGGAGCATCCATACTTGTGGATTGAAGAATTTGAATCCTCCACAAGGGTTTTCAATATAAGCAAGGTGAATTATTCTATTTACTTTGTTTATCTTTGCAATTTCAATTCAATTTCAAGGTTAATTCCTAAATTGGGGTTTGACTAAGGCAAACCCCTCGCCCCAACAAATAAAACCATTTTTCTTGTAGGTACAGGTGCGGGATGACAAATATCAATGCAGATCTGGATACACTTTTTGCCGAACTTTTGGGATCCTCGAACAGATTTTCCATTGGAGCAATTCAGGTCAAGGATGACTTTTAGGGGTAAGATCTTACCTCGGGGTAAGATCTTACCACGCCTTTGGTTCAAGGATGACCTCCCTCAGAAAAGAAAAGGATTTCTGGGTTTTGTAGATCTCACAGTTTTGGCCAAAGATAGTGAAAATCAATAGTTTCTGAGACCATCTGATAAGGTTTTCAATTGATTCTTTTTCGAAGATAAGTACCTTTATTTCTTCATTTCAATATTAGTCTTCTACATTTACTTTCCATATCATTACAATTTCATGTATGTGTAAAATATCAGTTTTGGGGTCTTTTTTATGTGCAAACCATTGTCCTAGGCCCCACCACATATTTTTCATCTTACAATTACATTACCCTCCACTCAAGGTTAGTGTAGGAAGTTGTTCCACTACCTTAATTTCCTTACAGTTGTGCCACTTATTTAGTGTAGGAAGTTGTTCTACTACCTTAATTTCCTTATAGTTGTGCCACTTACTTTCCTTGTTTCTAAATTATTTTCTTTTTCTTTTTTCTTTTGCTTTTACTTGTTCTCATTCTTGTTTTATAGTGATTACCTCAAAACTATTCTCTTTCCATGCCATTTGGTAAGCTTTTTACTTGCTATTTGAGTTTTGTTTTCCCTTTCAAGGTTCCAACTTGCTTTTATAATTTTCTTTTGCTTGATATATTTTGATTGCCCCTTTGCTTCTTTATGTTAATTTTTTTTTCATGATCATGAACTCATTTATCTATATCTTTATTAACCACAAGAATGTAGTGGTAGTGGGGTTGCACGAGTCTTTAATGTCTTGATATTCTTCTTCTCTTTACCCTTTGTTTGTTGCGAGAGTTTCACTTTCGCTTTGTTTTGATTCATGATCCTCTTGAAGTGAATAAAACCTGTATCTTTTTTGTCTTTTTCTACAACTTAACATGTTTGGTCACCTACTTAATGATGTATTCTAATTGTGATAGTTGCATTGTTTCTACCCTTTTTGGTAAAATCATAGTTATTTTTTTGGTTTTTTGCCTACACCTTAGAATACCCTTATATTGCTTCACATTCATAAAGATCTACCTTTCACTTGTGTCAACTGCATTAACTTGATCAAAACTTGGGAAATAATAATTCCAAGGCTCAAATATATCCCCTACATGAGTATAAGGATATGAACTCGTAGTTCCATTTGTTAATTGAAGAGTATGATTCTAGGGAATGCTTAAACCCTCCTAACATAACCTCCTTAATACATAACCATATGTATTTGAGGACCACTATTATCTCAAAATCATTTGGTGTAAATTTCACCAATCGTAGGATTTTTGGGTGTTTGTTTTCTAAAGAAAATAGATTTTTTATGTAGTAAGCTCCCAAGCCTCCATGTTTAAGCTACCTTGATAACTACTCGATGCTTAACCAAGATTTTCAAAGCACAATTTCACTTAAACACAATTTAAAAACCCTAGTTTGCTATCTTTATGTACTAAGCTCCCAAGTCTTTATGTTAAAGCTACCTTGGTAACTTCTTGATGCTTAAACAAGATTTCCAAAGCACAATTTCACTTAAACATAATTTAAAAGCTTTGGTTTGCTATATTTGAAAAGGAATGGAGGCAAGAAAGCTAAAAAAGATTGTACCAAAAAGACAAAAATGAGAAAATGTGGAGCTAACACGTTCCTTGCAAAACTTTGATGAAGATCCAAAAAATAGAAGACACCTTCATTTTTTATTGACATGATTGCCACTTTCCCCATTGAGCCAAACCCATTGCCCCACCAGTGACCCCTTTAAAATGCTTCCATTCAAACCCTTTTTGCGTAATGATATATAAGCACAAATCCATGCAATCCAAACTTTTCTAGGCCCCATTGCCTTGATAATGACTTCTTCAAAATAATGCTTTAGATCTGCACTTAATGTAGTTCAAACTTTGAAACTTTGATACAAATAAATAAGGCTATTTGTGTGTAATCGTCCTATTATGCCCCCAACAAACAAAAGTAATATGAGAATAATAAATATGTAACTAATTGAAAAACAAGACATAATATTTTAATGATCCATGATAGTGAATATAAGATTGCTTCTATAGATCTAATTGTATAATAATAATTTGTGACATCAATATTTCTAATGGCACCATATAATCCATTATCAAATAATAATAATAATAATAATCATATAATTCTAATCACAGCGTATAATCGATTCTCAAATAATAAATCATATAACATAATAAAAAATGGTAAAACCAAAAACTATCATCGGCACGTGGGCTTGCAAATTTCCATTACAATTATTCACTACCTCTTAGGGCCCATTTGGACCACGGCATATCGGCCGTTATTCCCGAATTGCAAATTCAGAATTTGAAATCCATTGTTTGTGGTTGACATGCACGGATGGAATTGGAATTTCGGTATGCCAATTTTGCCAAAAAAATGGGCATACCATCTTCCACTTGAAAAGGTGGAATTAGAATATCACGCTCGCATGCCGGTTTCCAAATGCCAATTTTGAAATGTTGTCAGGTCCGCGTGGGTGTTATAATTTTTGACATCCGTGTTTTAACCTTCATTTTCACATCTGCAACGGCATTATTTCATTGTTCGTCCACGTGATTACCTTGTTTGAAGCTTGGACACCCGTTCGTGGTTCTCTGCATCTGGTTTTTGACATTCGCGTGATTCTCTGCTTCGAAGCTGCATCAGCCCTCTGCAACGCCAGCGGGAGGTCCATAGTTTTGAAACCGTAACCCCTTGAAACACTGGTAACCCTAACCCCCTTTCTCTATTTCTCTCACGATTTCGGTTACTGTGTTTGGATCGTCATTTTACCTTACATTGCTAGCATGTTGGTGTAAATTTATGTAGTTTTTTTTTGGGTGTTGTTTGAATTCCGAGGAAAATGAAAATTATTTTTTCTGGGTGTTGTTTGAATTCTGAGGAAAATGGAAATTAAGGGTCAGTGTTGTTTTGTTCAGGTTTTAGCTCGAAAGCAGAGTATTTGGTTCGATAGCAAACATCTAAGCATTCTTTCTTTTCACACATTGACATTTCTCTTTTCCGCCATAGCACGCCTGTTTAAACAATTAGAATCAAGCTAAATCAGGGAATGGATAAAATGATTCATGAGATCATTTATAAATTGAAAATAAAAAGAGCATACATATACTACTGAACTAAGAAAAATCGGTAGAAGATAGAGATTTTTGCATAGGATTCTTTTTGAAATAGAATTTCCTGTGAGTATAGACTAGTCTTGCGATATGGAAGTAATATCATTTTGTTTGGCTTTAAGAATTTTCAGGTACTCTGAGATTAGTAAATTCGTATTTAACAGTGATAGTTTCTATTATATAAATTTCTCAGCTGTATATCTTGAAGAGTATTTTACTGTAGGTTTATATATTGTCTGTGTGCCTATGAATAAATGGAAGCTTATTGAGGTCTGATGTTTGTTGAATAATTCTTGAATGTTGTTTTGTTTAGTGGAGAGCCCAACAGTTTTTGGGCTAGAGGTAGTGCTTGTTAAGGTTTACACTAAAATGATATGTTGAGACATCTTGGCATGTTGTCCCTGCTTTTATTTAGTGGAGAACCTAACATGGTTTGAACTGTTTAAACATTACTTTTCATAAATGGTATGTTCATTAGGGAACTCTAGTGTAGGTGTGATGAGCATGCCTCTCTCTATATCCACATCTTTTGGTGACTATGTTTTAATTTGTATAAAATACTGATGTGCCCCTAGTCATTTAGTTATGTACCCTGATTTGAACTGTGTCCTTGCCCCTTTACCAGTACATGTATTCCCACATCTCCATATGGCTGAGATAAACGGTGCTTTTGGTGATTTAAAGAAGAATTTTTATATTGAGATAGCCCTGTTTTGTTTATTGGATGCCTTTCAAGGATTTAAACTAGAGCTAGTGCTTGTAGGGATTCAAACTAAATCGTTATATTTAGATGCTCTTGTTTTGTTTCACAGATTGCTTCACAGGATTGTACTTTTGATTTTTGCACAAGGCAAATGGTGCCCATGGGATTTAAGATAAAAATTTGTGTCAAGACCTAAACAGTTTGATATTTTGGATGCTCTTTAAGGTAAACAGTTGTTATAAGGGGAAGTCAGTATTGGTTGTAAGTGTCCTAGCTGAACAGAGTCTTATCTGGGCCCCCAGCTTTGCTTTAGAGAGCATCTTATTGTTTTTGAACTACAGATGATTGTTTTGATCAATTGGGCATGGGGGATATAAATTATAATTTTGTAAGGAGAATAAGTTTTTTGTTTGATTGATGATACAAAGGACTATTGAACACTATTTTTGATTGGTAATGCTTGTGTGCATTTGAACTAGATTTCAGCTAATAGACCTTTACATTTTAATTCATTTAGTGGAGAATCACATATTCATATTTTATAAATTTGTACACACAGTGACTGTCCCTTGTGTAATTGCCACTTGAATGAGGACAATCACTGTAAAGACAACATGATAATGTACACTTACAGTGAGTGTACATTATCATGTTGTCTTTAGAGTGGATGTCCTCATTTGTTGAAGAAGAAAAGCATAAATGTGGTTCAATAGCAATAAATTCAAGTGGCAATTACACAAGGTACTTTCACTGTGAGATGTCCTCATTTGTGACAAGGACAGTCACAAATGAGGACATTTCACAGTGACTGTCCCTTGTGTAATTGTCACTTGAATGTATTGCTATTGAACCACATTTATGCTTTTCTTCTTCAACAAATGAGGACAGTCACTCTAAAGACAACATGATAATGTACACTCATTGTAAGGACAGTCACAAATGAGGACATCTCACAGTGACTGCCCCTTGTGTAATTGCCACTTGAATGTATTGCTATTCAACCACATTAATGCTTTTCTTCTTCAACAAATGAGGACAGTCACTCTAAAGACAACATGATAATGTACACTCACTGCAACTGTACATTATCATGTTGTCTTTACAGTGACTATCCTCATTCAAGTGGCAATTACACAAGGGACAGTCACTGTGAGATGTCCTCATTTGTGACAAGGATAGTCACACATGAGGACATCTCATAGTGACTGCCCCTTGTGTAATTGCCACTTGAATGTATTGCTATTCAACCACATTAATGTTTTTCTTCGTCAACAAATGAGGACAGTCACTCTAAAGACAACATGATAATGTACACTCATTGTAAGGACAGTCACACATGAGGACATCTCACAGTGACTGTCCCTCGTGTAATTGCAACTTGAGTGTATTGCTATTCAACCACATTAATGCTTTTCTTCTTCAACAAATGAGGATAGTCACTCTAAACACAACATGATAATGTACACTCATTGCAAGTGTACATTATCATGTTGTCTTTACAGTGACTGTCCTCATGCAAGTGGCAATTACACAAGGGACAGTCACGTGATTACGGTAATCACATGGACGAACAATGAAATAATGCCGTTGCAGATGTGAAAACAAAGGTTAAAACGCGGATGTCAAAAATTATAACACCCACGCGGACCCGACGACATTTCAAAATTGGCATTTGGAAACCGGCATGCGAGCGTGATATTCTAATTCCACCTTTTCTTCTTCAACAAATGAGGACAATCACTCTAAACACAACATGATAATGTACACTCATTGCAAGTGTACATTATCATGTTGTCTTTACAGTGACTGTCCTCATGCAAGTGGCAATTACACAAGGGACAGTCACTGTGAGATGTCCTCATTTGTGACAAGGACAGTCACACATGAGGACATCTCATAGTGACTGCCCCTTGTGTAATTGCCACTTGAATGTATTGCTATTCAACCACATTAATGCTTTTCTTCTTCAACAAATGAGGACAGTCACTCTAAAGACAACATGATAATGCACACTCACTGTAAGGACAGTCACAAATGAGGACATCTCACAGTGACTGCCCCTTGTGTAATTGCCACTTGAATGTATTGCTATTCAACCACATTAATGCTTTTCTTCTTCAACAAATGAGGACAGTCACTCTAAAGACAACATGATAATGTACACTCACTTTAAGGACAGTCACAAATGAGGACATCTCACAGTGACTGTCCCTTGTGTAATTGCCACTTCAATGTATTGCTATTCAACCACATTAATGCTTTTCTTCGTCAACAAATGAGGACAGTCACTCTAAAGACAACATGATAATGTACACTCACTGCAACTGTACATTATCATGTTGTCTTTACAGTGACTGTCCTCATTCAAGTGGCAATTACACAAGGGACAGTCACTGTGAGAACTTCTCATTTTGTGAAATTACACAAGGTACTTTCTTGTCAACATATGTTGTATACTGAACTTGCAACTCTATTCTCTGATTATGCATTATAGTTGGGTGTTTTCTTATGTTGTTTCGTGATTGTTTTGTTGGTATTTTTAGGTAATTCAATGGATCTCATTGATGATATTGATGATGATGATGATGATATTGAAATTGAAGGAGAGATTATGAGGAGGAGAAGACTCCTGCCTGTTATTGTAGTTGTTCTTGCCACCCTTGTCGCGGCCATAGGGGAGTGTATAAAAGAAGGTAGTCAAAAAATGCGTAAGCGCACAAGAGATGCAATTCCTTTTTATAAGCGTGTTATCAACTCTAATGAGACGGATTGCCATGACCAAATACGCATGACTAGACGATCTTTCTTTAAACTAGCCAATATTCTAAGGCAAAAAGGAAGCATCAAAGATACAAAATTCCTCACGTTAGAAGAACAATTAGTCATGTTCCTCCATACTCTTGGCCACAATCTGAGGAATCGTAAGATTGCCCATAACTTTGGGCACTCTGGAGAGACAGTAAGCCGATACTTCCACAAGGTCTTAAGGGCTATCTTGGCGCTGCATTCGGATTATTTTATACCCCCTAGTCCAAACACTCCTCGGGAAATTACTGGGAAGGCCCGTTTTGATCCATACTTCAAGGTATATCTCTCAGTGGTTTAAGTTTGTTTAGAGTTTTAATCCTATTATTGTTTGATTAGACCTATGATTTATTTGAGTACAGGATTGTGTGGGAGCAATGGATGGATCCCATATACCAGTCACTATGGATATCAACTTGCAAGCTAAATATCGCGATAGAAAAGGCAACTTGTTGCAAAATGTTATGGGAGTGTGTTCATTTGATTATAAGTTTCAATACATCCTTGCTGGTTGGGAAGGGTCTGCTGCAGATAGCCGTGTTCTAGCTTCGGTTCTATCTAGAGCCGATCCATTGGTAGTTCCCCCAGGTTTGTAAAATATGATTATATTATTGAAGCATACGACAAATAAGACAACGTTATGACAATGACATTTTGTTTTGTTTAGGTAAATATTATTTGGTCGATGCTGGATATCCAAACGTACCAGGATTTCTCACGCCTTATCGGTGCACATGCTACCACCTAAAGGAGTTTTCAAGAGCAAACCCAATAAACACCCCATAAGAGTTGTTTAATCATCGACACTCCTCGCTTAGGAATGTAATAGAGCGTACATTTGGGATTTTGAAGCAGCGTTTTCCTATATTGAAGCATGCGACGTCTTATCAAATCAAGACACAAACATATATTGTTCTGGCATGTTGCATACTTCACAACTTCATTACGATAGAGGATGGCCTTCCATCTGATGTAGAATTTGAAGAGGAAGATGGTCGTGATGGGATAAATGTACCAGTGCTTGAGACATATGGGTTGAGCTAGCGTGAAAGAGATGATTGGGCCAATTTTCAAGATGAAATAGCAAGAAGGATGTGGGAAGACTATAGATCCCGATCTTAGTTGGTTGAATAACTATTATGGCAGTGTTTAAACTAATGTCAGATTTCATAAATTTCACAAACTGATACTATACATTGATAAAAGTTGTTATGCCATATTTAGTATTGTCATGTTATATTCAATGTTGCTATATTTTATATTTAATGTTGCTATATTTTATATTTAATGTTGTCATGTTATATTTAATATTGTCATGTTATGTTTAATGCTGCTATATTTAATGTTGTCATGTTATATTTAATATTGTCATGTTATGTTTAGTGCTGCTATATTTAAAGTTGTCATGTTATTTTTAATATTGTCATGTTATGTTTAATGCTGCTATATTTAATGTTCTCATGTTATTTTTAATATTGTCATGTTATGTTTAATGTTGCTATATTTAATGTTTACATAAGGTATGTCTAGGGATGTCCCAAATGAGGAGAGTCACTGTGAGATGTCCTCATTTGTGACCATCCTTACAGTGAGTGTACATTATCATGTTGTCTTTAGAGTGATTGTCCTCATTTGTGACTATCCTTCCAGTGAGTGTACATTATCATGTTGCCTTTAGAGTGACTGTCCTCATTTGTGACTGTCCTTACAGTGAGTGTACATTATCATGTTGTCTGTGCATCAGGTATGTCTATGGATGGTGATGTTCAAGTTGTCCAGTCAACTTCTTCTTCCAAGAAGGTGTTCTGGACAAAAGAAATGGAACGCAAGTTGCTAGACTTGCTACAGGAGCAAGTGCAGCTTGGAAAGAAAGCCGAAGGGGGTTTCAAGAAAGAGGCTTGGACATCCATAGAAAGGAGGTTCAATAATGAGATGAAAATGAACCTAGCGAAGGAAAACTTCAAGAACAAGCTAAAAACTTGGAAACAAGGGTATAGAATTATGAAAGACTTGAGGAATGCAAGTGGCTTAGCCTGGAACGAGACCACCCAAAGTATGGATGCTGATGATAGTGTTTGGGAGGAGTTGTTGAAGGTAAAATGGTCTTCAAATCTTTTTTTAAGTTGAATATATCTTTTTAAATAATGAAGGACCAATAATGAATTGAATTGTTATGCCATGATACAGAGAAAGGAATTTAAAAATGCCAGAATGTATAAGAGGCAGCCATTTCAGTACTATAATGAATTATCCTCTATTGTTGGGAATGACATAGCTGAGGGCACTGCAGCTGCAACAGCTCAAGAGACAGAGGAGGATTTCATTGATGATGATGTTTTCAGTTATCATGGTATGGATCCTGCCTGTTTTGAGACTACTGCTGATTTGGCTAATGATGGTAATGAATCTGTTGATACACCTGTATCGAACCAATCTACTAGAAGTGGCAACGATAACCCTTCAACATCGTCAAGGAGGCCAAAGAGGAGGAGGGGAACATTGGTAGGTTCCTTGGATTCAATTTGTGAAATGATCAAAGATCTGTCTGTAGGCATTACAGCAGGCCTTGCACAGCCTTTGAAAGTGGACAAAGCATCTATTTTGAGAAGTGAGGCAGCGGAGTTGCATAAAGCACTTAAAGCAATCCCTGGCCTTCGCGACTCTACTATAATTGAAGCATACGAAAAGTTAATGCATGAGCCACAATCAGCTGCACTGTTCTTGTCAATGGATGAAGGGGAGAGAATCCAGTATATGATATTGAAGTTTGGACTTTAGTTGACCGATGTTTATTAGGTCTTCTATTTAAAATCAAAACTAATGTTTGTGAAATGTTGCTTTTTGATACCAGTTTTTTGCTATGGATTAATTTGTATTCTCTACATTATCTTTGGATTAATTTGTAGTCTCTGCATTATCATGTTGTGTTTAGAGTGACAGCCCTCATTTGTTGAAGAAGGGACAGTTTCAACTGGTCTCCTCTATAGTTGTTACACCTGGTATATTCTTCTCTGTAGATGCTACTGTGTGCTAGGGAACTTCTTAGAACTGTTGGTATATTCTTAGAACTTATTACACCTGGGATATTCTTCTCTGTAGATGGTACTGTGTGCCGTGGTCCAAACAGGCCCATAAATGCAATACTTATCAAGTTTGAGGGGTATAGCCCTTGTTGTAACAAGCTAAAACTACTGAACTGAAATCAAATGCAAAACTAACAACAACTAATAATTTTTTTTTACTTGAAATAAACCATAAGCTTTAACTCTGTTGGCTAAGTTTGGTGTACATTTTGAGGTTTAGCTGAATTGGGTATCAAGGAAGTGCAGATGTGATCTCATCATGGTTTGCAGTGTTGCACCAATAAGACTACCCAAAAAATTGTGAAGAATTCAATCAGAAAATTCCTTCGTTATCTGGCACCTGTCGTTTTGTATTCTTTTGTATAAGGCTACGATTCATTCAAAATCTTAGTCAGAGCAAGCAGGCCTTAGACAAAAGGTAAAAAATATTAGGTTGTCAAACCACAACTTGTAATATTCTTATGTAAGCTAGCCAGGACCAGTTAGGGTTGCTACTGGATTTTGGTTCTCTCTGTTATGAATGAAAGTGGGTTAGAGAGGCCTTGACAAAGTGTTTCAGCCTGCTGTTATAGTCTGTCTTTGACAATTAATCTGCTAATTTGAAGAACTGCTCTCAAAATTGTTAGTTTGATTAATTTGTGAGGCCTTTTGATTACCATGAGTATCATTGGGCATTAATCAACATTTGAGACATTATATCAATCAAGGTTTCAAATCTCATTCCCATCCATGTATTTGAGCTCAAAAAACAAGCTCCCTCCTTGCCTCTATCTCTAGAAAAGTATCTTTGTACCCAGAGACTCATACAAAGTTCAAATCTGATTGAAGGTTACTATCACAGGCTGATCGAAAAAACTAGATTTGATACCATTGTAATAACCACCCTTGATTTTTTTTAGGCTTACATAAAATGATATAAAAACCAAAGTAGAATGATTGTTGATTGTTAGCTTCAGATGCATGCAAATATGCAATCTATCAATACAATGCTCTTAACAGGGACAATGGAGTGGGGGTTGGAACCATCCCCATTCAATTAGTACAATAACAAGAAATAATAAGAGCAACTACATAAGTGGGGGTCCAAAGCAATTGCCACTTAATCAGTACATATGCTTATGAAATTAAAGAGCTGATTGCAGATTACAAAATGAAAAGGGAGTTGGGCCTTTGCCTCTTAATCTGAAAATGAGAAAAGGAAAAACATCGAAGCATTGAAAGGTAATGTTCTTTCATTTCAACAAGTATATGTTAGCTCAACATTAATTTCTAAGTAAATAAAAGCAAATTGAGAATCAGACTTTCCGGTATGAAATCAGACCTACAAAGACATTCCAAGATAAATGTAATATTTAGGAAAGTTACCCACATGAATGAATGAATGATTTCTACACGAGATTGAATAGTTTATTTTTCTTTTCATGTTGGATCTTATTTTCTTTGAATATCACCAAACAAAATCGACTGCAAATTTACAACAGAAGATGAGTCAGTTTTAGTGTGAATTTTATCTTCAAAATATCTACAAACAAGAAACAAGAAATAGTGTCAAAAATTGTTTTCTTTCCTTATGTAAGGATAATGCTGCAATGCCGCAATGTTGATGGCCCTCTTGATAATTGAATGGTTAATTGGTTGGGATGAATAAGAGGAGGGTGACCCTCGTTCAAAGGATAATTGGTTGCAGTGGATACGATGACCATCATATAAACATAATACTTCATTAGTTGTGTCTGGAAGGTTCATCATATGCAGTTATTATGCGTCCCCCTTGTGATATCCATACATATCTGCCATGTTTATACACCAATACAAAAATGCACCCCATAAAGCATCTGATTGGTTCGAGTATCTTTGAACTATTTGGGTCTGTTGACAACACTAGACCAGTGTCTACAGAATGACTAATTTCATGCAAGACAATGGCTCTATTTGACAGAGAGTCCATGCTAGGCTTCATGACTTGATGCATTTTACGTTGCATGTCAGAGTGTCTGAATATTGAGTGTCTTATTGCTATTGCTATTGTTTAATTTTGGGATTGTTGATATAGGTGCATTATTGAAATCGGTTTTAATGGCTCTGATCAATGTGCCAAGTTGTCGATGTGGTGGTGGGCAGTGCCAATTGAAGATTTCACGGTCAGTGGAGAACCCTGGATGACAATATTGGTGTTGTCCAAACAGAAAAAAGGTTGGTAATGTGTATATATTTAATGTTTGTAATGTAAATAGTATTCAATACTAATGTAGATTGGGTATCACAGGGCTATCATGATTGTGGGTACTTTAGATGGGTCGATGACAACCCATCTACATCTATTCGCCCATCTCCAGTCATCCACGATCCAAACATCCGGTCATCTCCACTCATCCACAATCCAAGATTTGAGTGCAATAGTTGTCAAGCTAGGACAAATGAAATTATATTTTTACGATGCCTTCTCTGTATTGTAATCGCATATCTTTTGTGCGACCATATGCGTAGATGAGCTCAAGAAGTATTCAATTTTGTATTTTGATATTGTAATATGCGGAGATGAGTTCAGGAACTAGTCAATTTTGTATTTTGATATTGTAATATACAGATATGAGCTCAGGAATTATTCAATTTTGTATTTTGATATTAACATAGATATATCATGTATAAACTCATTTAATTGGTCGTGTT
This sequence comes from Chamaecyparis obtusa, assembly GCA_027943335.1. Lineage (NCBI taxonomy): Eukaryota > Viridiplantae > Streptophyta > Pinopsida > Cupressales > Cupressaceae > Chamaecyparis > Chamaecyparis obtusa. The sequence goes on along the minus strand of BSBK01001084.1, from coordinate 981,081 downwards.
TTTATCTTGACAAGCGTGGATCATTCAGGTAAGAATCAAAGGGGGTCATAGAAGGTAACAATAATTCATAAGATTTTTTTTAAAAACTCATACAAAAGTTAGCAACTGAATGTACTTCATTGGTGTACTAACAAAAGCACAAAGCAGTTGTTTGTTCTATGTATGCAGTGTCTACAGACAAAAATAAGAGTTCGGACATGACAGAGCGTCAAAGACTCATCAGACTAAATTATAACATTGTATCTGCATTATGTAAAATGAGGAATGCCTCATTCAAGTTGTAACACTATCTGCATTATGTAAAATGAGGAATGCCTCATTCAAATTATGTAAATTTTATATCAGCGCATGATTTTGTGGGGCTAGACCGGAGGTTTTCTCCACCCGGCTCTTTCCTACCGGTGCTCCTATTGAGTTGGGTTGGCAACATTTTGTAAAAAATAAATAATAAAATAAATGACTTGTTTATAAATTTGTGTATTTTGGGTCTACAAATTTTATAAATTTTATAAACTCATAAACATAATTTTATTTCAAAATATTATAAATATTCAAAATCGCATACAAATAAAATAAGTATTCAAAAATAAAATAAAATATTATAATAAATTTTGTTTGGGTATAAATTTTATAAAAAAGTTATACAAAATGTTACAATTTTTATGAACTTATAAACATAATTTTATTTCAAAATATTATAAATATTCAAAATCGCATACAAATAAAATAAAATAAAATAAGTATTCAAAAATAAATAAAATATTATAATAATATTTTATTGAAAAAATAAAATAAATATTCAAAAATACCAAAAAATATGAAAAACATCATAACATTTGAAAAAATCACAAATTGTTACAAATAAATTAATAAAATAAATTCTCATCCAGTCAATATTCCAATTCCAAAATGCGCAGCCAAACGCGGAAAATAGATCTTCTCAGTCATCTTCCAGGTGGTCGAAATGGGTCAAACACATATTTTGGATATCATTTTGAGAATATAGATATTCCGAATTTGCAACATATTCCAGAATTGACCATATCCGGCATTCCGTATGCCATGGTCCAAACGGGCCCTTATAGAAGGAATTCTTTATTTCGAGTTGAGCATACCCTAGAACCTTAATAATAACTAGTCTTGCAAAATAAAATTGTATCGTTTAAAAATCTTAGCATCCATTCCATTCAACATCGAGAGAATTTGGTTTACTCGATCGTGTTTCTCATGTAGTCCCTTTTTAGTCTCCAGTTCCGTGTATTTTCATTTCTTCAACCAGTTCCATGGCTCTCCTTGGAAAGTGTTTTCTACTTTATCCAATTCAAAACACATTCTCATCTGTGCGGCATTCTTCACACATCTTCAGAAGGTTGCATTGCTTGACTCCCGGTCTCTGCAACTCTACCGTACACATTGATCCGTGCAGGCAGGACGATGGGCTTGACCAAAACAGCAGAGGTAAACATCAACGCTCACGTGTTTTTTAAATTCTCAAGAACACAAGCAGATATATTATTCACATCCATATGATATTTGTTCACAACATAGGCATAAATGCAGCTGTCACTTTTTGTTAGCAACAACTGTTTTTCATTAACAGACACATCTTTGTCATTCTTCACAACGGAAGCAATAACAAAGCTATCAACACACAAGAAAAGCCAAATACAAATCATAAACATCCATTTTTTTAAAAATCACAGTAGAGGCAAAATCATAGATTTCATCAACACCCACACGTTTTTTTAGTTACATAAGAAGCAGAAACAACAGTTTTTTTTGACATTTTAATATCAATTTTGGACATAAAATATTTCAGATATTGCCGAGAAATTAGAATTGGATAACGGGGCTTTCTCGGGAAAAGAAAATTGGAGTTCAGCTACACACGGAGGAGGAAGAGTTCAAATAATGCAGGAAGCCCAGATTAATTCAGGTGGGTACCTCTTACCGTACACTTTTGAAGTTTTTCGAGTCATTAATTGAAGAATTGAGAAAGAAATATCAAAACATGTGAAATACAATCAAGAGCTGTTTAAAATTTGGGCTCCTCGGAAGGCTTGATTGTGCCTATTTTGTTGGGAATTGACACAAGTCTGTTGGATAAACCGTTCACCACTGCCTGCCAACATTCATCTGTTGATTAGCGGTGGCTGAATGATGCCCGTGATTACGTACAATCCCTAGGAAGCCAGTGTGTAGCCCTGGTTGGGACTTCCTCTGCAGTTGAGCATTGAAGTTGGGACTCTTAGTAAGTGCAAACCATTGTTTGAACTTTAAGCCTCACCAGCTCAAAATTAAAATATCACTCCTGGTGCGATTCACTTTATGTACAGTAGTTTAAAATCAAATTTTTGATAGGTAAATTAGAAAAGGGTTTTCACTGGGTTCCCACCCCTAAAAAGAAAGGTAGAATAGTGAACATCAAATGCAATCACTGCTTTACAAAGGGAACAAATGATAATGACTAACATATTACTATAAATGAGCTGTTGTAACATGCTCCACATGCATTGTCGCCATAAACTAAAAGGATTCCAAGATAATGAAAGCAACGAAGAAGAGCAACTGAAATATCTTCCTCACGAGATCCCAGAGATTGATTGATAGAATTACACCACTTGACTTTTGCTTGAGTGGCTGCAGATCTGAGTTTCTGTCCTACAAGTAGCCTTAAACGGACACACCTAGTACCACCTGATCCATGACCTTTTTCTTCACCCTTGTTCATACTTCAAATTTCTGTATATCAAATAAATATTTGGAAGGCCTGATTCAGTTCTCTTACATCATTACTATAATCCATATGGCAATCATTCATTTTAGTTGCATACAATTCTATTTTAATTTGAATGTTTTCTTATGAGAAGCTTGCCATCTACGTGGAGATCATAATCACCTCATCCACAGTTTTTATCAATCATTGTAGTATAGGCAGTCTTGGAATTGATTGGATGTTGAGGTCAAAACCTCTTCTGACTCAATGGCTAAGTCAATGTTCAACGTGGATCTGGTCTGTTTATGTTCAATGAGAAGGAATCTCATCGTCTGCATATTGTTGGATGTTCAAAATTGTTTTGATGAGAAAGTCACAGAGATTTAAGGAGATGCAATTGGCAAGAGTAGAGGTTGTCAAAATTAGAACTTTGGAAAAGGATGCAGAATCCTATCAAAATAGAATCAGAAGTATTTTTTTGGTCATATATTGTTATGAATGACCTAATCAACAAAGATGAAAAATGTGAAAACATAAAAAAGGTACTAAAATTGCTTGACCAGATGCTCTATCCGCTCTAAGTTGCCTTCATGTCTCTGTCACTGCAACTTTCTTTCTCAAACTACTTAACTCTACGTGCCTCTTGCATCTCACCTATAGCGTCAGACATATATGCCATGTATTGGGAAACTTCCTCTATTGGGTTGTTGCTTAGGATAAAATAAATGGAGGGAAAGATGGATGAAGCATGCTAAGGGTCTGGGGATTATAAAAGATATGATTTATTTTTAGAAGAAGCCCTTCCAAACTGCCCAAAGTCAGGATCAAATGCCAATTAGGTCATACTCAGTTCCCAAACTGCCGAATGTCAGGATCAAATAGCAAGCTAGGCCACTCACAGGTCCCAAACTGCCCAAAAGTAGGATCAACAAAGCAAAACTAGGTCACTCAATTCTGCCAAAGAGTTATTGAAGGCAGTATGCTTACTTGGCCCTTTCCAGAAGGGTAGTAGGGACACTCCACATCATCCAAACTAAACTTTCTTCGAGGTAAAGTCAATACCTATCAGAACCAAGTGTAACTCTCTTGTTTTGCTACCAGAGACATAGAGACTAATTTCCTATGGACAACTGCTTCTTGAAGGTGTTTTCTCATAGCAGGCTGTCCATCTTTTTGTACAAGATAGAAACTCCACCCATATCTCTTATTTGAGATTCAGCAGTAAATCAGCTGAATGCAGGCAAAAAGAAACAAGATCTTATCCTATCACTTAAGTCTTAAAAGCCATAATGATTATTTTTCTATGTTCCATGGCGTTTCGGGGACAGGGACAGGGGGATGACAGGGGACGCGTTTCTGGGATGTTTCCTAGAGGGTCATTTTAAGGGTATGGCAGTATACAAATTTACACACACACACATATGATCATATTAATATATGATAGAGAGAGAGAGGGGTAAAGAGACAGAAATATGTCAATAACTGATAACAACAATATCAATAAGTAAATATATCATGAGAGCAGTAGTATAACAGCATAATGTTAATGTTATTGTAGCTATGGTCAGATTCCTTCAAGTCGACATGGATAACATTAAAGTTGTGATAATATAATTATTATATTATTATTGTGATAATATAATTATTGATAATATAATAATTATATTGATAATATAATTATTATATGATTATTGTGATAATATAATTATATTATAATAATAATAATTATAATATAATTATTAATATTGAATTAATGGGGCCACATGTGAAGAGTGGTGACCCTTGGTGATGGGGCACCACCGATAGGTATAAATGAAGATTGATTCTTCCTCTCTTGGTAATTGAACATACACACAATTAGAAAAACAACATGGTATCAGAGCGTATTCGATCCTGTGCCTGTCCTTTCATAAGACAATTTTCTCAGATCTGGGATATGAACCATTTCACCGGAGAGGATCTGGTCTAGTTGGTTAGAGGAATTGACGGGTATCAGAGAGGTGGCAAAGTTAGTGACTATATCGCCGTTCCTCTGCATCCATTTGGTTCCACGGTATAAGCAGTGTTAACATTGCTCATTGAAAGCTACTTATGCGACTGCAAAATGTGTTGAGTTGGCTTTGTGGATGATGAGAGATGGCATATGAGACAACGGGTTGTCAGGGAGTTATCGCAATCAGGATTGTTACGTTTTAATAAGAAGACCCTTCCAAACACAACATAACTAGGATGCCACGTCGCAGATATTAAAGGTGGAAGGAGTTGTGACAAGACAAGGTGGACTCAGATCAAGTTGGACGAATCAGGTGGCAGAGAAAAGTTGGAAGTGACGGGTGTTTCCTTCCTTGGAGGTAAGGCAGAATTGATAAATCTCTGGCCAAACAGAGAATGAGACAAAATCTTGTTGACGTGTTGAAGACCAACTCATGACACTTGGTATAAGGAGCGTACGAACTTGTAGAAGGCAGACAGATGAGATGGCGAGTTTATTGGTATTCATCAGGTGGCTCTTACTTAGCGTTAGCAGACACGAGGAGGGGTACAACTGATTCTGAGTGGATACTGCTCAACATTAGCCGTAACTTGCAGAAACTGTTAACGACTAATGATTGCACTATGAAACAGAGAAGTTAATACCGTGGAATATATAGGTGTATGTGCAAAATGCGGGTTCATTAGATGATGAGATTACGACATGTTCTTTCAAACCAGTTCATTTTTCATCTTGAAGCATTGACTATAGCAATATTAAGGGATGTCATCATATGGATTGTGATTCATTGAATCGATTCTATGAAACAAAGGAATTTGAAATGTTTAACAATCTTACTCAGGCTAGAAATCGGGCTGGATATCCAATGTAATAATCATGGAAGTTACCTTGGTGAAAAAGACCAAAAGGATCAACGATTGTAAAGGAATATTAGTATGCGCAAACCTCTGTTTTAGAATAATAAGACAGTTGCAACCATGATGAAAGCTTTGCGGCCTAGTAAGGGGAAACCATGTTCTGAAAGTGTCATGAGTATCCTGAAATATTTAGAGATTGGCAAAAGAAAACGAATATTCAGAATGTATCTAACTGAAATTGAATTTACATAGTTTGCTTGAGCATTTAGAAATGTTTTGTATTCAAGGCGAAGAGTTGCAGAGTTTGTCATTCAAATTCATTTACAATGTGGCTATGGTGTAATCACTAGGCCCAAATGTGACATAATTGAAACCCTTGAGCATAGATGGTGCAAAGGACTTCATGGTAGATATTGAGAATTCATGGGCACCGCCTTATGTCACCTTTGAATTCTCCAGAAGTGAGGTATGCTGCTTCTGTTGCCATCCAGGTACTGTTGGCCAGAGTATCTCATGAGCTGGTCCCTGAAGCAATTTTGACTACTAGGAGTCTTATAAAGCTGGATATTGCTGCAAGAGAAAGGGCAAGATCACCAATGTATGTGGAGCTTGGGGATAAATCCACAGTTTATTACATTCATTCATGTTACTGTGGAATCAGACAAGTACATTTGTGTACGGGAAATTGCTCCTACAAATAATGTTGTGATCATTGAACAAATAGTCATGTGCTAGATGATGAGAGTCTCTTGGAGCAAGATATCTTCCATGATTGGGACCATGTGAGCAAGGTATGCTTCTGTGACAGAGGGAGCAGCTAGAGGATCTGCTTCAGTTGACTTCCAAGGGTCTTGGTTATATTGGTTCAAAGGGAGTAGACCATGTCGAGATGGTTTCTCTAGTGATTAGAGGACTATGATTTATGGGACAGAGTTCCATGTGTGTAGGTTGGAAGGCCTTTATGCTAACACCTAAGTCATGATATTCTTGATAGATGGATACTTGGTGAGCTTGGGATTCACCAAGAGTGATGCAAACTCCAACCTTGTATTTCATGATAGGTCAAAGCATGTGGAGATGAAATATAACTATATTAGAGATATGGTGCAAAGGAATGCTATTCAAAATAGGTACATTAGCACTGATGATCAGATGGCTGATATTCTCACCAAGCCCCTTGCTAGAGTAAAGTTTATGCATTTTAGAGACAAGCTTGGATTTGTGGAGAATGAAGCCCTTGCTGAGAGGGAGTCTCAACATCAGTGATTTCTAGAGATGTACTTTAATGCATTCTTCTCTGTGAGAGAGAAGTTTGAGGTGAAAGCACTTGTGCATTTTTCTTTGAGACGGAGAAATTTGAGGTGTTAGTCCTTGCATTGCATTTGTCTCTGTGACGGAGAAATTTGAGGTGTTAGCCCTTGTAGTGCATTTTTCTTTGAGACAGAGAAATTAAAGGTGTTAGCCCTTGTAGTGCATTTTTCTCTGAGGCAGAGAAATTTGATAGTATTAGCCCTTGTAATGCATTCTTCTCGGTGAGGGAGAAGTTTGAGGTGCAAGCCCTTGTTAATGCATTGTTCTTTGTGAGGGAGAAGTTTGAGGTGAAAGCCCTCGTTCCACTCTTTGGGAGTAGCCATGGTGGATGTCATGTGAGAGACTCTGTGACTTAGCACTTGTGTTTATTCACCCTCTGGGAGTAGCCATGGTGAACGTCATGATGAGATGATGACATCATGTTGAGTGATTTTGTGATGAGCACTTGAGTTCATTTGCATTTCCATTCGTGGGAGTAGCCATGATGGACCCACCCTTTGGGAGTAGCCATGGTGGATATAACTACATAACTAAGATATCAAGAAGGAATCCTCCCTAGCTAAGAGGGAGTGTCAATGTTATTGTAGCTATGGTCGGATTCCTTCAGGCCGACATAGATAACATAAAGGTTGTGATAATATAATTATTGTGATATAATAATTATATTGATAATATTATTGTGATATAATAATTATATTGATAATATAATTATTATATTATTATTGTGATAATATAATAATTATATTGATAAATAATAATTATATTATTATGGTGATAATATAATTATTGATAACTATATAATAATAATATAATTATTATTATTGAATTAATGGGGCCGTGAAGAGTGGTGACCCTTGGTGAAGGGGCACACCGATAGGTATAAAAGAAGATTGATTCTTCCTCTCTTGGTAATTGAACATACACACAATCAGAAAAATAACACATAATAAATTTCAATGAAGTATTATAACAGTAGTCTCAAATATAAAAAGCCATGATCTATTAATATCCAAAAGTCTCAAACATGTATCTAGAAGTCTTAATCATCAAAATACAACCACATATGAAACTATTTGGCTATCAATATCCAAAGACTCAAAATCATCCGAGTCACTATCCCCCTTTGGCAGAAGTGGATCTTCCAATGGTAGTCACTATGGTCAATGCCAAATAGTAAACTTTTTAAAAGCAAATAAAGTACAATCATGCAAAGAAATATAATAGTACTATAAGTATGTAATATTGACAATAATATTATATTATACCACAGTTATAAGTATGGTATTTCCAAGCTGCTGGAACAAGTTTAATATCTGGTTCTATAAATGCAATTCCTTAATTTCCTGTTGGTTTGTATTTATTTCTGCTTATTCGATGATGTCTTCTTATTTGATCAAATCTCCCTAATATATCCTCCTTCCATCGAGGGTTATGACTCTTCAATCAACGAAGAGTTGTCTCTTCACAATAGTCGTACCTCTTTGACTCTAGACACTAATGCTTCTTTAGTTAACAATGACTAATTAGTTGTTTATTATCACTGATGGCGGTTTCCTTCTTCATAGCTTTCCTTGATCAGTTCGATCCTTCTTATTCAGCAGCTCCTTGAATTAAGAGATTGTATTACTTTAGAAATGGTTTATGAGGATGTTTTGATCTGACCAAAGTATACGCTGACAAACCAATCATAAACAATGTTTTCAAATTGTTGATGTAATCCTTTCATTAAATAACATTGTTGTCTTTTCCAACATAATGAGTCGGCAATAATAGTTTGACCGCTGTTCAAACTTTCAGTCGCTGCTAATTGTTTCTTATGAGTTGCTGCTTTTACGTAAATTCTTTATGTGAACTTGGGGATCATGACAGTCCTCCCCTCCCAAGATTGCTTGCCAGCAAGCAATTTCAAGTTTGCATGATTTAAGATTTCTTCTCCTTCCCATGTAGCATCTTCTTCAGGTAAGCCCTGCCATTTGATTAAGAATTCAGGAATGGTCTTATTCCTCAATCGTTTTTCCCTCATATTGACAACTGCTTCTGGCTCCAAGATCAGCTTACCCTCATCATCAAGTGGGGGTAACTCTACACATGGAGTAATTTGTTGTCCAAGGACCTGAAGAACATTGTGAATTCAGTTGCTCTCGGCAATTCTAATTTATAAGCTACCTCCCCTATCTTCTCCAGTATTTTGTAAGGTCCATAAAAGCAGGGCTATAGCTTTTCTGCTCCACTGGTTTTGATGGAAGACTGGTTATATGGTTGTAGCCTTAGGAAGACCGAATCTCCAACTTCAAATGTTCTTTCGGCGTATCATTTCAGTCAACATAGATCTTCTGCTAGTTTTGGGCATGGTGAAGATTATCCTTGATAATGTTCATGATATCTATATTTTTGCTGTACAAAATCCTTGGCGCATGGCACTCTACTTTCTTGGAGAGCCAAACTTCTAATGGAGGTTGCGTCATAACTGTATAAAGCCTTAAATGGACTCATTCCAATTGAGAAGTGGTCAGTTGTATCGTAACAGTATTCTCCAAGGTGTAACCATTTAATCCACACATTCTGTTGGTTGGTGACGTAGTTCCTTAAGTATCATTAGTCCGCTTGTTAACAATCTCTGTTTGATCATCGGATTGGGGATGGTAACTTGTGTTGGGAGTCAATTCAGTACCTGCCAACAGGAAGAACTCTTGCCAAGATAGGCTAAGAAATTTACTATCCTCGTCACTGATAATGTTCTTCGGTAATCCATGTAATCTGAACACTTCTTTGAAAAAAACCTCGGCCACTTGGGGTGCCCTATATTCTGCAGGTATGGCCATAAAATGAGCACACTTGGTTAGTTGATCCATGACTACATATATGCAATCCTTTCCTTGGAATTTTGGAAGCCTTATTATAAAATCTATAGAGATACTTTCCCACTTTTGCTTAGGTATAGATAGAGGTTGGAGAAGGCCTATTTAACGTGTTTGTTCAGTTTTGTTCCTTTGACATGTCATACACTCTCAGACATGTTTAAGTACATCCTTCTTAAGTCCCTTCCAAGAATATTTTTCCCATACTTGATTATAGGTTTTGAAATAGCCTTGGTGTCCCGCTAGAGGATTATCATGGAATTCATCAATGATTTGTCCTTTCAATTTTGAACCTGGTGTAAGATATATCCTATTTTTGTAGAGAATAAGCTCTCCTAATTTATAGTTTTCATCCTGTATCTTCCCCCCCAAGAATATCATTTACATGTGAGTCTTTGACATATTCCACAATAATTGAGTTTTTCCAATCTTTTGTAATAACTGTTATGGTGCACAAGTGGGGTTTGCAAGCTAATGCATCTATGACAACATTGTTCTTCCCTTTAACGTATTCTATATCAAAATTATAAGCATGTAGTTTGCTGACCCATTTTTGTTGGCATTCGTTCAGGTCCCCTTGACTTAGGAAGAATTGTAAACTTTTATGATCTATCTTCACCACAAATTTCCCAGAAACCAAGTATTGTCTAAATTTGGCTAATGCATGCATGATAGCCAACATTTCTTTATTATAGATGGAGTAAAGTCTTTCTGTTGGAGTGAGTTTGCGACTCTCAAAAGTGATTGGATATTTGTTTTGCACAAGGACTGCTGACCCATTTTTGTTGGCATTCGTTCAGGTCCCCTTGACTTAGGATGTAGTTTGATATAGAAGCAACTTTTGAGGAAGAAAATGAAGAGAATGCCAACAAGAAGGCAAGGTATGAAGATGAGGATCATGGAATGATAGCTACCATCACTCAAGCTTTCAAGCACCATGCATTCAGGATTATAAGCACCATCAAAGGACAGAAAATTATTACTCTAGTAGATAGTGGGGCATCCCACAATTTCATTGATGAAAGATTGGTTGCAAAAATGAAACTAAAAACCAAGATATTTCAAGGATTTACTGCAACCCAAGCCACAGGAACATTGGTTAGATGCACTAAATTAGTTCCACGACAAGAGATCGCATTGGGGAAACACTCCATTAAGGATGTAGTGTGCTGACCCATTTTTGTTGGCATTCGTTCAGGTCCCCTTGACTTAGGAAGAATTGTAAACTTTTATGATCTATCTTCACCACAAATTTCCCACAAACCAAGTATTGTCTAAATTTGGCTAATGCATGCATGATAGCCAACATTTCTTCATTATAGATGGAGTAAAGTCTTTCTGTTGGAGTGAGTTTGCGACTCTCAAAAGTGATTGGATATTTGTTTTGCACGAGGACTGCTCTAATGCCTTCTCCTAATGCATCACATTCCAATTCAAATGGTAATGTAAAGTCAGGAATGGCGAGAACAAACAAGAATTTATGATCTCTTTTAGGTACTCAAAGGCTTGTTGGGCTACTTCATTCCAAGGAAACACTCGTTTTTTGGTTAGGTTAGTGAGGAGCTGCAATCCTTGAGAATCCTTTTACAAATCTTCTATGATAGCAACATAAGCAAACAAATATCCTCAAACAAGTTAAGGTTCTGGGTTTGGGCATTCTTTTATAGCTCTGATTTTGTCTCCATCCACATTTATGCCTCGTGCGCTAATTTTTGCCCAAGATAGAGGATTTCCTCTAACCTAAATTTACATTTTGAGGCTTTAGCATCTAATGATTCTTGCTTAAGAATTTGCAAGACTTCATCAATATGTCTAAGGTGCTCATCTCATGTTTTACAGTTGATTAATATGTCATCAAAGAATATTAATAGGAATTTCCTCATCTACTTTCTGAAAGTATGGTTAATGGATGATTGAAATGTAGCAAGAGCATTTGTTAACCCAAAGGGTGGAACCAAGAATTCAAAATGTCCATAATGACATCGGAAAGCTGTTTTTGGGATGTCTTCTTCTCTTATTCTTATTTGATGGTATCTCAATCGCAAATCAATCTTGGAGAAGCTCATCAATAAGTTCATCCATTTTAGGTATAGGATAGTGGTTCTTAATAATCTTCTTGTTCAATGCTCGGTAATCGATACACATTCTCATCATTCCATCCTTCTTTTTAACAAGCAGTATTGAGGATGCAGAAGGGCTTGAACTGGATTGAATGTGGCCCATCTCTAGGAGTTCTTTTATAGTCTTCTTAATTTCTTATTTATATTTTTGAGGATGTCTATAATGGGTAGTAATTATTGGTTTCGCCCCTTTTTCCAATTCTATAATGTGTTCAAGTCCCCTTTTGGGAGGTAAGCCTGGTGGATTATCATCAAACACCTTTTTATTTTTTCTAAGGATGGGTTGTATATCAATGTGTATAGCTGAGCCTTGTGGAGTGGATTTGTCTAAGATCTTGCATTGGGCGGCCCACTCTCCTTCCCCATGCCTAAAGCTTCTTTCTATTCTTTTGCAGGAAACCATCTTTGGGGAACCATTGAGTAATCCCCTCCAAAGTGATTTCTTGTCCCTTGTGCTGGAAATGAATTTTCAAGTTGGGAAGATCAAACTTGAGGCATCCTAAGGAGTATATCCAACAAGAATCCAATATGATGTCAGTGTCTAATGGCACTACATATAAATCTTCCTTAATGGAGTGTTTCCCCAATGTGATCTCTTGTCGTGGAACTAATTTAGTGCATCTAACCAATGTTCCTGTGGCTTGGGTTGCAGTAAATCCTCGAAATATCTTGGTTTTTAGTTTCATTTTTGCAACCAATCTTTCATCAATGAAATTGTGGGATGCCCCACTATCTACTAGAGTAATAACTTTCTGTCCTTTGATGGTGCTTATAATCCTGAATGCATGGTGCTTGAAAGCTTGAGTGATGGTAGCTATCATTCCATGATCCTCATCTTCATACCTTGCCTTCTTGTTGGCATTCTCTTCATTTTCTTCCTCAAAAGTTGCTTCTATCCTACGAGCTCAGCCTTTACATTTGTGCCCTGGTTCCCATTTTTCTTTACATTTGTAGCACAGATTCTTCCTTTCAGATTTTCTTTCTTTCATATCAATTATGCCCTTTGTGCCCAAGGTATTCAACATTTGAAGCATATTACCCTCCTTATGTATTCCCTTTAGTCTTTGTATGTTAGTGCAGATTTTCACCCTTCTTTATAAAAAGGTTTGGCATGATTATTGGAAGGTTGATTTTATATAGGGTATTTGTCCTTTGTGGGTGTGACATCTACATTTAGTGCCTTTTGAATTGCATCTTTGAGTGATTAAGGATTAAGGGCACTCACAAATCTGTGAATGGAATCCTTCAAACCGTGGACAAATAGGTAGGCTGGTGTTCTTTGGGATACTTTAGGTACCATTACAGAGGGTTTCTGGAATTGAGTGATATACTCTTCCACATTCCCTTGTTGCCTTAGCAATGTGAGCTCTTTAAAGTACCATTCAAGATGTTTTGATTGAACCTTTGGATGAGTTCTTGAGTGAACTTGTCTTTGGTAGTTATGTGCTGGTGGTCCTGAGCAATGAAGCCATGATGCCACCAATCATGTGCGGCCCCCTCTAGGTGGAGCATGGAAAACTTGATGGCATCTTCTTTAGTCATTGGGCTAAGTGCTAGGTAGGTATCCAGTTTCTGGACCCAAGAACGGGCCATCATCTAGCTTCAGCTTCATCCCAAGCATAAATAAAATTTAAATTAAAATATAATTAAGTTTAATGAATGGTCAAAAGGCATGAAATGAAAAGATGTGACACCCTCATGCATGAGATATAAAAAGGAGAAGAGAATTTCACATGGAAGAAGGGATCATCATAAGGGAGGTAATCATAGTAAGTTCTGTTCTGAGATATAAGACAGTTCTTATCTGCAGAAAGGGAGCATAGGAATTAAGGAAGGATTAATGGAAGAAGAAGAAGGAAGTGATTAAGGGTATTTGTCCTTTGTGGGTGTGACATCTACATTTAGTGCCTTCTGAATTGCATTTTTGAGTGATTAAGGGTTAAGGGCTCTCACGAATCCGTGAATAGAATCCTTCAATCTGTGGACAAATAGGTAGGCTAGTCTTCTTTGGGATACTTCAGGTACCATTTCGGAGAGTTTCTGGAATTGAGTGATATACTCTTCCACAGTCCCTTGTTGCCTAGCAATGTGAGTTCTTTAAAGCACCATTCAAGATGTTTTTGATCGAACCTTTGGATGAGTTCTTGGGTAAACTTGTTCTTGGTAGTTATGTGTTGGTGGTCCTGAGCAATGAGGCCATGGTGCCACCAATCATGGGCAGCCCTCTCTAGCTGGAGCGTGGAAAACTTGATGGCTTCTTCTTTAGTCATTGGGCTAAGTGCTAGGTAGGTGTCTAGTTTTTGGACCCAAGAATGGGCCATCATCTAGCTTCAGCTTCATCCCAAGCATAAATAAAATTTAAATTAAAATATAATTAAAATGTAATTAAGTTTAATGAATGGTCAAAAGGCATGAAATGAAAAGATGTGACACCCTCATACTTGAGATATAAAAGGAAGAAGAGAATTTCATATGGAAGAAGGGATCATCATAAGGAAGGTAATCATAGTCAGTTCTGTTCTGGGATATAAGACAGTTCTGATCTGCAGAAAGGGAGCATAGGAATTAAGGAAGGATTAATTGAAGAAGAAGAAGGAAGTAACTTCCAGAGGGGCAGCATGATGGAAGGTTATGACACTTTTGAAGGGTGGTAACTGTGAAAGGGTGTGACCCTTGAAAATGGCAGACATGGTGAAGAGGTGTGATCCTTCTTCACAAAAGATTTATAGGGGGAAGAAGGATCAATATGGATGGAATTGGAAACTTATCTCTTCTTTTAATCCATAAGGATCAATATCTAAGAGGAGAGAATAAGACATTCAATCAATCGAAATAAGAGATGGATATCTGAATTTAAGCAGCAGTTTAGGAAGAAATATTACAGATTACATTCACAGACCAATAAGTGATTATTCATCGGCTGGCAACCAAGTGTAACAGCAAGGGTATGATGTAGTACTGCTTTATAAATATAATATTTGAAAGCTAATAAGTCTAACGGACAATATATGGTCCAGTTCATATGATATAGCCTTGTTATCAGTTTATATTAATGAATCAGAAATTCACGCACACACATAGATATATTCATAAATTATTCGTAATCTGTTTGAAGCTTGTATATTCATAGCCTATCCCTTAGTCTCTTGCTATAGCCCCTTTTGAGGATAGATAGGTGGTAGGGAACGATTGGAGTAATTCCTCCCAAGGTGGGTGGATCTTGAGATAGGCTAAGGCATGTATGTCTGAAATCCTGAGGGCATAGTTCCAAGATGGGTATGAATATGAGCTCTGAAAATCTTGAGGGAATCCATTTGTAGATTGGTATCTGAGCGCCTTATGAGAAGTACTCCATATGATCCTTAGGGTTGAGTTTGGAGAGAAGTAAGAAAGTGGGTTGAATATGTTAATTGTCAAATGTATTATGATTCATTAATTGTTTTAGTGCATAGTGATGCCTGCAATCATTGGGGATTGGCAGCTTCCTAAGTAGGGAACATTACAAATGACCATTACCAAGTGAAATCTGAACCCTAGTTGAGAATTTTAGGGTAAAACAAGTGAAGTCCCAATAGGGGACATTGCAAATGTTCCCTATTATATGTTGTCAAAATGTAAAGCCCAAATACTAATGGTATTTGATGTCAAACAGCTCTGACAGTCTCAGCACTGCTTAGTGGTATCTGTAGAGATGGATGAAAGAATATGGTTTGGGAAAATGAATGTAAAACTGCCAAACCATCTTTATGTTTTTGGCAAAATAGTCTGCTTTCAATTGATAAACCTCTAAGATCATTGTGCAGAACTTGCACAACACAATTCTAGGAAGTTATTATATTGTACTTATATTCTCTACAATTCTGCAATTTGATTGATCCTAGTTACCCTTTATCACAGAAGCATTAAACAAGGATAAAATGTAATTAACTGTGTTTAATCAGCACTCTGCCCTTTGGCTATCCTAGGTCAACTTGGCGTGCCTTTGACTTGCTCAGACTGGGTCTTTTTGAAAAAAACATGGGTTATTGAACAACCTACGTTTTATGGGTTATCAACTCATTTTTTTCACATCTTTCCAAACAACTGTTGTTCTAGGGCTCAGTTTACTGTTTTTCCCTGTTTGAAATCTCTCTAATTGAATTCCTTTTGCACTTCCAGTTTGGCATGTGAGTGTTGTTTAAATGTAATGCTACTATGCACACTATCATTCATTAGTTTTTTTATATGCGTGGTAAATTGATTTTGTTTAGTATGTTGTTTCCTGGTCACTCTAAGCCCTGGATCACATTTCCTCATTTCTTCAGCAGTATTAGCAAGCTCCTTAATTGTCTTATCTGTCACAACACTGAATTCTCAGCAGGGTTTAATGGGTTGTGTGGTTGTTGTGGTGAATCGATGTATTAAACAAAGGAGATGAAGGCTCCTAAATAGATTTACAAAGACGATGTTTCTAAATGAAACTATTGTGAATTGAAGACAAAAAAGAAAACTTCCGAAAGCAACTAAGATGATCATTAAAGAAACATTACAATATTTTAATCTCCCTTAATGGTCATCGTTCTACCAACCCTACGGAAGACAATCTGAGGTCTTTTGGTCACAAATGCATAGAAGGCTGCCTCCTTCTGGTCACAGATGCACATAGAAGGATGCCCACTACTTGTTAGAATGCTCTGCAAAATGAGCCTGCTGCTGAGACCCTCCCTGATTCTACAAAACTTCTGGAAATGACTAAGATAAAAATAATTTATTGAACCTGATATTGGGAAAACAAAATTGTCCCTACCTGAAACTAGAGATACCAAGAACAGTTTTTCAAACTGAAACCTTGATTTTGAGGAAGAAATTGACAAACTCTTTTACAGATGAGCACTATGACCCAAAAACTGATTTCAAAAAGCCACAATTTGGAAAAAAACTGACAATATCTTTCAATGTTTTTTTTTGGAAAAAATAAAAAAAACTTGAGACCAACAACCCCAGCCATGATTTTCTTGGAAAAAACCAGAACCCAGAAACAATTTTTAAGGAGAAAATTGAACAAGCTAGACACATTTTTTGAGGAGAAAAACCAATCAAAACCAGACACAATGTTTTAGGAGAAAAATCGATCAAAACCTATAGACAATGTTTTTAGGCAAAAAACATGAAAATCCAAGCACTTAAACGAGTAGCTGGCACAAAACCCAAGACACAAATCAGCATACAAAACTTCGTTTTTGAGGAAAAATGGTAATACCCATACTAAAACCCTAGAATAATTTTTTAAGAAAAGATTATAGAACCTAGTTTGATTTTTTAAGGAAAAAAACCACTACTAATTTTTTATGGAGAAAAATTAGAAAAAATCCAGCACTAATGTTTTATGGACAATAATTAGAAAACCCATGCAAACATTTTTGAGGGGAAAAATTATGAAAACTCATACAAAATTTTTTAAAGGAAAAAAATATCAAAACCCATGCAAAATTTTTCAAGGGAAACTAATTATGAAAACCCAAACCGAAACATCTCCAAGTGGCCAAACAAATAGGTAGATTGCATGCCCTAGTAGCGTTGTTGCAAGGAAATGAAGAAATCACAGGTCGTGGTTTGAAGAAAGCATCTTCTTCAAGCCAAAAACACAAAATTGTCATCGCGTGCTTGCATAGAACATGACACATCTAGTTGCGCAACCTTTGAGTAGACGTGAGCACAAAAATACCTAGAAAGAGTCGTCGTGGGTATGAAAATGCAGGCTTCAATAAGTGTGGGATGGAAAACTAGAGCTGTCGTTTGTAGAACCGCCGTGATTTTAAAAATCCTTCAAAATTGACGCTCGACAAAAATCCTAGAACACATGGGCCAAAAAATGGCAAGGAAATGCATGAAAATCGCACGACGAAGGGTCTCGAGACCACAACTCCCATGAACCCACAACCAAAAAACGCGAACAAAAAAAAAGGCCGTGGATAACAAAAACCCTAGGTTGGGACCTACCAATTGAAAACTCTCACGCATGAATTACAAAACCATTGCACACAAATTACTGAGCCGAAAAGAAACTTCCAAAATCCTCGGTCCTCCCATGAGAGAGTCAGACCTAGATTGGCTCCCACTCTGATAACATGTTATGGTAAATTGATGTATTAAACAAAGGAGACAAAGACTCCTTGAATAGATTTACAAAGATGATGTTTCTAAATGAAACAATCATAAATTGAAGATAGAAAAGGAAACTTCCTAAAGCAACTAAGATGACCATTAAAGAGACATTACAATATTTTAATTGTGGTTAGGGGTTTAGAGGTATTCTTATAAGGTGGAAATATTTGTGGGAGTTAAAGAAGAAATGAGGAGGCCAACAAAATAAGGCTTGAGAAAAATAGTGGACATTATGGTGGGTATCACTGTAGTTGCCTAACTGAGGCAAAATTACATGGGATTTTAGTGGGGAAGATTCCAAGCAAAAAATTTAGGGATCATAAGGAAGATAAATTCCATTGCAACACTTGTCTTGGGAAAAATGATAGAGGTGGAAGCTCTTGAATATTGTAGTGGGGAAAAAATCATATAGAATGTAAGCCAAGATCATGTGGTTTTGGTAGAGGACTTCAAATTTAGAGCGTGGCAAACTATCAAAGACTAAAAATGACATTTTTGTTCCATCAAAGTTGGTTTATGGTTGGACAACTAGGCTGATGCAAGTTCCTTGGTGGATGGCATCAATTCATATTCAAGCTCTATCAGAACCAGAGGATTAATAATTTTCTTACAAAATATTGGTTTAGTGAATTGACTATTGTTAGAGGTCTTTTTCGACAAGAACTTTTTTGTGAGATGATGCTTTCCTTTGAAAATTTTGAACACTCTAATGGAGAGCTTATACTGCTACATTTTAGTCCTTGAGAAAATTAGAAGCTAAAGGCATCAGAGACTAAATTGTACCTCCCTTTTGACCCAAAAAATAAAGTCTTAGCTGATGGAATGTCATTATTAATAGTTGATCATCCACCATAAATGCACCTATTCCATACTCTTATCTCTCACTTTTCCCTCTTTACATAGCCTTGTAATGCCTTTTCATCATATCCTTTCATAATAACACTTAATTATCTTATTACCACGAATTTGCCTTTTCTTCTATAATACTTTACACTTTATAGCTTATTTTGGTAGAGTAGAGGTGTTTTAACGCTATTTAAATGGTATATAATGGATATATTGGTCTAGAAATTACCCAAATGTTATTTGTGGTGATCACAACCCTCTATATCCTGCTAACAAATCTAATGTTAATCGATCTGAGAGAAGGTGTTTGCAGAGTTATTTGTTTGCAGGAGTAGAGTGAAGGCAGAGGAGTGTGAAGGTTTCATCGTAACATTCCAAAAAACCACTGAAATGGCATTAGTCCATGTATTGGCACCAGATAGTGATGGGATGTTGAAGGCATTGCACTTCTTGTGGTTTTCACCCAATTTGGGTTTTTGTTAGATGAATCTTTGGTCACATGGTTTGTTTTTTGTGCATATATGCTCAGTTAATAGTTGTACTTGTCTTCCTTTGTGTCATTCAAATTTCATTCTGCTGCAAGTGATTTAATCCTTTTAAAGTTTCAAGAGCTGTTGCTGAGACTTGTGAGGCAGAGTTAATCTAGGAATCCATAGCTAGTGATTTATTAGTGTTAAGCATCCAATGATTTATGAATCAAGTGGTATCGAAGCCTAAAGCTTTTGGTTGTTTGGTTGGAGCTTGGACATGCTAGACCATCCACAAGGTCAAGATGCAGTGAGAATTTAGTTCCTTACAAACCTGCAATCAGAATAAGGCAGTGGAATAGGGAGTAAGAGCGCTGGCAAGAGAAGGAGAGGAGGATGGTGAAATCCATTTTAGAAGACCCGAAGAAGATGTGGCTAAAATTCCTATTCAATGGGAAGATAGATTGGATAGAAAGCTTCATGCAAGCCTTGGTTGAGAAAATGAGAATGAGTAAGCAGAAGGAAGAAAAAATGGTGAAAACTGAATCAGGAGAGACATCCATATGGGCTGTGTTTGTGGCTTAAGCTGAGATTGACATACAGCCATAGTCCTCACTCCTCAGCAATATATTCTGTTTACAGGGCTCAAATTATCAAGCCATGCTCTCACATTGTATAAGAGCTATGCATTATCCCTTGATTGTCAAAAAGTTGCTTTTGGTTTGAAGCAGGAAGACTTTTAGAAAATTCTAAGAAAATAGGTTTACCTCATTTTTAACAAAGAAGATGAAATTATTCAATTGCAATGCTTCCGGTAATTTCAAGGACAAAGTGTATGGGAGTATACTTGTGAATTTTGAAAGATGACATTTCAATTGTGCAAAGATTTTAGGGCAAAAGACATGCTGATGAAACACCTATGTGGGCTGTTTGAACTTTGAACACATCAATACACCAGTTCTCTTGGCAAATCCTCAAGATATTGATGAGGCATGTGCGAAAAAAGTGCCATTTCCCAAGAATAAAAGTAGAGAAAATGAA
Organism: Chamaecyparis obtusa; assembly: GCA_027943335.1. Lineage (NCBI taxonomy): Eukaryota > Viridiplantae > Streptophyta > Pinopsida > Cupressales > Cupressaceae > Chamaecyparis > Chamaecyparis obtusa. The sequence continues at coordinate 960,728 of BSBK01001084.1, read as the reverse complement.
CAGCATAGTTAGAATGAGAAGGGGAAAGTTTAAGAAGAATGCTAATACAACAGTATAAAAGGACAAAGATAAGAAGACCAAAATTTAGTGTGCCCATTGTGGAAAAGAAGGAAATGTGGAAGAAAATGCTGGAGGCCACACCCTTATTTGAAGCCGTCTCGGGGAAACAAGGACTCGAACAAAATAGCCATGGACAAAGAAAAGAGATTTGAAGTGATTCTAATTCAGATGAGATGATCTCTTGTGTTGTGTATATAGAGACTTATGTGGTATGTAAGAGCTACAAAGTCAGAGGAAGAAGAGATGACAAAGCATACGGAGTACGCATCCTATACCCTTCCCTGCATTTGCCAAGGTTGTGACCAAATTCTCCCAATATAGTCTTCTTGCCACCTTGAAAGCAAGGTTGTTGAAGAACCAAATATTTGCACAAGTCACATCTACTTTCGTGTGCTTCTCCTTGTTCGAAGCTTTACATTAAAGTGAAGGCTGCATCTTGGCATGTTCCATGAAACAAAAAAACCATGCAAGTGGACTCTATTGGAGCTTGATGAAGTGGATGTGATACAAATTTTGGACCATGACTGAAGCCCACAATCTTTTGTCATGTCTATCTTTGTTAACCTGTCGTGTTAGGATTCATTTTTTCTGTAGTGGCTGTGTTTATCCTCATCCCTCCAATTTCATTTGGCCTGTTGCTATGAGGGCCACTTTAATTTTCTATTCTACCTTTACTGCTGCGTAGGGACACAATTTCATGTCAAATCAAGCAAATTATGCATGATGGCACTAGAGGCAATTGATCCCTCCACTCATCTCCAACTCGCAATAGTTGCAAATAGAAGTTCTTAATCAGCCTTGGTAGGCCATGCTCCAAGTGGTGTCCTTTCCTCCAGTGTGTCAAATTTTACTACTTGATGCTATTGGATTCAAAATGGAAACCCTAGCATTGGTTAAAATCAGAAAAAGTATTTGATTGCTTTATTTTTCTACAAAAAACAACATTTTAAATACAAAACATTTACAATAATGTTAATTGAAATTCATACGAAACATGAATAAATTAGTGTTAAATAAGAAAAACAATGTATTTTAATAGCATAAAATTATAAACCCTACAATAATTAGAAAACAAAAGCATTTTTATTCGAAATACAAAGAACTGTTTAAAGTTTAAACTACATATTTATTGATTTGGATGCATTAAGGACATGCTGAAACATGTAAATGAATAATTTATGAACATAAAAGAGTTCTGCAAATGCTTGAGAAAAATATGAAAAAAGATGCTAAAAACTATGAAAATTGCAGAAATTTGCTTTCTTTAATGTCTTAAAACCTCTTCGATGTCTCAAAGGAGATTGCGAATGTTGTATAAGAAAAACGAGAGGTCAGATGGGTTTTTAAGATGACAATGCTGCATTTTTTTCTGCAATTTTCTGTTTCCTGCATCCATGCTGCATCAAGTGAGACCAAGCTGCAATCTTGCTGACTAATCAGGAGTACCTGGAACAAGTCTGCATGCAAGGCTTGTATTGACCTAGCATTGAATCCAAGGGTAAGTAGTTTGCTTGCAATCTTGTCTTTGGGATCTCAGGAGTGAGCGAGTAACCTGTGTGTTATTGAACTATGGTTAGCTATCTTTGGTGGTTATTAGAGATATTCTTCTTAAAGGAATCATGCTCATAGAGTTGATTCATTCTGGATCCCTCTAAAGAGAAATATGGTGAGCTCAAAATAAATGCTATTGATAGCACACGAGACAAGATCTTAATTGTTGAGGGCAAAACATTTTTAGTGTGCAGAAACAGGAATGAAGCTTGGGCAGATTGATTTCCTGACCATCACAGGTGCAAAGTGCTAAAATGTATGCTAATGTATTTCCTTAAAGGTTAGAATGAGCTTTTCACATTAAATTTATTTTTAACCAAATAAAGTATGGCACCAAGATCCTTAATGTTTTATAGTAACTTGTCAAAACTGGCATCAAAATAACACTAAGGTGCTTTTCTTACATTCTGAATTGTGGATGGGATTTGAATTGCCCAGTTCAGTGGTTTACTGTTACATCCTTCATCCTTGTATTCTAAGTAGATAATTATGGTGGGTGACTTACAACAATTATTGGCATTTGCAATGAATCCAGAAGGTTTGAATATGAAATCCCTGGAACCCAAGGATGCACACATCATTCAAAATTTTATCGTTATATACACATAAATTTGAGGTGTCTGAGTCTATGAATTTTTCATACACCTTTGATGCTTATAGTTAGAATTAGTGATTCAGCCACTTACAAGCTCTATTGGTGATTCAGATTTTATTTTGAATACCTCAACATCTTTCAGTTCACAAAGAAGAGTTGGCGATTCTTCAATTTTGAGCCCCAGTTATGCTATGTGTGTTCCGCATTTAACCAGGTAGCCTCAATTAGCAGTAAGTTTACTTTCCTTTCTTCTATTGAAACAGATACAGTTTTGTAGGTAATGTTTGCTTATGTGTTCATTTATGACAATTAGATTTGACCAGTTGGGTATGTAGGCTTCTATCTTGTGAGATATGGAGTGTATTTTTCCTGTGCTTATTTAATTTAATTATCTTAATGTATGGATCATATTTCTTTTTCTATATCAATAGTACAGAAAATTCTACGCTCCATTGTATGATGTTGCTTATAGACAGCTGAAGATGATATTTGAATGTATATTGGAAGCACATTGGGTGAGAGATAAGTCACAATTGAGAACATAAGTAGAGTATTATGGGAGTAAATTCTGGTGTATAATTTTGCACATACCATTTTATATGTAGGTGCTTAATCGGCAATAAAAATGTTGCTGGTTCTATGCCATTCTTGTAGCTGAAAGCATGTACTCATTTTGTTCAGGGTATTACCATTTTTTATTTGTAATCATAGGGGTTTGTTTAGTTTCTCTAACACTTGTTGGTAAGTATTGTTGTGACTTGCCATAGAAATTCTGACACTGGATTGATGGCTGAAATTGCTTAGGGCCCTTTCTCCATACCAATGCATCCCCACATATCAGATGTTTATTGTGTAAAATCCCCTCAATTTTTTGCTACAACTTTTGCCTTGGATTTCAATTGATTTTTGCAAACAGTTTTTATAGGAAGATAAACATATAAAACCGTTTGAGATTGCACTTGTATGCTTGTGGTTCTTGTCCAATATTTTCACATATTGCTAATGTCAATAAATAGTAATACATAAATAGATAAAGTGCCAGCGCTTATAAATGTTACAGTCAAACCACTGGTTGCTGTTATAAGGAAAATAATATTTAAATCACAGATACAGTGAGGTATTCTTCTGACCTCTTAATCAGATTTTCATATAGTCATTCTTTCTTATAAATTTTATGGATTGGCAGTTTGAGATTTCTCAGTCGCTTCTTTGAGTTTTATGCTATTATGTACTTATTTGAGATTTCAAAGAGTAAGAGTGTATGAGACAAAGAAAACATTTAATGTTTAGTAGATGATTGGATTGATCATTTCCTGTAGGAGGTGGTTTTCCTACATCTTTAGTTTATAAACCAAAAAATTGCAATGTATCTTATTTTTGTATGTTATACTGGATTTGTTTGTTGGACTGTAGATGCTTTCATATTGGCTTTGCAGTGCAAGCAAAACGAAAACTTGATGAAGTTGGTGTGAAGCATATAAGGAAACCGAAACGAGAAAAGAAGGAGAAGCGCACCCAACCACCAGTGGAGGCCCCATATGTTCCACCAAGACCAAAGAGGGCAGTTTGGTCTTCACGTGATAAGATTATTGACATTTTTGATGGGATGACTCTTGTTGAACTGGCAAAGAGAACTCGTGAAGGTATTGACACTTTGCAAGATATCCTTCTGAATATTGGTGAGCCGGTGAGCTTAGAATTCCAGCCTATTACAATGGATGTTGCAGAGCTTGTTACAATGGTAATATAAATTTGCCCTCTCACTCTTCTGTTTCTTTTTCTCCTGATTTATTTGTTCACGTATGTATGCTGGTTCCTAGAATTGGTAATACAATATGAAAATATGAAAACAAAAATTGAAGCAGCAGCACTTTTGTTTGACATGATTGATTTGTATTAATTGGCTTTTGTGTACTTTGTTCATCTGGGGTTCACATGTGGGGGTAATCCATACATACCACTCACTTGGAGACTTGACCGGGCACACCTGCTTCAGTGGGTTCACAAATAGCTAAACCAAAACATATGTCACCCCCAAAATGTACATTACTAACAATAAAAAAAGATTTGCAAGTGTCTTGTGATGGTCAAATTTCAGAAATCAACTGATCCAGCAATTAAAAAAGATTTTTAAGTATGCTGGTCCTACTCGAAGCAATCAACTGTCCAGAATTGGGAAAGTAAGGAAAGCAGAGTTATAATTATACCAGTAGTCAAATAGTGCTAAAGCATTTAAAACAGTTGCATTTCATGAATATTCTGTCAATAAGATTTATTCAGATCAAACAAGGTCTGACTGACAACCATAAATTATTTTCTTATTCCACAATCTCACCTGCTGACTTGGGAAGTTAAACAGGAAAAATATAGTCAAAATGACCTTTCCTTATGTCCCTCTGCACTTGTTGACATCAAAGCGCTGATCCCAATGTCTTTTCCTTTATGTAACAAAGTTGCATTTGCTGACCCTGGACTTTGAATGCCTTAGAAGCTTAGATCATGCCGAATGTGTAAAGAACTTAACAACTCAATTTATCCAGGAATTTCAAAGATTTCCTAAAACATGCAACTAGAAAAATATAAGATGTTTTAGGAATGCTTATACAATTTTGTAATTTCAAGATGAATGTAGTAAAGAGGAAGATTTTAAAACAAACAAAAAATTGTCATCTGGAGATATGGTGGTATGCATTTTTATTCAGGGTGTGGGAGCCAATGAGTAGGGGCATACTTTGTATATCTGGCAAGCCACCAAGAACTCTCCTATTTTTCACCTACGAGTTTGACTAGTGTTTACTCATCAAGTTTTTGGTGAGTACTCTCCAAGACCCACCAATAAATGGGTGAGTTTTGAAGAGCACACAGGAAATACTGCGGGGAGGGTGAATCGGTATTTCAAAACTTATAAACTTTTAGATGTAGAGACTACATAAAACATAAAAACCCTTTCGGGTAAAAAACCATGGTGTACAATAACTTTCATTAACAAAATGGGCACTAACCCAGATTACAAAAATGAGCACTAACCCACAGAGAGCACCAACCCTCTGTGAAGCACCAACTCCGAACAGTTGAGACACCAACCCCAGTTAGAGAGCACCAACCCTACTTGAAGCACCAAGTCTGATCAGCTGAGACACCAACCTCAGAGAGCACCGACCCTCAAAAATACACTGAATCTGATATGATATTTTTGTTTCCACACCTTCAACCACACAGCTCTAACAAAAACTAGACTCCTCCATCAAGCACAACTCTAACAAACTCCTTAACACAAAAATCACACACAAGGAATTTGCTACTCCACACCAGCCCTTTTTCTCTTTAATATCAAACTCCACATCTTCACCACACTCCATTTTTCTTCAATGGTACATTTTCACTGCCTTGAAAATTAACACAGTACTACAGAATATCAACTCGAGAATAATTTTAATCTTCAGAAAAAATGGCTCATCACACTCACTGCCCAACATATATATACTCGTCTCAGCACCCTCATGCCTATATATATGTCATACTTTACAATTTAAATAAAATCATTTATATCACATACTCAGGCGTATGTGCTTTTCTGAAAACTGAATGATTACCGAAACTCTCAACAATAAAGATTATCAACCTCCAAAAGAAAAAAACATCTTACCCAAATAAAACACACTACTCTTCAGATACACATCTTCTACATTATCATGCCGTCTCAGACCAAGATGATAAAGCAGAAACTAACGGCCCAACAATATTTAAAAATTAACATTACATTCTGTAAATGGTACATCTGCTCCTTTACTAAAAACACCCAGTCAAAAATAAACACCAGCTAATATTCAGAAAGACCAACTCGTTAAATAAAAGGCACTAATCTTCTTCTGCACAACTCCGGAAAAATGCCCAACCATTGTTAATATATCAGTTTCTTCAAAAAATTAAAACACCGAGCTACTCATAGTCATTAATGCAGCCTCACTCTTTCAAAGACACGACACCTTAAATGAAGTGCTGCATAGAATTTAATGAATTTAATTTCATGACTTGCGCCTTGTAGGCCATGATACACACGACTATTCAAAATAGCTCAGGGAGAATTAAAAGAAAAAACGCTCAATTATTAAATTCTGAACCTGTCAGTAATCCTTTTCTTCTTCTAATATTATCAAACTTCATGTCTTAAATTTATTGAACCCTTTTCTATCGCTAAACTTCATATGTAAACCTTTTCAGATTTTCTTAGATGAGCTACGTGGCAATTTCCTTTGCTGACTTGTTAATGAATAAGACAAAAAAGTTCTCTCTTATGCCATCCCAGCCTTTCATGAATTGCCACTCATTAGTATTTGTTTGTTCTTTAATTTGAATTGCCCAAAAGAAGTTCGAAACCCACTAATTAGTTATCACTCGGCATAATAAGGAAGACCTGACCTGCGGCCTTAGGAAATTCAATTGATGACATGGCACATTAATCTGACTAGGCCAGCAAATGGACAAACAAGCGGCTTAGGTAGACAAGCAGCTGGCTGAACCAGACAACCAACCGGGTTGCTCAACAAAACTACCAGGTAGCTCAACCAAACAGCCAAGTAGCTCAAGCACCTCAAGCACGTCAAGCAGTACAACCAAGCAAGCAAGTAGCTTAACCAAATTTTCTATTACTTCGAGTAATCCTCTGAGATTTATACGACCTTGATCATCAACCTCTGACATTAGTGATGACATACTCAACAATTGCCCCCTTTGTCATTGACGACAACCCTTCTAAAACCAAACTGAATCAAAGAACCTCTGAAGCAATTCTGAAACAAACTGACTTACTCTGAAACAAAGCTGCTCCCTTTGACTTATTTCTCCCCGTTTGATATCAATGACAAAACTAGCCTGCATACTTGAAACCATCCTGCATAACTGAAATCAACTTGCATAACTTCAACCATCCTGCATAACTAAAATCAAACTACATAACTGAAATGGGGCAGAATAATGTGATGATAAAAACTTCCCTCAAGTCCAAACAGCAAACCAATGATGGAGTGAAAACACTCCCAACTTTTCCCTTTTTATATTATCAAGAATCTACAGATTGTTAGTAGCCCTGCCTGCATCAACAATATGTTTACCATCTTTTCTAATCTCACAACAATTTTAATTAAAGACCAAACTGTGTCCTTGATCACACAATTGACATACACTTAAAAAAGATTGTTTCAGACCTTCTACATACAAAACATTTTCAACTGTCATTCAAAACAAGTGTACCCGTACCTCTGATTTTTGCAGATGTAGTACCAGCAAAACTTACCTTACCTCTATTAGTACTTTTGAAAGTGATAAACTTGCTCCTGTCTCCAGTCATATGCCTAAAACAGCTATTGTCAATATACCAGGTCTTTTCCATTTTGTGCAAGAGAGGCTATTTGGACAATCAAAGATTCCGCCAACACTTCTTTCTCCTTCTTCCTCCAAACTTTAGCAACCTCCTTTGCTTTCTCCTCTTTTTCAACCTTCTGCTTAGAGAATTCTGCCATACACTTCTACAACCTTTTGCAGTGTGATCAAAATTATTTCATTTGTAGCATATAACTTTGTAACTGCTTGGAGGAGCAAAAGAATTCCTAGTCCTAAGTCTGAAATCATTTCTTGCAAAAGTTCTACAGTTGATTGCCTTGTGTCCAAAATAATTGCAAGAGAAACAATAACCATGAAAGAAAGAATTATTAAACCCATTCATACATGTTTGTCTTGAGATAGAAGGCTTCTTGAAAGTATAATTTCTGATCTTTGATGTTGAATCCTTTGAGCTGTCAACATTTGTCTTTTGTTCTTCTTTTGTAGACATAGAACTTTGAACTTCTTCAAGACCAACTCCATCTTTGTCTTTAGATGATTTTTGTGAGCCAATAATCTTATCCAAGACCATGAAACTTTTCTAATCTATCTTCTCATAATTCAACTGCATCGAAGATTTATGTAGCTTTCTAAGTGACACAATCTCAGCTTCAAGTCTTTCACAGTCTTTTTTGTTGAGCTTACATTCTCCAACCCGAATCTTCAAATCAACAATTAAGTTTTTTGCTTCTTCAAGAGCTTGAGATGTCTTGGTTTTAGCCTCATTCTCTTCTTGTAACAGAGTCTTCAAGTTCTGTTTTTTCTTTGTAAGTCTCTTTATTTCATTTAAAGCTCTTATTAGCTCCCCTTCAAGATCTTTTCCTTCTTCATCACTTTGATCTTCATGTTCTTGATTTTCATCATGTACATCAATGGCCATGAACAATATTTGTTCAGCTAAAGATTATTCATATGTTTTATGAAGTTTTTCCCAAAGCTCTTTAGCTATATAGCAGTGCATGACTTTCACAAGTTCTCTTTGACAAGCCACACAAGATTGCCTTCATCACTTTTGCATTGTTTTCAAAATCCTTCTTCCCATCAGCATCCGTTGAAGGAGTTGGGGGAATTGTATAACCATTCTCCACAGTTCTCCAAACATCAAAGGCAAGGGCCATTAGATAGGTATGCATTTGAATACTCTAGAATGCATAGTTAGAGCCATCAAATAAAGGTGCTCTGTTCGTAGCCAAACCTTCACAAGAATCCATGTGTGCAATCAGGATCAGCCTCCTAGTATTGAAGTTCTATTCCTGAAGGCACCTTGCTCTGATACCAATTGAAGAGCAAACAGGAAATACTGGGGGTGATTCAGTAAACTTTTAAAACTTTTAACTGCAGTGACGACATAAAACATAAAGAGAGCAACCTTCAAAATGCTAACACCATATTTCTTGTGGAAAATCCTTTCAAGTAAAAAAAACGTCACACAATTACTTCCATTAACAAAATGGGCACCAACCCACAAAGGACACCAACCCTCTTTGCGCACCAACTCTCCAGTCAGTTGAGGCACCAACCTCAGTTAGAGAGCACCAACCCTCAAAAATACACTGAATCTGATATGATATTTTTGTTTCCACACCGTCAACCGCACAATTCTAACAAAAACCAGACTCCTCCATCAAGCACAGCTCTAACAAACTCCTTCAACACATAAATCACATACAAGGAATATGCTACTCCACACCAGCCTTTTTTCTCTCTAATATCAAACTCTACTTCTTCACCACATTCCTATTTTTCTTCAATGATATATTCATCGCCATGAAAATTAATACAGCACTCCAAAATATCCACTCAAGAATAATATTAATTTTCAGAAAAAATGGCTCACCACACTCACTGCCTAACACATACATACTCATCTCAACACCCTCATGCCTCTGTATCTATGTCATGCTTAACTCTACAATTTAAATAAAATCACTTATATCACATATTCAGGCATACGTACTGTTCTGGAACTAAATGATTACCAAAACTCTCAACAATAAAGATTATCAAACTCCCGAAGAAAAACATCTCATCCTAATAGAACACACCACCCTTGAGATACAAATTCTCTACATTATCGTGCTGTCTCAGACCAAAATGATAAAGCTGAATAACGGCCCAGCAATCTTTAAAAAACTAACATTACATTCTGTGAAAAATACATCCTCTCCTTTACTAAAAACGCCCAGTCAAAAATAAACTCCAGCTAATATTCAGAAAGCCTGACTCCTAAAATTAAATGCACTACTTTTCTTCTGCATGATTCCTGGAAAAACACCCAGCCATTGTTAATATATCAGTTCTTCAAAAAAACGCCCAGTTAGTCATAGTCATCATTAATGCAGCCTCACTCTTTCAAAGACATGACACCATAATTTAAAGCACTACATAGAATTCAATGAATTTAATTTCATGACTTACGCCTTTACTCCATGATACGCTCGACTATTCAAAATAGTTGAGGAAGAATTAAACGAAAAATGCCCAATTATTAAATTCTGAACCTGTCAGTAATCCTTGTCTTCTTCCAATATTATCGACTTCAGGTCTTAAATACTCAATGCCTTAAATTTATTCAACCATTTTCTATTGCTGCATTTCATACGGAAACACACCTTTTCTTAGATGAGGTACGTGGAAATTTCCTTTGCTGACTTGTTAATGAATAAGACAAAAACTTTGTCTCTTATGCCATTGCAGCCATTCATGAGTCGCTGCTCATTAGTATTTGATTTTTCTTTTATTTGAATTGCCCAAAAAGTATGGGACCTGTTGGTTCCCAAAACCACAGATTGGAAATCCAAGAGCCTGCCAACTCTCCAATAGAATTCCAAATCAATTCTGGCCAACAAATGGGAATACTTCAAACTCCCCTGCACTTTAGGCTTCGCTACACCTAGGCGGGTAAACCTTCACCTCGAACCTGATCACTCTTATTCAAGGTTTTTCTATAGCGAATTTAAGCTTGTGAGTTTTCTGGTTGGCAAATTCCTCAAACTCGATCAATATGAAATCTAATGCTGAATGTTTGAAAATGTTGTATGTAATGATTAATGAGGTTTGTAGGAAGGAATTGATAGATTTTCTGACTTCATATATAAACCCAATACTTCAACAATAAAAAGACCAGTGCCTCTACTTATTCAGGCAATAGAGTCAACTTTAATGAAGGTTTACGTACAACTTTATAATGTTCAACGCATTTACATTGCTAATCAATTAAATAATCAAGATGCGACAAATCAAATATTTATGCAATCCTAAATTATTCCAAATTGAATTTAGAATGCTATTTGACTGTATCCACTTATCCGATTTTAAATTGTACACAATATTCAAAAATAATAATTACAAAGGACGGTTCATCTGCAGTTTAATTCTCTATGCCTTTAATAATAAACAAAGGATGTTTTATTTTATTATTAAAATAAAATAAATTTATATTTACAAAATCATATTATGCTCCTTATCCCTCCATACAAAATATATAAAATGCTTCTTTTTGAAATCTGTCTCCTCCCCAAGATAATAGATTTATTATTATTTATATACTCTCATATCCTCAACGAAATGGTATGTCTCTTGTCAAAGGTTAGGATCTTTTATTAAAATAATTAAACTTGGATTTATTTGCACCCGTTCATTTTAATCATGCCATATACTAACGTGATTAATCTTTGGTTATCACCATGACTTTTCTAAATTAGCCATTAGCTTCCGCTGAGAATCTTAGTAGCTCTTTCCTTTTATTCACACCATGCTTCTGCGGATGAGTCATACTGTATACATGTAATCATTCAAGAGACTAGCGCCACATATTATACGTTGACCCTTCAGACTCTATGCACAGGTTGCATAATAACGTTACTAAGTTTACAAACGGCATCTGTGTATATGATTATTTATGATGTGCAACTCTTATTATTCGAATGCCATCATAGACGCCTAGTTGGACACCCTTCTTTATCACTGTGTATCAAACACCATATCTTTGCAATACTATCATTATTTTCTCTTTTGATGTATATGCAGATGGTACCAATTTGGATGTTGATTTATAAGTGTCGCACATCCCTGCAACGCGCACGCACATATATCTACATGGTAGTCATTTCCTCCCTAGATGAATACACTCGAGTCTCCACATCCCACATCCGCAGTCCGCACAGGCTTTTCCAACATGTGTTTGCAACTTCAATACGTTTCATATCTTCATTCGTTTTAATAAATAGACTGCTTTTATCATCGAAAATACGATAGTCTCCTCTTAATATGGACTCATCGGGATCTTGTATATGCGAACCATGCACTGTGCAATATGGAAAATAACTTATCCAAACTTGTCCTCCTCTGAATACTCTTTGTGGTTTGTCCTTTGTTTGACTCAGTGTATTTACTACATCTTTTGAGACCTGACGATGATACAACCATTTCTAATTACTGTTGTTTATCATACAGGAAATCACAATCATTTAGAGTTGTAGACTTTTAAGTCACTGCAATGATATCATTCAAAATACTTGTGTATCTCTCCTTGCTACTTATTTTCTTTGATTGTAAATGCTCCAACATATATATTATTGACTTGGATGCTATATATTATCTCCCTTTGGTGTGATATTTGGGACTCTAAAATTTTGCCAAATTTTAGAGTTCCATCAGGACCCACTAATTATTAATCACTCGGCATAATAAGGAAGACCCGTGGCCTTAGGAAATTCAACTGATGACATGACACATTGATCTGACTAGGCAACAAATGGACAAACAAGAGGCTTAGGTAGACAAGCAGCTAGGTGAACCAGACAAACCAACTAGGTAGCTCAACCAGACAACCAGGTAGCTCAACCAAACAGCCAAGTAGCTCAAGCATGTTAAGCACCTCAAGCAGCTCAAGCAACTCAACCAAGCAAGCAAGTAGCTCGACCAAATTTTCTACTACTTAGAGTAATCCTTTGAGATTTATATGACCTTGATCATCAACCTTTGACATCAATAACAACATACTCAACAAGTTTTTCTATTTAACAAAAAGCATGGGTTAGACATTGCAAAAACTTTGTTTTTTTGTTTTATAGACATTGATTTTTACCTTTCAATAAATGATGAAAATGGTGTGCACCATGAAGGTTTGTGTGGTTTTGAAGGCCTTTCCTTGGTCTTGGTGGCAGGGGCTTTACCCCTCAACCCCACTATATTGTGATAGTGACCTCACTATATTGTGATAGCTTTGATATCATGTTGGAATTATAAAGAACCCATAATGAAGATGTGCGCACTTCAAAGGATCAACTAAGAAACATGCCTTCAACAAGAGAATGTCTGAACAAGAGCTTGCATGAATACGAGTTTAAATGCTCAATGAGATGAAATTTATATTCAATTGATATGATAGAATGTACAAATGAGCCTTGCTTATATAGCCATGGTGATGAGGTGGGATTACGACTGCCCTTGAGACAAATATTAAATTCATGAAGCAATATAACAAATGCCTAAATATTAAATAATGAGCTATCATCTATCTTCTAGAATGGCACCTAGGATAACTAACTTGATCCTATGTACAATATTAAATGAGAAGCTACAGCAGTAACCTGTGACTACTAACTTATACCAACTAAGCCTAAGAATGCTTAACGTGTAAATTATGTTTACACTAACAGTTCATACCCTGGGATTTTCTTTAACTTTTACCTTAACAAAAGTGGCAGGTTAAGGTTTCATTGTTGTTTGAAATTGATTTTCAAGATTTTGGTTGATGAGGAACATTTTTGTAATGTCCCTGTCCAGTCTGCTGGTTAGCTCTTGAGACCTTTCAAATTTGGGAAGTCTCCTATGGAGACGAATTTGAAAATAAGGTTCAAAATTGTAAATATAAACCATGAGAAAATCACTCACATACATCTGAAGAATGTAAAATCACTTTAAAGACCATCATTAGGATAGCCAAGTACATAATCAGAGGATTCATCATTATCCATGATAAAAAGAGTGGCATATCAGCCAACTAAAGTCAGTATGAGAAAGGATCACATTTATACAAGTAATCAACCATGAGCGGATATGGGTTGGATAAATTTTAACTAATATGCAAGTAGATATGGCGGAAGCTGTTTGGCAATACAAAGCCTGTGTTTTCAAAGTTGGACAGCGATATATAGACAGTCTTTGTCGTAAATGACGTATATGTTGACAACGATTAAGTATAAGTTGAAGAAGGGATACAAACAACAAAAATGACAGAGTCGATGCATAGCAAGTGCAAATGTTCAACTAACATTGTCCTAAAAAGATCTACTACTTAGTCATAAAATATTTGTGCACATGGTGACATAGTGACTATAATAATTATAAACAAAGAAGAATGATTCGGAAGTATTGTTATAAATGACAATAGTTAACAACAACGTTATCCATGATTGAAGGAGACCAAAATTATATTAATATAATAATGTAATGTTTCTAGTGGTCATCTTTAGTAAGTTTAGTTTGGTCATCTTTAGTGAGTTTAGTCTTATTAGTTAGTTTCTATTTTTGTATTTAGTCAACGACTGTTTCGTTTAGAAACATCATCTTGTACTTTTCTATTTGAAGAGACTTTGTCTCCATTGTTTAATAGCAAACTATCAAATTTAGTAATATGGTATGAAAGCGGGTCTGGGTATAATTCCCTCATGGGAGGCCCAAGGTTATGTGAATTGCATGTTGCTTGCATGTGTTGTTTTTTGCGTGAAGTGTTTTCTTGTTTTACCACGAAGTTTTGCCATTTTCTAGGGTATTTTACCATGTGAAGTTTAGTGTTTTGCTGCGTGAAGGTTTTTGTGATGGGTTGTTTTGGTTGTCGCAATTGCAACCTGTGTTTTGTAGTGCGAGGGTTTTGCATGATCTTGTCCTAAAATTCATGGTCTTCTGGGTTTATAATTTTGTCCTTCAAAAAAATTGTTGAGGGTTTTCTAATTTTTGTCCTTAAAAAATTAGTGTGTGGGTTTTTATAATTTTTTTCCCTTAAAAAATTCTGGGTGGGTTTTCATAATTTTTTCCCTTAGAAATTTTTTGAGAGGGTTTTCATAACTTTTCCTTAAAAAAATCTAGGAGGGTTTTATAATTGTCCATAAACAATTATTATGGGTTTTAAGCGATTTTTTGCCTTAAAAATTTGTTTGTAAAAAGGTTTTACCATTTTTCCTAAAAAATAAAGTTTGGTATTATGACCGTGTCTCGGAGTTTGTGACTTGGGTTTTGATCGATTTATTGCTTAAAAATCGTGTTTGGTTTTTTCAATTTAACATCAAAATTTTTTTTTTGGCTTTCTGATTTTTCTCCTCAAAAATCATGACTAGTGTTGCTAGTCTTAGGGTTTTTCGATTTTTCCCGGAAAAAAATCATTGGAGGGTTTTGCGATTTTTTTCACAAAAATTATGGTTTCTTGTAGCTGTTTTGGATCACACCTAGAGTTGCTAGGGAAATGGCCTGCACAAGGGTTTGACAATTTTTTCTTCAAAATTGTGGTTTCAATTCCATCTTGGTGTCTTTGGCTACATGGGGTGATACCTTTGTTTCCCGACATCAGGTTGGATGGTTTGTGGTTATCTTGGTCATTTCCAGTTTTGCAGATTCGAAGAGGGTCTGAGCTGCACGCTCATGTCGTAGAGTGTTCTATTGAGAAGGGGGTAGCCTTCTATGCATCCGTGACCAAAAGATTTGCATATTGTCATCTGTAGGGTAGTTAGTGTACACACTAAAAAGGTGCACTTCTATGAACCTTTACATGCAAGGTTGCTCAAGAATGAGGCCTCACAAAGCAGCTCATAGCTCTCTATGCATGGAGTTGCAAGGTTGAAAATTGCTCTCAGCTAGAGCTACAAACTTGTGACCTTGCTAGTCAACCACACAATGAGAGATTCACAATGAAGACAAGGGCAACAATGCCAATATCTCCAAGAATCAAGTATGCAATGCAATGCAAATCTAAATGAGAATGCAATCTAAGCTATGAAAGGAAAGTACAATGCAACTAATCTATGAAAGGAAATAGCAATGGATTACAATACCTCCTATTTAGACTATGTGAGCTTATTCTATTGCATAAAAGGAAATCTATACTAAGAATGCCATTATCATGCAACTATGAAAGCAAATATGCAACTAAATGATGAAAACAACAAGTCTTCAATATCCTCAAAAGCTCCAAATGCACCTAAAACCTGCAGCATAACATTAGCATAAAAACATGGTATATAAATGAAGGAGAGAGCTCTCCTTTTATAAGAAATGAGGTGAAATGGACCATTGAGATTAAGAAGCAAAAGACTTAATCAATGGTGGAGCTTGAAAGAGGAGCAATCCATGTGCACAAGTATCCTCCAATAGGAAAATAGGAGTTGACTTTATATCCATATGAGACAAAAAGTGTTTTTTTCTCTTTTTATAAAATAAGAATAATGCTTTATTTGTGCAACTTAGGATAAGAGGAAAAGGGGGGCTTTTTATTTATTAAAAAGGGGAGGAAATATTCCTTTTAAGTAAATAAAAACTTAGGATAAAATGGTTAGCCCAAGGCAAATAATCGAAAATGATGAAATATGACTTGATCAAGGAAATTGATAGTGTTGAAAAATATTGATTATTGATAAAACTGATTCGGGGTTGATAAATCAAATAAATGGGGCCCAAAGTCTAGGCGACCATTTTTGGGTGCATACATTTGCCCCTCTTTGACTAATGTGTGATCGATTTGGGAACACATGTAGTCAAAGAATGAAGTTGAAATGTGAGATCGATCTGGGATCACAAAACAACTCAGATGTGAGGTCGATTCGGGATCACATCCGGACAAAGCATAAACAAAAGTCTTTGAACATGAGGTCGATTCGGGATCATATTCAAAGTAAGAGATAAGAATCTCAAATTTGAGCAAAAGCTCACAAAAGATGTCTGAATCAGGAAAATCAAGGAATCGGGGATGAGAATCCCATAAATACTGCCCCCTCGGAATCGAAATCGAAATCAAGTAGAGGAGAGACAGAAAATCGATAAGGTTGATCAAATCATAATAAAATCACAATCAAAGGTAAGGGTCAATAGGTTAACCATTAGGCAATGAAACATGCCCCAGTGAGGAAGTAGAATAATAGAAATAGAAGACTAGAAATAGAGTGGATGAAAGACTAGAAAATTTGAGAGACATGGAAGGAAGAAATTCCACCGAAAATCAAATTATGCCTCAAAAGGTCAATCAACTGCTCAGAAGAAGGGGAAAATTTTTGAAACGTGACTTGAATTTTGATTTCGAGGCCGAAAATGGATAGAAAATGATGTGATATGAAAGATCAGAAATGAAAGATATGATCAAGAAGAATCAGAAAAGGAGCACAGTTGACCAACTAGTCTGTAGATGATAAAAAGAAGAGCTCTCTCCATATGCAAGATGCAAAACTAAACTAACATGAACTTAAAAATGCAAGCTATATGAAAAGTGGTTTACTTGCAAGGTCACAACGCTTATAGACATCTAATTATCATCATCGAGCGTTATTGGTAGCATCGTAAAATCATACAATGCACACTAGCATAACTATGTGGATATGAATATGATCTCTATCAGATAGATATGTGAGAATCTCACCTAGGCATCAAAGACATATAGGTCAAGATGACTAGTGCAGTGAGATTACCTAAGTTTGATATGGCAAGATTATGCTTGTATCAAGACACATGAAAGTCAGGATAACTAGAAGCATGCACTCGCAAAATAGTCAAGGATAATATCTTGTCAACCCCAAGTGTCAAGTAGGACCAGCATAAATGCTCATGACAGTTAGGATCAACAAACTATACCCATAAGCAGATAAAAAAAGAAAACGTGTTCTCATACCCTCAGTCTTCTAGCTATGCATCATTGAAAACTTCTCAGGGAGAGACCACTCATCAAAAAAATCCTCATAGAGAGCACACAAAGAAAAATAAAGTCAACATATCTCAAGCGAGTTGATTGTTTAAGTGCGTGTGTGTTGGTCATAGAGTTAGACTATGATCATCGCATCTGCAAATGAGAAATATTGCATCAAACTTAGACTATTGAGTAAGACATCTGATAAGTGTTAAGAAACACTCGACGCAAGGGTAATGTTGAAAAACACTGTTTGGGGTGGTGTTGAAAAACACCTGTTGTGAAATGCCCGAAGAGACAAACGCACCTAAAGGACCTATGCTAACAGGCATGCCTCCTAGACAAAGATAAAGACCAATTCCAGACCAAGTTAAATAAGGTCAAGGCATGATGAAAAGTGGCTAAGTGTCGAGGACGCATGCTAACAAATAGGGGTGCAAATGCCTCAAGTAGCGCCTGTTTCCAGGTTTTCACCACTTGGATTCTTTTTTCATTTTTTCATTTTTTTCTTTTTTTGTATTTTTGCTACCAAGGCGCCTGTTTCCAGGTTTTCACCAAGGCACTTTTCTATTTTTTTTTTGAATTTTTTAATTTTTTAATTTTTTTGTATTTTTTTCAGGACTTTTTATGCTTTTTAGAATTTTTTCAGCGCCATATATGAATTTTTTTGGTATTTTTTCAGGATCAATAAATATGTACAAAGGATGCCCCCAGACAGAATGGGCATCAAACTCTTGAGCAAGATCACATCATGCAGTCCCAATGTCAAGCAAGGTGAGGGACAAGATGGATAAGCAAGCTGGTGAATGAGATGGAAGACATGAGAATGAAGGAGAGTGAAGGGAAGAAATTCTCAAGGTCAAACTCTTCAAGAGTACCCAAGCTAGGGAAAAATTGTTGTCATGTAAAGCGCATTTGGACAAGCAATGAGAGGCTAGCATAGGATAAGTCACAAAAGTACATTGCAAAAGAAGGAAGGATGCAGTCCAAAGGAGTAGACATGTCAAGAGGCTTCATAGCATCGTGTTTTACTCTTTTTTATTAGATCAAGACCAAGGGGAAAAGGATAGCAAAAGGCTAGAATGAATGGAGGAAAATGAAGATGAAGGCTAGACATGAATGGAATGAAAGCAAAATCATCGTAAGATAGCTCATAAAATAGCCAAATGTTCATGTATAGGTCAACATTGTCAAGATCAAAGAGAGAGGATGGAATGGATGAAATATGTAGAAGAACTACACATGATGCCTGATTGCTAGGTTTTCATCACGGTAGTTATCCAAGGCGCCACAAGGGAGTGGTTTTCACCATAGGATGAATTTATTTCTCTTTACTTTTGCTACCAAGGCGCTTGTTTCCAAGTTTTCATCATGGTACATTTTCAATTTTTTCTTTTTCCTATTTTTTGAAATTTTTGGAAGAAGGCAAGCTTTTTAGATAATGCTCCTTGAAAGAATAAACCATGATATGCCAAGGATCCAAACTGATATGCTCAAAGATGCTGAAGGGGAAAGGAAGATGCATAAGGAATAGGCAAATGAGGAAAAATGATAGAAAGTAGAAGGATAATGAATGGAAGGAATGTGAAAAGGTAGATGGAAAGAAAGGTAAGATCAACATTAATACACACCTTGAAGGGTGGCAGGAAAAATGGAGAAAACGTAAACCATATTCTAGTCCAAATGCGAACCATATTCTAGTTCATTATTGCTATCTGACTCCTCGAAGAAAGGATTGGTGTGCTTGTTATAATTCTCAAATGTGAATGGAGGAATACGAGAAGGAATATGGAAAATGTTTAGTAGAGGTTGTGGTTCAGGCGCATGGAATGGAAGAATGTTTTTGGAAAAAGATGAAGTGGAAGCCTTTGGAAGCTTGAATGTCAACTTCACTTTTTGCTCAGCATGAGACTTTTTCAAGAGAGACTTTGGAATCCATATAGCTTTAAGTGTTTTATTTTCTGTTGATGTGTTAGAGAGAATATCTTCAATGATGGATTTTGGAACCCATACTTGTCTTGTAGTTTTCTTCTTAGATATCTCTTTTGACTTTATGCCCCCATGTCGACTAGAGGAGACATGGTGATCTTCTTTTTTTGATGGATTCTTGTATTGCTTCTTTTTCTTGTTTTGAACAGTCAACTTACTTCCAAAAGACTTGGGACTTGTGGAAGAAGAAGGAGGATATGACCGATTTAGATGGGTGGGTGGATGAAAGGGATTCAAGGGTATGCATCTATGTTGATCTTGAGGAAAGATAGGAGATGGAGGGACGTAAGGACCCAAGATGGATGATGAATTAGGAGAGTTAGGAGGGGAAAGTGAAGGGACATAAGGGCCCAAGATGGAAGGAAGACCTGAAGCCCTTAGTATTGGTGGAGGAGGTCCAAGGATGGACATGGAAGACGCAAAAGGATAATCAATAAGTTCATCAGCATCTATATCACAACCAAGGATATCAGCATCTTTAGAGTGAGCATTAGAATTTTCAACAGGATCCTGCACATCTTGAATAGGAACACCTTCTTTGATAGGATCATTCAAAGCTTGCGAAGACTTAGGAAGAGTAGAAAGCGGAAGTGAACATGGAGTGGTAGAACAGGAAGATGGAAGACTTTGATCTTGACAAGTTGCTTTGGATAGCATAAGTGCATCATTTTTTTCTTGATTTTCAATAGGCTTAACATCAGAAGTAACAACACCATTTTTAATAACCTTAATGGAAACATCATCTTTGAAAAGCGCAAGTGTGGTAAGGTTATTTTGATCGTCAATAAGCTCAATGGTGCAAGTAGTAGCTTGATCTTGCTTAGGAGATGGTGGAATGAATGCAGAAGAGCGTAGAGGATCAAAAGAACCATGAAATGGATCAGAGACATCATGAAAAGAATTGGATGATATGGAGGGTCCTTGATCTTGATCTTTCTTTATGTTCTTTTCTTTATCATTTTTAGAGTCCTCTTGACATGGAGCCACTTCTAAGGACAAGGAAGCATGTTGGGATTGTATGGAAGACTTTGGAAGAGGTGGTGAAGGACTAGCTGAAATAGGTATTATAGCGGATGAAGGCTTAGGCTCTTTAGGTTCGACATTATTGAAAGTATTTGCAGCCAAGTGAAGGTTGTCTTGAGTATCTTTAAGAGGTGGCCCTTGAGGATAACTATACGGAACCGCATGGAAAGCATTAGGATCTTTGTTGGATGAAGGGTTTGTGCTCTTAAGGCTCCTTGAAGGCTTTGTGAAAGATTTGGAAGACTTAGCAGCTTTAGGAGATGTGTGGATATTGGAGGAAGTAGAGGATGGAAGGGGACCATCACAAGACAAAGGTTCAGCATTAACATGATCTTGCTGGAGAGTGTAATCTTTATTTTCAGCATGAGAGTTTTTAGACAAGACATGCTCATAGTATCTTCGTTTATAATCAGCACGGAAAGCTTTCTCTTCCTCAATAGAAGTAGATGTATCATATTGTTCACAACAAATATCATAATTTCTCTCAAAATCAAAATATATGGATCACCATCACAATCTATCCAATAGGATGACCCTTTAGTAAGCCTAAGCACACGACGAGGAGGACTCTTAGGAATAGAGGTGCCATAAGTATTGCTACATTGTCCATCATCATAGTCATCATAGTCATCAAAAGTAGGTGTGTCACTCTTTGTGGAAGAGACATCACAAGGACTATCACGTTGCTCTTTATGGTATGTCTTCCGAAGAGAAGTAAGACTCTTAGGAGAAGTAGAAGAAGAATGAGATCGTGGAGAAGAGGAAATTGAAGACTTATTGGAAGAAGAAGACTTGGATAATGAGGAATTCGAATAATGTTTAGAAGAGTCATGATAAGATTTGGAAGATGAAAAATGTGAATAGTGTTTAGAAGAATCATGATAAGACTTAGAAGATGAAGAATGAGAATGATGTCTGGAAGAGTCATGATAAGACTTGGAAGGTGAAGAAGAATGAGAAGATTTAGATGATGATGAATGTTTGGAAGAAGAAGATTGTGATATGATCATGTTTATGATTCTAGCAAAGGCATCTGATTTAATCATCTTTTCTTTTATTTTTGCTATAAATTCATCACTCATGAGAATTTTGGAGGAACAACACTTTTCAAATATGTCAATGAGCTCAAGATCATCTATTCTTAATAAAGGTTCCAAAGCTAGATAGTCAAGATTCATGGTTCCAAAAGAGGAGAAATCAAGCATAGGAATGATAGAAAAATAGAGGAATGCAAACTAGATAGGAGAAAAAGAATCAAGAAGAAGAAGAAGAATTTCCCATGGGAATAGAAGACTTTAGAAGAACATGGGAAATGGAGAAGAAAGAAGAAGACTAAGAGCCATCTTGTGCAATTGATATCATAATGTTCATTGAGATGTTGAGCAACATGACAACACCTAGGATCTAAGATCTGGACTGACCAAGGAAGACTGAAAATAGAAGACCCTTGGTAATAGGATGACCTCACAAAATGTCAACACCAAACTAGGATAATCAAAGTTCTCTATTGTCCAAAGAGAAATGAAAAGATAGAAGAAGGGGCTTTACCAACACTATCAAAGAGGTGCTTCAAATCAAAGGGTGACTACCCTTGCACTTTTGAACCAGGAGGTTGGGCTAGGCCAAAATATAATTGAAATTGAGATTAAATGAAAATTATTTGGACAATAAGAGTACGAGAATTTCCCAAGAATGTAGCTCACAATTGTAGAGATAAACTTTCTCACCAAGAACAACCTTCTAATGTGATATTTCTCTTTGGCTAATGTGATACTGATGTTGATCTTGACCAATTTGTGCAAAATTTTGAGTTTTTAAGGTCTAATTTTGGATTTTCTGAATGTTAGGGTGAAAATGTCTGATGTCAATCACAAATTTAACAGCATTTGGACAGGTTTGCAAACAGTAGAGGATCAAACATGTCTTCAAACACTTGAAACAAGGGCAAAAGCAACCTTGCCAAGACAAACATTTTTGATATCAAAATTGAAAAAGCACCTTATGAATGCTACCGATTGTTTGAATGTTGAGAATGTTTACACTGGTATCACACAACCGAAGACAATTCAAGCAAATCTATCCTAAAAAGTCAAGGCTCAATACTTACCAACTTAGCCCACAACTTGATGCCCCCTCACCTCACACCAAGTGGTTACCCACAAGAGATGTTGGCTTTGTCGTGGAAGTGTCAAATGACACAACCAAAGGGACACATATGGTGAGTATCTTAAGGTGATCCGGGTAAACCACTTGGATCAATCCTTGCACTAAGAAGATAAGCGGCTAAACAAGGTGGCTTCTATCTAATGGTTCTTAATAAGGATTTCCGTTCACAACACCCCTCTTGCTCCTCATAAAGGATTAGGACCTCGCGGCCTCAAGAGTACCTTAAGCATTCTTGTTCAATGTTTTCCCCATGGTCGCAATCCCATGAGCTACTCACATCAAACGAAGATAAGTGTTATGTCTACCAAGGTTTTTGGTGTCCTTGATAGCCTTGAGATTATAGTGAGTTGGAATCACTTGCCACCAAGGAAAATGATGACAAGGTTGTCCCCACTTGAGTTGTTCCTCTTGATTGCTCAAGAGCAGGCCTGCTAAAGGATCCTTATACTAAACAAAAGTGGATTAACTCTTGAGGTTCAAGGTTTTTGGTGCACCACAAGGGTGAAGAGCATACTCCCCTATCTCAAGAATCTCTCCCAAACACACCAAACAAAGTTCATTTACCCTCTTGTTTTCAAAATTCAAAGATGGGTCAAGATTTTCTGGTTCACCAAAATGGTGAAGAGCATACTTCTCCTACCACCCAAGAATTCCTACAACAAGATCTTAAGTGCCTAATAAATGAAACAACTAGTTTTTGCCACACTTAAAAGGAAAGCAAATAAACAAGCAAGATTTTTTTTTTGTTTTTATGCTTGGGCAGCCCTACAAAAACCATTAGTAGCCCTCTTTGACATGCGTTCTTTTGACAAATTTCAAGTAATGAGAGCACCTACAACCACAACTTGTTAGACCAACAAGAGTTAGGAGAAGCAAAATTCAAAATCTACCAATGATTAGTATATGAAAAATTAGATAATCTGCAAAAATAATTGATCAAATGATAAAATTTAAAAATGAAACTATCATGGTTGGATTAGGCTCGGAAAGACCTTTCCAACGATATATCACACTTAAACTTTTGATACCATTTGCAAAATTTCAAAAAAAAATGGGCACCCATTTTCCAGAGGCACGGATTTGAAAACGCTGAAAATTTCAAAAAATTTTAAAAAGATAGCTGACAACCCGAAACTTGCAAGATAGATAAAATAGCCCAAAAATAGCTCACTGTCGGGTACAGACACAGTATAGACACCAGTATCGCGCGATACTTCGCAATATACTGGGGCGATATTTTTAGTCTGCGCAATATTTCGCCTTACGCCAGGCGATACTTCGCCCGACACCAGGCGATATACCTTAATACGAGCGGGCGATTCTTCTGAGATGCGAAGTGTCGCGCGGGTATTATAAGGTATATCGCGCGATATACTGAGAAGTATCGCGCGATATTTTGAGACAGAAAACCAGATAATGAAAATTACGCTAAAAACTTGCCGAAAAATTGACAGAAAATGCCGAAAATATAGAAAAAAGACAAAGTCTATCTACTCTGCCCCACGGTGGGCGCCAGAAATGTACACACTAAAAAGGTGCACTTCTATGAACCATTACATGCAAGGTTGCTCAAGAATGAGGCCTCACAAAGCGGCTCATAGCTCTCTATGCATGGAGTTGCAAGGTTGAAAATTGCTCTCAGCTAGAGCTACAAACTTGTGACCTTGCTAATCAACCACACAATGAGAGATTCACAATGAAGACAAGGGCAACAATGCCAATATCTCCAAGAATCAAGTATGCAATGCAATGCAAATCTAAATGAGAATGCAATCTAAGCTATGAAAGGAAAGTACAATGCAACTAATCTATGAAAGGAAATAGCAATGGATTACAATACCTCCTATTTAGACTATGTGAGCTTATTCTATTGCATAAAAGGAAATCTATACTAAGAATGCCATTATCATGCAACTATGAAAGCAAATATACAACTAAATGATGAAAACAACAAGTCTTCAATATCCTCAAAAGCTCCAAATGCACCTAAAACCTGCAGCATAACATTAGCATAAAAACATGGTATATAAATGAAGGAGAGAGCTCTCCTTTTATAAGAAATGAGGTGAAATGGACCATTGAGATTAAGAGGCAAAAGACTTAATCAATGGTGGAGCTTGAAAGAGGAGCAATCTATGTGCACAAGTATCCTCCAATAGGAAAATAGGAGTTGACTTTATGTCCATATGAGACAAAAAGTGTTTTTTTCTCTTTTTATAAAATAAGAATAATGTTTTATTTGTGCAACTTAGGATAAGAGGAAAAGGGGGGCTTTTTATTTATTAAAAGGGAAGGAAATATTCCTTTTAAGTAAATAAAAACTTAGGATAAAATGGTTAGCCCAAGGCAAATAATCGAAAATGATGAAATATGACTTGATCAAGGAAATTGATAGTGTTGAAAAATATTGATTATTGATAAAACTGATTCGGGGTTGATAAATCAAATAAATGGGGCCCAAAGTCTAGGCGACCATTTTTGGGTGCATACAGTTAGTATGGTGACCATTAAGGGAGGGTATTAATATAATAATGTAATGTTTCTAATCGTCATCTTTAGTAAGTTTAGTTTGGTTATCTTTAGCGAGTTTAGTTTTACTAGTTAGTTTCTATTTTTGCATTCAGTCAACGATTGTTTTGTTTAGAAACATCGTCTTGTACTTTTCTATTTAAGGAGACTTTGTCCCCATTATTTAATATCAAACTATCAAGTTTTATAATCGATTAGTCAAATGGTGGTAACACATGTTGTGAATAGGATACGATCATAGATAAGCATTGATAATTACCGTGAATCAATAAAAGGCTAGACCAAGAATTTGAGAATCTTTGATAAGAGGCCAAGTATATATGTCTCCAAGCAATATGTATATTATTAATCAAAGATTATGATCTTCTATGTTAGTGAATAATCGGGTGATGTGTGCAAAAGTATTATGATTAAGAAATGTTTATGACAAACTTTGATTAGTTAGCCTATATCGAGCAATCTACATAATTAGTATATTGGAAGGGTGCAAATGAAGAGAAAGGTCTTGGTGAAGATGTGTCCTTTGAGAGGCATCACTTCAACCAAGCAAAGTATCATGGGAATACAACTTAATTCCTCTTTACCTATTTGGGATCAACATTGAATGGGAGTTCGATCAGAATCAGTGAATAGGACTTTGAAAACCAGATCAGCAAATAAGGCTTGATAGTAGAGTAGCAAATAGGAGGTAGGAGCAGATAGAGCAAACAGCAAGACATTGTTATATCAGATATCAATTCTGTGACTATCATAATCAGATCCTAAGTTATTTCCTCACTATCTATTTTGGGGTTCATCATCAGAGTAAACGAAGAAGGTGTTGATATTGGATCAGCAAAAGGAAATTGAAGAACAGATCAAACAACAGCAAGAACATAATTATACAAAATATTAAATTGTGAACCAGAACCATCTCTGGATATTCTCAATGAAGTGTTGACAATTATATTCCTTGTGTGGAATCAAGGAAGAGATCACTCCTCTCTGAAGTTTCATCCGCCGAGGATTATTGCAAAGCAAGACAATACTTGACAGGGAAGAAGGGGACATTACAACTTTCCTTGGTCTGAAAAGGAGGATGCAACTATTCTTGTATCTTATGGTGATCCAAGGAAAAAGATTCTTAAAAGGGTCATAGCTCATTTACAGTTTATAATGGATGTTGTGCTCTTGTGCCTTTCGGTTCCAGAGGGGGAGGAGGTCATCAATAGGCAAAACTTATTAAGTTATTTGTATTGGGTTCGAGTGCTGCAAGTAGACATGGAGGATAATAGTGTACACACCTTTTTTCTTCCTCATATTATATGACAGATATAGGGAAGAATATTTACAAAAAAGAAGTACAACAACAGAAGCTTGCCAGTGATATCTTATCCGTGTTTGAGTTTTTGACATTCAAACTCTAATTTCTAGGAAATACTTAGGTGCTATGAGATCTGATAAATAAATATGATCTATGTTAATTTGCTTTCTTTTTCTTGTAGTTCTTTTAAAGATTTGGCAGTTTAATTGGGAAAATATAACATTGAAATAACTGTTTGATTACTAGGCAGTATTCTGCAATAATCATTGCAAATATCAATCTTAGAGCAGCTACAATAAGCTCAAGGATACTGTTTTATAATTTTTATTAGACTGTCTACGTTGATCAATAGGCACAGCCTATTAAGTTGTTGGTGGTATTGGCAAACCATTTAACTAATACATTAAATGAAGTACCTTATTCCTTTTGTTTTGTGTGATATTTACAAATAGGAATAATAACAAAACATCTCCGAAAACAGGGCATAGAAAATTCTGATTTTTTATTTGCATGTAAGAAATTCTTCAGCAAACTCATATTTGCTTTCTGATTATTGAACTGATTTTTCTGCTAATATAAATTACTCTAAGTCTGCCCAGAATCTGCTAATATAAAAAGGGTTTTGGAGCAGCTTGTGGAGACGGAAACCTCCATGATCACCTTTGCAGTGGTGAAAGATCCACCAAGGGTGTGGAAGGAAACTCTGTTCCAGCGGTTTCATATGAGCTTAACATCAGTTTTGGAGTGTTTTAGCAGAATTTTCTGAGTGAGCTACTTCCTTGCTAGGCTGCCCCTTCTTGGCATCATTCGGGAAGCTTGGGAGATTCTGTTCTCAGCACTGGTTGTTATGTTTACAAGTTTGTTTTTCATAGATAGTGTAGAAGATTGTTTTTGAATAGTTTCGATGGTGTGAAGGAACTTTACCAGAAAACAGAAGCCCTTGTGGAGCCATCAGCTCACCCCTCGGCATGGATTTTGAAGAATGAAAAAAACTTGGTTCTTGAAGCAATATTATTACCTGTCCTCGGCACCTAGGATGGCAAAAAGGTTTGGAACAATTTCTAGTTTGAAGAGGGCAGTTTTGAAGAATCTGCAAATAACTTTTTGAGTAACCTAAGTGGCTGCCAGCGTAGTGTTCAGACCTACGAGACAATAGATTGGAAGTCCATCATCAAGATTTAGAAGATATTTTCTGAGTATCTTAGAAATTGATATGTAAAGTATTATTCTGATTTGGGTCTCTCTTATTCATATCAAAACTTGTAATTCCAAATCTGAAATGAAATCTAGAAAAATATTCATTTATAGTTGATAGAACTTTCTGAGTATTTGTTAAATTGATTTGTGAAATTGTTTTTGGTATATTTGCTACAAGTTTATTTACAAATAAAAAAAAAGAAATACAGTTTGTGATTTACAAGGCAGATGGTTGAAAGGGACAAGGGACAAGCAAGGTCAGCCAGTCCTGACACCAGAGCAAAGAGGGAATATGACAATTTGATGGACATGATGTCCTAGTTATTAGCACAGATGAGGCAACAGAGTCCATCTCAACACACTATGCAAACTAGTGAGGGGAGTGAGTCCAACAGGAGTACATATTAATGTGCTTCTGATAATAGGGGAACCTGTACAGGTTCAGTGCTTAGACCCGTATAACCTAGGTTTGCTCGTAAGGAGGCAACACAAGTTATGCAGGCTCAAGAGCAAGAGCTCTAGATTTCTATGGCCAAGGATATTACACTACAACACACAGAATATATGACACTATCCCCAGAGCTCAGAGAGATGCTAACATTTGAGCAATTTATGAATTAGAAGCAGAGATTGAGTGCAACAACTAGGATACAGCACAGAGCACCTCAGGTTCAAAGGGACTTTCAGCATGCTATGAGTATCGTAACCTTGTCACATTTTGATGTTAGTAATAAATGCACTGTGAGAGCTTGGGTCCAAAAGTTGGACAACTTTCTTTCTTTGAAGCCTATGCCAAAGGAAGATGCCATCAAGTTTGCTACTTTACACTTGGATGGAGTAGTACACAAGTGGTGATACCATGGTTTGGTGACATTAGGTCACAATCTTATTACCACCTATGATGAGTTTACCAATAGACTTTTCGAACGATTTGACATTAAGGATCCAGAGATGTATTTTAGGGAGCTTGCCCAACTCAAACAATATGGCTCTTTGGAGACTTTTATTTCTGATTTTCAAAGATTGTCTATGATGGTGCCAAGTATCACAGAGAGGAGAGTTGTGGTCATATTTTGTGAGGGGCTTGTGGAGCCCTTACATGGATTGGTTTAGGCATTTGACCCTTCCACTCTTCAAGAGGCCATGAAGCAAGCACGTAATATGGAGTCTGCTGCTCCTAGTAGCAAAACTACATCTAAGTCCTTTTCCTCTAATCAGAACAAGAAACAGCTACAGGATGTAATGGACCAGCCTAGGAGACCTTCTCCAAATTTTCTTGAAGAGACTCTAAATGACTTGAGAAGGAAGAAATTGTGTTTTAAATTCAAAGGGCCTTGGGAACCAGGTCATAAGTGCCCTATGAAGGACAAAGTTAATTGAATGGAGAACTAGTATGTTGACGAAACCAATTTTGAAGATTCTGGTCAACAGATTGATCCAAAGGCAAAAGAGGCAAGAAATACATCCAATTAGACAGATGGAGAACTAGAAGATGCGGCTCCCATAGCACAACTCTCTTGCATCCAAAAACGTGGTTTGTTCACAATTAGGGGAGTTTTGGGTGGACAACATGTGATTACTTTGTTGGACAGAGGGCACATAACTTCATTGATGAAGGGTTAGTTGCTAAGAGAGGACTCAAAGTTGAGGGTGAAAGTTGCAGATGGCTTCATACTCACTTGTAAGTGAAGGACCCCCAACTTGACCATTCAGTTTAATGATTACAAGTTCTAGGCTGACTTCTATGTGGTTAGTTTGGGAGAGATGGATGTTGTACTGGGTATGACATGGCTATGATCTATTGGAGAATTCTACTCAATTTTCAAACGTTGGAAATGAGGTTTGAGGTTGGTGGAAGGAAGCATGTGCTTAGAGGAATGTCTGGTGGAAGTTTGAAGAAAGCTTCACTTAGAAGGATGGAGCAACTCATTCAGAATGCTCCAAAAGAATGGGATGGTCCTGGAATCAAGGAAGACAAGTGTAAGTTCTGAAACTAGTTCTCATCATAGTAATAGTTTACCTTCCTTGTATGATCACTAGCAGAGGAATGAACTTCGGGTGTTTGTAGATAATCCATTGTTTGAGATGGGTGCTGACTTGACTCATGACAGTCTCCTTATGGAGTTAGAATGTGATTCCCAACCTGATATTGAATGATATGCCTTCGCTGATAAGTCAGAAATTTCTTTGAGTGCAAGTATTTTTTATCATGGAAGCTGCAAATTACAGTGTTCAGAAAGCTCATTGACTTATCCTTATAAAGAGGATAATTCTGTGATTGGGAAGGTTGCTGTCCCAATTTTAAAACATGCAGAAAACTCAGTTTTTCTGATTATGAACAGTTTAAAATACTTTGGGACAGTAATTGACATCTATAAAAGTGAAATTGGGAGTGTTGTATCAAAAGGTGGTTTATTCATGATGAAAAATAAACTCTCGACCACATTTGGCTCCAATGGTTATGTTGGCATGCAAGTTTCTGTGATGAAGGATGAAGAAACAATTTTCGATGATATTTGGGAGAATGGGAACTTGGTCAATCCAAGTTGGGTGAGCTTTGAACCAGGCAATGAGCAAACATTTCTCATGGGGCAGTGTGTTAAAGTAGGGATTTCAGACTTCATGCATTTAATTCCAGATCATACTTTGATGGTTGATGGCTGCCCTACCCTGCTGATCATCACTTTTCTTGATTGCAACTTGTTAGTTGTTTGAATGGAGTTGGATGCAAGTACTCGTTGATGATGCAAGTACTTGTTGATACTAATAGATGGGCTTTATACGAATGATAGATATATGTCAAGTTGATGTAGCACAATTCAGCCCTGGGTGGATAGATTATGATATTTCTAGTAGAGTAATGCTGGAGAAACCACTCTTGTATCTAAATCTATTTGGGATTTGGGAATTGATTGGTGTATTTGAATTCACTGCAAAGTTGACACATGTAATTGCTTATGTGCAAGCAATTTTGGGGAGGGCAAACTGTAATGTCCCCCATTTTTGTGCCTCCCTAAGCAATAGTTAATTAGGGTTAGTCTATAACCAGGACCTTGTAGACTAATAGGATGGATAGAGGATCCGTGAATTGGAGGTATCAGTTATTACCTTGAAATATTTTGAGTAGCCAAGTTTAAACAATTTACGCCTAAGTAATATTATGTTAGAAGGGTGCACTCATAATATGAGTGTAGTTAGAGAAAGAGGTTCTTGGAGAGAGACTGAGGTGCTATGAGTTGGCACCTTTTTTGGAGATAGAAAAGAGGAGCTATGAGCTAGGTGCCCTTTGAGGAGAAAAAAAAGGAGACTATAATAAAAATAAAAAAAGAGAAAAGAATAGTCACTTTACTTGGGGGCTACTCCACCTAAGTTGGAAATAATAAAAAAATAGAATTAAATCGGATTTAAGTTGGAAACCCTAAGAAAACCCTAATTAGGGCGCAAGAAAGAGGAGAAGGCTTATAAAAGCAACTTGGGGTCATTTCAAGGATATATGTTTTGATTATTATTTCTCTTTGCCTCTTGAGAGGAGCTTGGCAAAAACTAAGGGTTTTGGAGCAGCTTGTGGAGACGGAAACCTCCATAGGCGATCACATCTGCAGTGGTGAAAGATCCACCAAGGGTGTTGAAGGAAACTCTGTTTCAAGGGTTCCTTTTGAGCTTAAAATCAGTTTTGGAGTGTTTTAGCAGAATTTTCTGCATGAGCTACTTCCTTGCTAGGCTGCCCCTTCTCAGCATCATTCAGGAAGCTTGGGAGTGTCTGTTCTCAGCACTGGTTGGTATGTTTACAAGTTTGTTTTTCCTGGATAGTGTAGAAGATTGTTTTTGAATAGTTTCAGGGGTGTGAAGTAACTTTACCAGCAAACAACAGCCCTCAAGGAGCCATCAGCTCACCCCTTGGGGTGGGGTTTGAAAGAGGAAAAAAGCTTAGTTCTTGAAGCAATATTACTGCCTCTCCTTGGCACCTAGGACAGCAAAGAGGTTTGAAACAGTTTCTAGTTTTAAGAGGGCAGTTTTGAAAAATCTGCAAATAAATTTCTGAGTAACTTAAGTGGCTGCCAGTGTAGCGTTCAGACCTACAAGACAACAGATTGGAAGTCCGACAAGATTTAGAAGATACTTTCTTAGTTTGTTAGAAATTGATATGTAAAGTATTATTCTGATCTAGGTCTCTCTTATTAATATCAAAACTTATGATTCCAGATCTGAAATTAAATCTAGAAAAATATTGTTTAAGGTGGTTCTTTGGTATTTCCTTTCATATATGTTATATCTAGCTGATAGAACTTTCTGGGTATTTGTTAAATTGATTTGTGAAATTGGTTTTGGTATATTTGCTACAAGTTAATGAACAAATAAAAAAAAAAAGAAATATAGCTTGCGATTTACATTGCTCTAGATTAGGGTGGGATATTTCACTATCACCGTCTTTGTGAGATTACTAGGATTATGGCTCCTGAGGTTCTCTTTGAAGATGACATAATGAGGGAGATTCTACGATTGATTGTGGAGAGCTTTCATGGGTTACATGATGTCCAAGGCCTACCTTAGGTAAGAGGGTTAAGATTTTAGAAATTATGTCAAGAGTGAGGTCATTTATCATTATGATTGATTTCAAATGTAATGGTTTGATTCTTCAAATGTTTCGATGCTTCCTAAACAAAATCATAAAACATCATTTAGACAATGTGAGAACTAGCATACAAATTATTTTGTCCTTAATCTTAGATGAAGATGATGATATTTGCAAGTGGTTGTAATCAGACTTGTTGGCCATTTGGAGGAAGGAGCAAGCTATATCGCGTATTTGCTTATAAGTTCTCAAAAAGATGGGTTGAGCACAAAATTGAGAAGTTCAAAAAACTATTGATTGAAGAGGAGATAACTTCATTTGGTTTACAAGTTTCAGGATCTCCAAAAAAGAGCAAGAACCAAATGAAAAGAGAGCAGATTTCTTTCACATGTCAGGAGGCTTGGACACCTGATCACAATTGTGGAGTTGATAAGGAAAAAGATCTATTGCTGCCAAGTAGTGTTGAGGAGAATGGTGCCTTGACTCATGAGGAGAAAGCTAAAACAACTTCGAATATATTTGATATTGGGCGTGCCAAAAGAAAAAAAAGGTTAATGGCTTCAAATCACCTAAGGTTGATATTATGGAGGAAGTGTCAATTGCTACAGGTGAGTCATACAAATTTTTTTATTGGTGACATGTAGATCATTATTGATAGAACTTGTGAAGAGGAAAACTCCATTGATGAATTCATGTGTGATCATAATGCTGTCCTATTATTTCTACATGAAGATAGCATGACATCATCTAGAGAGACAATTGAGTGTGATGGTGATAATGTTCTATAGTTGA
The DNA here is from genome assembly GCA_027943335.1 of Chamaecyparis obtusa. Lineage (NCBI taxonomy): Eukaryota > Viridiplantae > Streptophyta > Pinopsida > Cupressales > Cupressaceae > Chamaecyparis > Chamaecyparis obtusa. The sequence goes on along the minus strand of BSBK01001084.1, from coordinate 927,682 downwards.
GAACAAATCAGGAAATTTAATGTGTGACAACCAGGACAAGTACTGATTATCTTCTTAAGATGATTAATGATTTTTTGAGTCTTATCGATCCAAACAACAACATCCTTCTTGATAAAATCTGAAAAGGAGCTATTAATTAAGAAAATCCCTTCACAAATCGTTTATAGTATTTGCATAGACCAATGAAGCTCCTTAAATGGGACATGTTCTTTGGTGATGGCAAATCAAGCATAGCTTGAATCTTCTCTCTCTGTCTCCACCTTCCCCAATTGCATCCCAAATGTAATAGCTCGGTCATACTGAACTCACACTTAGAGGGTTTTGCAAAAAGGAGGTAGACACTAAGATTCTTAACACCTCATCAAGGTAGAGGCTTTCACAAAAAGGGAGTTAGCCGCTAAGATACTTAACACCTCATCAAGTTGCCAAATATGCTCCTTCCATGGCATGCTGTGTACTGAGACGTCTTCAATGAAAACCAACACAAATTTATGCAACTGCTTGTTGAATACATGGTTCATGCAAGACTAAAAATTAGGTTGAGCATTTGATTATCCAAAAGGCATCACCAAATACTTGAAATGTCCATAGTGGTACTTGAAAGCTTGTTTGTGGACATCTTGCTCTAGGATCCGAATTTGATGGTATCCTAAAATATCTATTTTGGATAAATAGACCGCTCCATGTAGCTCATCTATCAACTCATCAATATGTGGAAAATGATACTTGTTCTTGATGATCTTCTTATTTAGTGCACTATAATCAATGCACATCTTCATAGTTCCATCCTTCTTTACCAAGACAACAGAAGCAACGTGGCTAGAACTAGGTCGTATATTTCCTACATTGACTCCCGAATATTCTTCTTAATCTCATCCTTGAATTGTTTAGGATGACAGTAAGGGTCTGTAACAACGTAACAACTCCTTGAATTGTCTAGGATGATGGTAAGGGTCTGTAACAACGTAACAACTCCTTGAATTGTTTAGGATGATGGTAAGGGTTTGTAACAATGTAACAACTTTCTTGCTATCCACAAGCTCAATAACATGATCAAAACCACAATTTGGAGGTAGACCATGCGGTAGATCTAAAAACACCACACTATGCCTGTCCAATAAGCCCCATGTGTCTACATGATATTTACGTTCTCTTGTATCAGTAGACTTATTTGAAATGAAAGACTGCATTGCTCACTCTGTCTCTGATTGCAAAAAAAATATTTGTGATGAGCCCAACTGGCTCTCAATAAAAATCTGGCTTTTATAATTAAATTGCAATTGTTTTTGTATGTGTTTTTCAATACATATAAGAATTTTCATAAACTTTCAAATAACACATGACAATAGTAACAACAATTCAATTCCCAAATGCACTTTGTTTGCACTATCAAATCAGTTTTAAAATCAAATTGTTATTAAATAACAATAACAGTAGTAATGAATAAGTTCTAGGCACCTTGAATATTAAAATGTGACTGCTGTGTAAGAAACGCAGCCCAAAATGAATTGGCACCAGAAAACAATTACTAACTTCTTGATAAAGGCGACATCAAAGCTAACCCCAAGTGCAGCCACGATTTACATTCCAAAGCAAGAACCCTAAACTCGGTTCTTAACTTGCAACCTCAATTCCCAGCCAATGTACGACACTGTTATGACAGTACAGCAGCAGCGGAATTCTGCACGACTCCTTCACAAAACAGTATGACAGCTTTGGTAGATGCTTGCAAACACAATTAATTGCTCACCAATCCCTGCTGAAACCTCACAATCTGAATTGCATTAAAAAAAATGAAAGAATTCTCTCCAAGATGAAGACCGAATTCTTCAAACCCTTGTTCTCCTGCAACAATTTCAAAATTCTCTTTCAAGCAGAATTTTCACACAACAATTTTATCAAATCCCCAATTGCATTTACAGCTCCGCAAATATCCAGCAAAGAAAATTGTTATTCTCTCCAATTTAAAGACCAAATATCAAAGCCCTAGCTCTCCATGAGAAAAATTGCTTTTCTCCTTCAAAGAAACTTTTCACACTTCACAAATTTTTAATCAAAATGACATAAGGTGAGAAGAATGATTTTTTCATGTTATATTTATAAGCTTTATGAAAAAGCTTCCACTTCACACTTCTCACTAATGTGGCTTCTTCAACACACCATCGTTTTATAACATTAAAGTCATAAAGTTATTAAATTAACATAACTTAATTTAATAACCACATTAAAACATGAAGCCACTGAAACTTCCTGACAAAATAAATCTAACTTTTGACAACAGAGCCCCGAGCTCATACGGCCCTGCCAGAAATAGCCATCTGACCAAAATAGAATTACTATAAATAGTAAGTATCTCAAACTGGAGATTTTGCAGAAGAACTCTGAAACATCTGAAACTCCTGCACAGGCACCTTGCTAAACATAGCCATACCTAAAATACCACTTACTAAAAATAGTAAGTCCACCAATCTGAACCCAACGAAGAACAATCCTGACATCTAAAATCTCCAGAGTGGACCCCTCTGACAATTTGATTAGCTTACGAGGGTCACCAAACTAAGCTAATCCCAAAGTCTGAAAAACGGGGACATTACAATATCTCCATCCTCTTAGTTGAGATGACTCTAGGAGCATCTGAAGATAAGCCTTGTAATACAACCTTTAGACCATTTGTTGTGAAACTTAAGTTCTTATTTTTAAAATCCGTGAGATATGACTTATAGTATGCAACCACTGAACACGCAACACAATGGTCTCATCAATTTCGATCACATAAAAGTCATCAGTAAGAGAGTAATTGCCCAAAGTCATACTCAATTGTGGAACACGATTAACATGTACGCAATGTGCCATTCGCTGTCCACACACAAAAATCATCATGCTCCTCAACTTGCAAACCTTGCTTCTTCACATAGGATGGATCAATGAATTTGTCTGTAGCCCCACAATCAATCAGTAGTAAGTACAATAGCTTGCTGTTATTGCATAATGCCCCTTACACTGAAGGTGTTATAACAATGAGTGGTAGTGTGCTATTGCACCCTCCATCTGTGCCAAATCACTGTGATGCTCATTTGTGCTTGTCTCCCCATCCATCTGCTCATGCTACTCATCAAGAACATATGTCTTCTCCATCTCATCATCACTAGGTTCCTCAAAGACCTCAATCTAGTGGGCATTACCCCCACTTCTACACTTATGTCCAGGTCTCCAATTGTCATGTCCCCTATTGTGATGATCCTCTTTACATCACAACTCAATTTTGTGAAGTCTCTCAGAGAGACAAAATTGCAACAGACTATTGACAGTCCGTTATTTATGGAAATGTCTGATACAATTCGAAGACATTATAGATATATAGAAATAGCAATTATATAGCAAGTGCTGAAGCTTTAGCTGGTCCTTTCCCTTGGTAAATGCTATCACTCAGCTCCAGCAAGCAATACAAGCAATCAACAACAAAGACTGTCAGTTTGGCCATATACAATTGTAAATGCAAACTGAACTTCTATCAAATCTAAACTGTAGTAAAATAACTCAAGTATTTGTCTCTGTTATATAACTATATATTTGTTGTTAAGTCTGAGATTTAATATTTATTTATAAAATGCCAGTCGATGATCTTGCACACTTATCAATTTCTGTATGTCTATCATCGATCAAACTGCAACTATATATAAGGTGAAGTGACTGGGAAGAGTCATGTCTATGATAGGCGTGACTACTCAGGGAGTCGCACCTATCATAGGCGTGACTGTTCGCAACAGTCCACACACCTCTTCAATATACTATGTGGTGATTTGAATACAACCCGATACTAATGTTAATCGGGGTTTGATCAACATTCGACTATTTAACACTTAAAGTCGGCGATATATTACATAGTCGACGGTGTATGGTTAGTTTATATCATTCGATCATATAATATATTTCATATTAATAATTAATAATAATGTTATTAATATAATAATATTAATATTAATAATAATGATATCAATTATATTGATATTATTATTATTATTATTACTATATATAATTTATAATTGATATTCTATCTGATCGAAGCTACAATAATTGACACTCCCTCTTAGCTTGGGAGGATAGACATATCACAATAATATCTGACTTATAATAAGTTACTCAACTTGTGAAATAAGCATTCTCATATTATCGGTCATGAAGTATAACATATCTCAAGATAAAAAGTATCTCTCATGAATGATCACATATCACATATCTCATGATATGATTCATCACATATCTCGTGATAAATAGTATTACATATCACATACCTCGTAATATGAATTATCACATATCTCGTGATAAATAGTATCACATATCACATACCTCGTGATATGAATTATCACATATCTCGTGATAAATAGTATCACCTATCTTGTGATACTAAAGGATATACTATGCTTGAGATCATTACATTCTCCTTATATATCCTAGTTATGGTATGTGCACTAACATTACGTCGCATAATGTCTACCATAACTACTGATATCAAGTCACATGATATTAGTTTACTGAACATTATAAGATCGTCACCTTACAATGTTAAATACAAGTGTTAGTTGTCCAAAAAGTCGTCACCTTTTAGAAACATACACAGGAAGGGTAGGCCCATAAGGTCAGAGTCACACATATGACAAAAGAAGTTTTCACATTAAACATCTTTTAATATATTAGTACAAATCGATTTAAAAATTTACATTTCAATCATACCAAGTTTCTTTTAGAAGTGATCAACTTTCACCTTTAGAAGGGGTTTGGTAAGAATGTCTGTCGTTTGATCTCTTGTATTGATATACTCCAACTAAATTGCGTTCCTTTCTACCATGTCTCTCACATAGTGATAAGGAATTTCAATATGCTTAGATCTATCATGAAATACTGGATTCACTGACAACTTGATACAACTTTGGTTGTCACAGTGGATGACAGTTGGATTCACAGGTTTACTGAATAGTCCCACAAGCAGTTTCCTGAGCCATATTGCTTCTCTAGCAACCATAGATGCTACAATATATTCAGCTTCTGTAGAGCTCTGAGCTACTGAGGATTGTTTTCTGCTAATCCATGATATCATAGTTGATCCTAAACTGAAACATCCAAAGGTGCTCTTCCGATCAGTTACACTTCCTGCCCAATCTGAATCTATGAATCCATGAAGGTCAAAGTCAACCTTCTCATACTTAAGGCCATAATTAATAGTACCCTGAAGATATCTTAGTATATGCTTCACAACCACAAGATGTATCTCCTTGGGCTCACACATAAACTGAAGGCATTTACAACATAGCATATACCAGGTCTGGTATTAACCAAGTGCATCAAGGATCCAATCATTTGCCTGTAGAGTAAGGGATCTGTTGACTGAGAATCTGTTGTTGCTTCCTTTAGTTTATGAAGGTTTGTTTCCATGGGAGTTGACATAGGTCTGCAGTTCATCATGCCAAATCTCTTTAATATATCAATAGTTTACTTCCCTTGATTCAAAACATATTGTCTGATTTCTGCCAGACTTCAAGTCCAAGGAAATAGTGTAAGAGACCTAGGTCCATCTCAAATTCTGAGGCTAGATCTTTCTTACATTGTTTAATAAGGTGATCTTCTTCTGTAACCAATAGAGCATCAACATATAATATTAATATAAATATATCACCTTTGCTTTGTTTGAAGTAAAGATTTGGATATGCATCATTCTTAGAGAAACCTAATCCTATGAGATATTTGTCAATCCTTTCATACCAGGCCCTGTGAGCCTGTTTAAGTCCATATAGAGCTTTCTTTAATTTACACACGTGATTTTGCATTGTGAATTTCAAACCCTTCAGGTTGTTCTAAGTAGACTTCTTCTTCAATGGTTCCATTTAAGAAAGCAATTTTTACATCCATTTGATGCACTTTCCATCCCTTGGTTGCTGTAATGGCAAGGACTGCTCTAACTAAGGTGTATCTTGCAACTGGTGCAAATTTTTCCTCATAGTTGATTCCCTCTTTCTATGAAAAACCTCTGGCTACAAATCTTGCTTTGCATTTCTCTATACTACCATTTGCAGCATGCTTGATTTTGAAGAGCCACTTAGAAGAAACAACAAATTTCTCTTTTGGCCTGGGTGCTATCTCCCACACATCATTCTTTAGAATGGATTGATATTCTTCTGTCATGGCATCCTTCCATACTTGGTGCTGAAGAGCTTGAGTAACATTGGTAGGTTCAGATTTTATGAGCTCACTCATCAAGGCCACATAACTAGAGAATCTCTTAGGTCTTTTACTCTCTCTAAAAGTCCCTGATGGAGCTGCATAAGTCTTTGCTTCTTCCATTGTTTTGGTAGCCCAAAGTGGTCTTCTTTTAGGATTTTCCAAAGATGTGATTTGTTCTTCATTTCTATCTTCCTCAGGATACTCCCTCTGAATCTTAGGGGTGGGATCCTCTTCTAGATCCATGGGGGAAGTTTGAATTTCAGACTCAATAGAATTTCTAGCCCTTTTAAAAGCTATGTCTTCCTCAAAAATCACATCTCTGCTTAGTTCAATTTGTCTCTTACCAGGCATGTATATTCTATAGGATTTTGAAGTTTCACTATAGCCTACGAAAATAACTTTTCTCCCAGAAGGTTCTAGTTTAGTCCTTTTCTCTTTGGGTACATGATGTAGACAGGACACCCAAATATTCTTAAGTGACTAATGTCTAGTTTTATACTAGTGAAGGCTTCTTCAGGAGTTTTGTCGTCAATATGGGAGTGAGGACATCTGTTCTGAATGTAGACATCAGTGCTAGAGGCTTCAACCCAAAGTGAAGTTTCTATATTTTGATCAAGTAGCATAGCCTTGGTAGCTTCTACAATTGTTCTGTTTTTCCTTTCAGCAACGCTGTTTTGTTGAGGGTTGTAAGGTACAATGAACTCCCTCTTAATCTCAACACTTTAACAAAATTCTTTAAAGATGTCTGATGTATATTCTTTTCCATTATCTGTCCTTAGGGTTTTTACTTTTCTCCTAGAAGAATTTTTCGTAAGGGATTGGAATTCTTTGAACCTTTTAAGGATCTCCTGTGATTCTTTACATTTAAGAAATTAGATCCATGTTTTTTTGGAGAAGTCATCAACAAAGATTACATAGTAGAGAAACCCTCCTAATGAAGGTACAGACACAGGTCCACATAAATTTGAGTGGACTAATTCTAAAACATTATTTGTTTTTCTAGTACTATTTTGAAAAGACCCCTTAGTTTTCTTCCCTAAGGCACACCCCTTGCATACCCCTGAATTGTATTGTTTGAGTTTGGGTACACCTGTGACTATAATGATTATGAACAGATTGTTTGTATATATTGAATGAAATTACAAAGAGCCTAGATGCTCATATATACACTACCAAAGTTACAAAGAATAGCTACTATCTAAAGGTAGATTGCAAAAGAATTGTTATAGCAAGATAGAGCATTAAAGAAACTCTCGAATATTAGAAACATTCTAATACCCTCCCATAATTCTCAATCTGTCAATAACACCAATAGCCTCCCTGAATTTTACAAATTTATCAGAACTGAGAGACTTGGTGAAGATATCAGCGGACTGCTCTAAGGTAGAGACATACAACAGCCGAATAGATTTGTCTTCAACCAGCTGACGAATGTAATGACAATGTGTTTCGACATGCTTGGTTCGTTTATGGAAGACCGGATTCTTGGCCAGTTTGAGCACTCCCTGATTATCATAGAATAGAGGAGTCGGTCCTGATTGAGGAACATGCATATCTGCAAGCATCCGTCGAAGCCAAACGGCCTCACAAGCTGCTTTAACTGCTTAGTGATACTTTGCTTCGGTGGACGACAGAGCCACTACCTGCTGTTTCTTACTCGTCCATGTGACAGCACCGGACCCCAAATTGAACACATCCAGCGGTAGACTTACGATCATCAACAGAACCGGCCCAATTTGAGTCTGTGTAGCCACATAGTGTAGGAGCAGAACTCTGAGTGTATAGAAGACCATAGTCAAGAGTACCGCTAACATAGTGCAGGACATGCTTTGCAGCTTTCCAATGATCAATCTTGGGCGCTGTCATAAAGCGGGATATGTAGCTTACCGCAAAACTAATGTTAGGTCTAGTGGCAGTAAGGAAAATGAGGCTGCGCACTAGTTGTCTAAACAAAGATTCATCCACAACAGGTGAATCGGACTCAGCTGATAATTTGAGCTCGGGTTCCATAGGGGTGGGAGCAGGTTTGCAATCCTGCATTCTGAACCTCTCCACAAGACTTATAGCATACTTGGACTGAGAAAGAAAGATATTGTGCTCAGTCTTCCAAACCTCAACTCCGAGACAGTAGTGCAAGAGTCCCAAATCTATCATATCAAAAGTGCGACACAAATCTTGTTTGATTTCAGTGATCAAATGTGCTGAACTTCCAGTGATGATCAAGTCATCCACATAGACAACTATAAACAATACATCATCACCTACATGTTTGATATACAGGTTTGAATCCGATGGACTCCTTTGAAAACCATGATCGGTTAGGTATTTATCAATTTTCATGTACCAAGCCCGAGGAGCTTGTTTCAGACCATAGAGAGCTTTGACAAGTTTACAGACTTTGTGTTCCTGACCAGCAACCTTAAATCCAGAAGGTTGCGTCATGTAGACCTCTTCCTGTAAGTCACCATTCAAAAAAGCACTCTTAACATCCATCTGATGAACTTTCCAACCAAACTGAGCTGCTAAGGCAAGAACAAGTCGTATGGTACTCATTTTAGCTGTGGGAGCAAAAGTCTCGTCATAATCAATACCTTCCCTTTGTGAGAACCCTCGAGCAACAAGACGAGCCTTATACTTGTCTAAGGTTCCATCAGCTTTGTATTTTACCTTGTATACTCATTTGCAGCTAATGGGCTTCTTCCCTGCAGGAAGATCAGAAAGGACCCAAGTGTGATTTTTCTGAATACTCTGAAATTCAGCTTCCATAGCCTGTTCCCACTCAGGTACACCTTTAGCTTCGGAATAAGTCTGGGGCTCATGAACACTATGAATGTTAGCCATAAGAGCAAAATTAACTGTAGGTTGTTGTTTGCTCTTGTTTTTAGAAACTCTACCTTCGATGAGCTCATCATCCTTGAGGTCACTAATAGTTTTAACCCACCATTTGGGCCGGAGAGTAGAAGAACCAATCTCTGGAGGAGCTGGAGGAGGTTCAAGAGCAGCAACAGGGGCAGGGAGAGGATCATGTTCGGGGGCCTCAACAGGATCAGCATCAGGTGCCCCAGGGCGAGTATTATCTATATCATCCTTCCCATCAGGTGGTGCTAAAGGAAGAGGAACATTGGGAGGCTATTCCTCAGAACAGTGCTCAGAAGAGGACAGAAAAGGTCCTCGAGTTTCATCAAAAACAACATCACAACTAAAGATAAGATGATCAGTGTCGATATCTATCAATCTGTAGGCTTTATGGTTGTCATTGTACCCTGTCATCATGAGTCTCTGACTCTTGGAATCTAATTTTGAGCGTTTAGCATCAGGAATCCAAACATAAGCAAGAGAGCCAAAAATCTTCAGGTGGCTGATATTGGGCTTACGACCAGACCACAACTCTTCTGGAGTTTTGTTCTTGACAGCCTGAGTAGGGGAACGATTAAGAAGGTAAATAGCAGTAAACACTGCTTTTGCCCAATACTTATGAGGAACACTCCTGTGTTGTAACATAGAACAAGCCATCTCAACAATCGTACGATTGCGACGCTCAACAACACTGTTTTGCTGAGGAGTGTAGGGTGTGGTGAATTGGCGTTTGATGCCATGTTCAGTACAAAAATCGGAGAATGCAGTAGAACAAAATTTCCCTCCATTATCTGTTCTAAGAGAAATGATATTGCAGCCAGACTCGTTTTCAACCAATGACTTAAAGTTCTGAAATGTACTAAAAACATCTGATTTGTGTCTAAGAAAGTACACCCACATCTTTCTACTAAAATCATCAACAATAAGCAAAAAATATTTGCAACCAGTAACTGAAGGTGTATTCATAGGACCACAAATATCAGCATGAAGTAATTGAAGTACCTGAGATGCACGCTAGGAATCTCCATCTTTGAAGGTGTTGGCTAAATATTTTGTAGGTAGTCGTAGACACACTACTTGCAAAATGGAATATTTAGGCACAGTGTGTGAGAAATAATCTCTCCTCTCAACTTAGGGGAGGCACCCTTCTTATTGTATCTAATTCAACTAACACTTAACAAGAAACTCAAATTTAATCTAAATTGGGTGTTTCACGTATCACTTCCTCTTTCTTCAGGAAGGATTTCACTTTCACGAAGATAAACTTTTATAATTTCACCTTTAAGAACTAGTTGGAGCAATAATACCAATAAACTTAAAATTAACCGAAAGATTAATTGTTAAGCGTACCAGTTAACTATAAACTAAGGAATATATATAAGCTCAGAGACTTATACACTATCCTGAAGAGATTTTAAACTATAAAGCAGCAATATGACAAGCACAAAGACTTAAACACATGAAGCTTCTTTCCTATTCATAGTAACGTATGAACCACAACTCAAAGACTATGTATTCACTTTCAACTAACTCAAATTGATAATTATAGCACAAAGTCTACACAAAATCAGATTCAAGGGTCTCTTTATAACAACACAAATAATTCCACAAATCTCCTCAACTCAAAGATTGGAAAAACACTTGCTTTTTATTCACTCAAAAATCAGCTTGCACAAATTAAAGCAAAGTTTGAACTTGCACAATTTCTCTAGAGTTTTCTTGCAATGCATAAAGATAAATATTTACAATGAGCCCTCCTATATTTATAGGAGAGAGGCTATGAGAAAAATATGGAAAACTAACTACCTAAGTTTGACTTATTCAACGTTACAGTCCTCTGTAATGTGATTACATGTAGCAAGATATGTAATTGCAAATTTTTGCTTTACATGTTTCTTTACATTTGTATTTGCAATTTTATGCTTTACATGTAACTTGTCAAAACTAAAAATAACAATGCATATCTAAAATCCTAGAAAGCAATGAGAAACCTATTTGAGTGCTTAAAGCACTCTTCTTTTCAATCTTCTTCATTAAGTGCCATGAAAACCTGAAACATGTGAATGCTCTCTTGAATTTCATTTGGATTTGGCACAATGGTATTGTTTGTAACCACAGTTGTCTTGAGAATCGTATCGAAGCATCTGGAAATTGCAGCATCACTTTCCTCAAGAACAGTTTGAAGAAGATTGAGTGAATTTTGATGATTCACAAGCTTGTGAATAGATGCCAGTGTAAAATGATCCACCTCAAGTTCAAGATGAACCATTAACAGGAATTCTGAGATCGTATCATCTTCTGTCATCACCTTTTGATCATTATTTATCAATGTGCATGAAATCTTCATAAACTGAGTAATAATTTTCAGCTCTTTTTTGGCACATGTCTTTATAGCCACCTCTAGATCTTCTACAAGGTTTTCAATGACCTGGCCTCTATTCACCAATAGCTCTTTGGATCTAATGTAGTTCTCACAAGAAGGTATTACCCCATTCTCACATAGCATCTCCAGTTTCAGATCTAAAAACTTATTCCAAATTTCCAAGTCTTTTCCAAGTGACTCCAAGTTTTGACTGAAATTTCCTAAAACTTCATTCGACTGAGATGTCACCATTCTGGCATAAGTAATCATTTGGAGTGCTCTTTTTATCAACTCTGTTCCCTCTGCCATCATCTGATTCACCCATGTATCAATGGCCGTAGCCATTTCTCCAGCCCTCTCAACCTGTTTAACAGATTCTTCTGCAATAGAAGACGCTAGTGGATCAACCTGCTTTGAAACTCTAGTAACCTTTCGAATTACCGCCTTGAGTAATTCATTATGTTCCTTGAGCTGATTTTTCTTCCTTTTAAGCTCATCGCACTCCTGTGCTAGCAATGCTACAGACTCTTGAGCATCGTTGATCAATCCAGCATGTGTCTGTTTGCCCAACTCCACCCTGGTGATGTTAAAATCAGCCAATTGCATCTCATCACGGGGTTTTTCTGTAAGAGGTTCTGCAATCTCCATATATTTAGTTTTATTCTTGTCCATTCTAACCCTTGAAACTGTTTTGGCTCTCTTAACACCCTTGGCCTTAACTTGTTTCAGTTGCTCAAAGTCAAAAATATCTGGTAAAACTTCCTGTTTTTTTCTCTTTGGAACAGCAGCACTAAGCCACGAAGGAAGATCGGATAAAATAGCAGGAGTTCCTTCAGATGCAACTTGTGATATGTTAGATTGAGTACACGCTATGATGCTTACAATGGTTGGTGCCTCAGTTTGTATGGCAGCAGGAGTAGGTCTTGTAGTGATGTGTGACATTGATTCTGACATGAACCTGTCAAAGTCACTAAGAGAAGAATACCCTTCCATTGAAGGGTGGGTGTACATGGGCAAGAAACATAAGAGAAAACACCGACTATGTTGTCATGTGGCATATTCGGAATAGGAGTCAATACTGTTGAAAATGAATCAACATCAGAATCAATCATGAAACTAGGTGCATCTGCAAGAATGAACTCTTGTGTAGTCTCTGCAAGGGTAGATTGTGTATCCGGTATTTCTAGAAGTACTTTTACTTCATCCTCTTGTTGATCATCTTCAACTTCAAGATTTTCTTATATTACCACCTTTTCTTTACTTGAACTTTCTCAGGTTTTCTCCTTTGATTTCAATTTCAATTTTACTGTGGTCCCTGAAGAAGATGCATTATCTTTGTTCTTACCTTTCACTTTTGATTTCCGGCCCATAGGTCCAATTGTATCATCATTTGATCCTAATTTAAATCTTTTCATCTTAATACCATACCGCCTGAGCCAAGCGTGAGTATTAGCCATGCTTGACTGAAATCTGTCGGTTATGGAGAAATTTTCTTTTAACGACCATTGGATTGAAAGGAGGTCCTGAGATGCAACCTTTGCTACTTGGTATTCTGGATCTAATATGTCTCCATCATCTTCCATTCCTTCAGGAATGTCAGCAAGATCGATATCAATGATTTTATCCCTCATGCCCCGATAATCAAAGTCAGCTCTGATCTTGAACCTTTTCAGTTTGATCTCCTGCAATTCAGTTTCCATTGCTTTAGCCTTTACCGTGGAAGTAAGTGAATACCTACCAATTACCAAGGGATGCTGAGTAGAAATTGCAAATCCGGCTTTATGAGATGTAGATTGTTTAGCATGTACATACATTAGCTGTCTTCCCAACTCCATTAGAACAATCTTATCAGTCGGATACCTTGGCAACATATAAGGATGATCATCAAAACATCCGACTCTTATGTAGGTGAAAGTCGGAAATTGTAAGAACATACATCCATATTCATTAACCTTCCTCCACGCTGCCTCTGAAACCCTTCTATTCTCAAGTGTTTTATCAAACAAATACATGAAATTTCCGAAGAAGGCATCCTGAAGTCTACGATAATGATGTCTACCTGTAACCATGGGTAATTGACTGTAGTACCCCCATACTGGCAACCTGCTTCTGTCTCCCTCATAGGATAACCCTGGTAATGCTCGGAAGGATGCAGCAATGTACACAAGATATGAATTCATATAAAATGTATGAGTAGTAGGTACCTCTGTCAATTGCTCACACAATGAATCACTGATCAATTCTACCCATAAAATCTTTTGCTTTCCTTTTTTGACGATGGCAATATACTGAAACATCCAAGGCTCGAAAACATTAGACTTCTTCAACCCCCGCATTCTAACAAGAAGAGTAATCATATCATTGATATCTTCTTTGAACTCAGTTCTGTACAAAGTTGCAAGCCATCGGGTTGAGATTGATTGCCTCGGTTTAATGAACCAGACAGTATTGATCTCTCTTTTGCAGTCATCTTCCATTTTATTGTAGTACTCTAAAGCTTTCTCATGGGTAATATTTGCATATACTAGAGCGAAAGGAACATGGAAAACTTTGTCAATGGCTTCTGCATCTAACCTGATAACAATCTGACCTTTAGAATCCTTGATTGTCCAGGTTTCTTTGTCAAAATGTGCTACACATGCCATAATGAACTCGGGTTCCAATATTGCTACAGGAAAAGTTGAGAGTAAGTGTATATGACTTTTAAGAATTTTCTGCATCTCATCCATTGGATTTGCAACCTCTATTCTTTTAACAAATTCAGTCATATCCACATGCCCAACTTCCGTATCTTTAATTTCATCCAGATTTGAAACCACTGAGGTAGGAACAACAGAAGTCAGGTATTTATGAAATTTGAATTTCATTATTTTCCCTGGTGTAGTGGTTGGCTCTTCTGTCATCTGATGAACACCTGTTTTATCAAGATGAAAAGATCAAAATAATGCAATGTTAGAAAATGTTGACGTTAAGGCTCACTCCGATTTTGAAACTGGATAAAGCAAAAAGTGGAAAACATTGTAGTTCGGGGATTTTTGGGTAAACTGCAGATTTGACTGCATGTAGTTCAACAAGTTTCGGGTTTTCATGGCACTTAATGAAGAAGATTGAAAAGAAGAGTGCTTTAAGCACTCAAATAGGTTTCTCATTGCTTTCTAGGATTTTAGATATGCATTGTTATTTTTAGTTTTGACAAGTTACATGTAAAGCATAAAATTGCAAATACAAATGTAAAGAAACATGTAAAGCAAAAATTTGCAATTACATATCTTGCTACATGTAATCACATTACAGAGGACTGTAATGTTGAATAAGTCAAACTTAGGTAGTTAGTTTTCCATATTTTTCTCATAGCCTCTCTCCTATAAATATAAGAGGGCTCATTGTAAATATTTATCTTTATGCATTGCAAGAAAACTTTGGAGAAATTGTGCAAGTTCAAACTTTGCTTTAATTTGTGCAAGCTGATTTTTGAGTGAATAAAAAGCAAGTTTTTTTCCAATCTTTGAGTTGAGGAGATTTGTGGAATTATTTGTGTTGTTATAAAGAGACCCTCGAATCTGATTTTGTGTAGACTTTGTGCTATAATTATCAATTTGAGTTAGTTGAAAGTGAATACATAGTCTTTGAGCTGTGGTTCACACCGTTACTAAGAATAGGAAAGAAGCTTCATGTGTTTAAGTCTTTGTGCTTGTCATATTGCTGCTTTATAGTTTAAAATCTCTTCAAGATAGTGTATAAGTCTATGAGCTTATATATATTCCTTAGTTTATAGTTAACTGGTATGCTTAACAATTAATCTTTCGGTTAATTTTAAGTTTATTGGTATTATTGCTCCAACTAGTTCTTAAAGGTGAAATTATAAAAGTTTATCTTCGTGAAAGTGAAATCCTTCCTGAAGAAAGAGGAAGTGATACGTGAAACACCCAATTTAGATTAAATTTGAGTTTCTTGTTAAGTGTTAGTTGAATTAGCTGCAATAAGAAGGGTGCCTCCCCTAAGTTGAGAGGAGAGATTATTTCTCACACACTGTGCCTAAATATTCCATTTTGCAAGTAGTGTGTCTACGACTACCTACAAAATATTTAGCCAACAGAAGGGAGCCCGATGTTGTTTGCCAGCTTGACAAGTGTCACATACTCCAAGGTGTTGCGTCTGAATCAAAGGTAGACCAGAAACAAGTTCCTCCCGGGACAGTTGAGAGAGATATGGGATGTTGAGATGTCCATATTGCTGATGCCACAAAGTACTGAGAGATAAATCATGAGCTGCCATAGCTATTTCAGGAGAATCACCAGTGTCAGTAAGCCGATATAGGCCATGATCCTCTAGACTAGAAGCAACAGTAAGACGAGTTGCTCGATCAATAATGGAACATTTGTGGGCACTGAACACCAAATCCAACTAAGGAGAATTTCTCATGATCTGACTCACAGAGAGCAGATTGAGCGCCATACCAAGAACGTAGCATACATTGAGAAAGATGAGCTGACACCCACCAGACTATATCTGAACATTTCCTCTGCCAATAATTTTGAACTCCTCTCCTCTACCAAAGACAATTGAATCACTATATGGATAGAAGTTTGTAAACTAGTCACGCCGATGAGAAAAATGACGTGAAGCACCAGAGTCAATATACCAAGCAGACGACCGGACTAAATCAGAAGGGCTTTTAGCCATAAAAGCATAGAAAGTAGACTCCTTTTTTTTAGAATGTTCAACAACATTTGCCTGTTGATTTGACCCTCCCAACTTCTTTTGTTCGGAAGCGAGTCGCTAACGGCAATCTTTCTTCATGTGGCCACACTTATGACAATAGTGACACTGAACAGTCTTCTGCTGAGAACTGCCTGAGAATTGATGTGAACTGCCCTGTTGTGATGACTGAGAAGACTGAAATTTTGCTGCAAAGGCTTGTTCTGACGAGGATGAGGAAGTACGGTTACCAAATTGCTGCTTCCAACGATCCTGCTGTAGGAGTTTGGTGCACAACTCTGGAAATTTCAGATCAACATTAGCTGAGGTAATATTGAGAGTCTCTATGAAATGCTCATAAGATGTTGGTAGACATTTCTGATGAAAATATTGTCATTGATGTCAAAATCAGAGACCAATGACATTAAAGAAGAAGTTATACTATGAGGCAGAGAATGATCAATAATACTGAAGGCAATGTTATGCAGAGAAATGCAAAGACATAACAAGATTTATAATCTGAAGACATTAAGCAATGGCAAGTTTATACCGATTGGTGAAACAGAGAATATAGAGATATATACAGCCATCTTACAGAAATTTATACAGGCATATATAGCAGTTACAAAATGAGATAGAACAGCATACAAATATATATTCAGCATAAAAAGTATACATTTGAACCAAGAAAATATAGATACAGTAGAAGCAAATATAACAGGGTATACACAGAATCAAGAATTCATATATAACATTCAGATGATAAGAAGAGAGATTAACGTAATCAAAGTTAAAAGGTTGAAGATATTAATACAGCGTTAATGAATAAAGTTTTGGCAAGCAAAGATACAAAGATTTGAAATGGACAATGCAATATTCTACAGGCGGCGGCTTTATATATGCAGACGACATATATATTATCAAAGACAAACGATGATTAAATATATATATCATTATTATATATCATCGCAGACAGAACAAAAAGCGGTAATACAAGCATCGATGTTGTCAAAGGCATAAAAGTACGTGAACATATATAAATAAAAAGGGGAAAGTATACATAGAAGACCATATGTTAATACAGTGATGCATATGTTAATATCGAAGACTATCTCTGCGCACAGGTTATCAGTAGCAGACAATATCGAAGCAGAAGAAGGCGGCATTTATACTACCAGTGGTCAAAGACGTTACAGATAAATGCAGTCAATATATATAATATGCGATAAAGATAGAACGATGTATATAATATACATCGAAGAGTATATGAATTAACGGCAACATATATAGTATGATAGTTTTAATATTACAGCGGTCTTCGGATAAAGACTTTGAAGAATATATAGTATGCGTCAATACATATAAACGGTCTTCAAAGAAATCGAAGATATCAAATTTGAAGATGTTGAAGTTTGGATGGGAGTCGGGTGCCATGGAGTCGCAGCGGAAGACACAGAATTTTGACATACCGCAATCTCTATAGAATATCCGTATCAGATATAGTCACGCAGAAGGTTTAAAAATGAGAAACGTTAAATATTAAAAGATACACAGCGATCAACAGACTTATATTTGCAGCATGAAGACTCTTACGTATCGAAGGTTACTATTAAAATAAAAAAAAGAGGATGCCAGTCGATATATACTTATCGAAAGTTCATTAATCAAAGGTATATGAATGATATATATAAAAGAGCTTTTTTAAAAAGTGAAAGTCTTCTAAAGTTTTAAGTAATATGATTAATTAAAAGAATTATTAACTTATTTTAGAATAAATAGTTAATAATATTTTAATAAAAAGAGATACCTTTTCAAATGGAAAAGACATAACTCTTAAAAGGACATGACATTTCACATGAGTATATATACTCAATCTTATTTTGAAAATAAAAACAAGTCAGCATGGAATAATTAGAAAAGAAGAGCAGAGAAAGATATAAGCATTCAAGACTTATATATTCAGAATATTCAGTGATAAAGATATATTTTTAAAAAAAGGAAGAACAGCAATAGAGTAAAGGAGAGAAAAATTACAGAATTATTCAGATATTGGCTGACTTAAAAGAGCAGATTGCATCCATCATCAAGTTGAATAAGCAACTATATAAAGGTGGAATTCAGAATTATATTCAGAAGTGAAGTAGGTGCTTTGCTTCAAGGTTGGTGCCTTCAGATAGTGGGTTGGTGCTCACAGAACAGCGTTTGGAGGTTGGTGCTTCCAGTGGGTTGGTGCTCACAGAACAGCGTTCGGAGGTTGGTGCTTCCAGTGGGTTGGTGCTCACAGAACAGCGTTTGGGGGTTGGTGCTTCCAGTGGGTTGGTGCTCACATAAATTGTAAAAGAACATTATTATATAAATAAAATAAACTATTTGGAAAATTATTTTCTATGTGCACAATTGTTAAAGTTACGTTTGAATAAAGTTTTTTTAAAAAGTTAAAAATTGTTAATATACTGATTCACCCCCCCTCTCAGTATATTCGTGTGCTCTTCAATTTCAGGGTAATAACTACCATATCTTCTTCTTCCATCTTCCGACCAATGGTTTCAAGCTGATCACGAATGTCCTTCATCTTCGTGAGATGTTCTTGTAAGGACATATGTTCATCCATCATAATGGAGAACAACTGATTCTTTAGAAAGAACGCCGACTCTTGTCGGATGTCTCATGCAACTCCTTCAAATATTTCCAGATGTCTGTAGCAGACTTGCCACAGGGAATCTGAGGCAATTGATCATTTGTGATAGAGAGCTTGAGAAGCATAACAACTTCTCGATTCCGATCATCGTATTTATCCTAATCTGCTTGAACGAAGGTCGGACGAGTCTCTGTGCCTAGAACAAGCACATCTAGACGACGGTACTTGAAGATGGTCAACATTCACTGCTGGTTATAATTGCTGCCATTAAACCGTTGACTATTTTCTAGCATCAGGTTGGTCAAAGACGCCATCAGGTACAAACTTCAAGAAAGGAATTTAACAGGCACGGATTCCAAGACAAATTTTTGGCTGACCCAAAAAAAATCAATAAGTACCTGGAAAAGCTGACAAAAAACTTAGAAAGAATCTGAGGTCAAAAGTCAAATCCGTTGGTTTGAAAATTGAGGCATGGAAAACGAGGTACCCAAAATTTTTTAACAAAGACCCAAATAGAATCTCGAAAAACCCACCACGAATATGTATTTGAAAAAAATTTCGAGTCCCGAAAATTAGGGTTTTAGAAAAACCCGGCTCTGGTTATAAGAAACCACAAACAGGAGCCACGAAATTCGAGTGCAGAGGAGATTCGAAAGGTTCAGGTCATGCCAACAAAGAGAAAACTACAGGTCACATTGGAGGAAGACCGAAGAACAAAAACGCGAGCACCAGTTCGAGCCTCTCTCACTCCACAGTTTACCGACGAAGCTTTGCAAACAGGTCGCGGATGTGGACAAAGATCCACGAACAGGTCGCGGACGTGGACACAAAAAAATATTGAGCAAATAATTTCGAAAACGAAATTATAATATTTTTCGGAAGTGTTTATCCTCGCTTTGATACCATATAATGATTATGAACAGATTGTTTGTATATGTTGAATGAAATTACAAAGAGCCTAGATGCTCATATATACACTACCAAAGTTACAAAGAATAGCAACTATCTAAAGATAGATTGCAAAAGAATCGTTACAGCAAGATAGAGCATTAAAGAAACTCTCGAATATTAGAAACATTCTAATAGTGACTAGTCTTTCCATAGAAGATAGGGCACGAAAGTTGAGGTGTCCTAATCTTCTATGCCATATTTCATTAGAGTTTACAACTTCATGCATTAGGGCTAGATTCGGTTCAGTACACAACTCATACAAATAACCTTGTCTATGTCCTATGGTTTTAGCTTTCTTAATGGTAGAATTCTTTGGCCGTGCCAACACTTTACTATCCATGAAGGTTACTCTATATCCATTATCCTCAATTGTGGATATGGAGACCAAGTTTCTTTTTATGCCTGGGACAAATAGTACTCCAGTGAGTTGGATTGATATGCCAAATTTTAATTTGATAGTGCAGGTTCCAACACCTTTGACTGGATGTGCAGGGTCATCTCCAATTGTTACTTCCTCATCAATCTCTTCTACCATGGAGTCTAGGAGTTCTCTGAACCGCATCAAGGTACCTGTGGGTTCAGTGTAATTATTGATTACATGAGCCCAATATTGATCTCCGGTTGTCTTCATGTACAACTTCATTCTACTGCACCATAAGGTGAAGTTTTCCTCGGAAAACTTTGGTCCTTCCTCATCATTAGAACTTTTCCTTGTTGCGATTAAGCAGTTTAGAGAAGGAACTTAGCTCTGATACCAATTGATAGTCCCAACCGGTGCTGAGAGGGGAGGGGTGAATCAACACCCACTAAAAAAAATCTGATAATGTATCTAAAAACTGTTAAGCTGAATAGATTCTATCACAGAATTAGCTATAACACAATCAAGCAATAATCAACACTAGATTTATCACATGGAAACCCAAATCCGGAGAAAACAACGGTGTGAGGAAACCTCACAAATTTTAAACTCTTTTGAAGTGTGCCTTGTAAGGAGCCTTCCCTGGTAAAAGATTACAAATGCACTGTTAGATGCGACCCGGTTAAGGGATTTAGGAAATAAGGCTTGTTAAAACCTGCTTGGCTAGAGGACTTAGAACACCTAAACAAATGTCACTTGGTTAAGGGATTTAACACAAGGGACCTATTAATTTCCACTTAAAATACTGGGATTTAGCTATTGCAATTGTCAGAGAGCAATATAGGTTTTGATCTTTTAGAAATGGCTTTGTTGACCCTGATAAGATCACTGTGCTTTTCAATTGAGAGTCATCACCAGTCACCGCAGGTATGCTCTTCTTTCGGCTGTTGTGCTTTCTTGCACACTCTTCTTTTTCTCGTCACCTTTTCATAGCTTCTTTCAGCTTATAGGTTCACTCTTTTCTTTGGTAGAATGAAGGCAAGCAATATTCTTCATAGGTTGAAGAATATATAGTCTTTCTTACCTTTCCGCTTTTTACATGCACAACCTGTTCAAAGATCACGTTCGGATCCATCACCTAGTGGAGTCTCAGTTTACTGAGGAAACATCCGATGCATGCCCTTCACAAGAGTTTTCTACATGTTTTAATGCCACAAACTCCAACATTAAAACCCTCAATTGCGCCTTGCACCGATCATCTTGATAACACAGTCTTCCGGATTTTGTGCAACAAATCCCGGTCAAGGAGTCACACAACCGTTTGTCGACTGTGACTTTCCCCGGTTCATCAATCTTGATGAAATCTTCACTGATTGGTTTATATCCTTAGGTTGTGCACAAGTAAGGACCTTAACCTGTCACCATACCTTCCTTTGGCTTTACCGGTTGCATCCTTGGTTCCTCGGTTACTATTACTGGTTACCAGTTTCACCTTCCTCGGTGACCGGTTGCTCTGATGATCAGTTAGAGCTTTATTAGTAATAGAGACAGTGCCTCCTTTTTCTTACTATGTGTCACCGGTCTCCCTATGCTTATTATTGTTAGTTGAACTTGACCTGTCTTTGGTTCCTGACTGAACACTATGGACCACCCTAGTCATAACTGACAATACCTCTTTGTCAATCAATGAAAATACGAGTTTGCCATGTACCGGTTACATTCTTACCGATTATTGCCAACAATCTCCCTCTTTGGCATTAATGGCAACAAAATATTACCGGATCTTCACCGGTCATAATCTCCCCCTTTGACAATAATGCCAAAGGCTAGTCAGATGACTACCTTTATGAAGCCTGCTTCCCCTTCGAGCAACTGTCCTTTGTCACCAATCCTGTTAAGATGAGGCTGAATCCTCTGTTGAAGCACAATGGATTGATGAACATCTCTGTCTTATTACTGAAGATCAAGAAGGGGCACTACCCCTAATTTACCTTTGAGATACTCAAAGGTATTCTTCGGTAAAGGCTTTGTGAATATATCAACAATCTGTTCTTTTGTGAGAACATATTCTAGTCTCACTTCTTTATTTTGCACCTGCTCTCTCAGATAGTGATACTTTATAGCAATGTGCTTGTTTTGGAGTGCATGACAGGATTTTTAGATATGTTTATTGCACTTGTACTGTCATAGTAAATTGCAATCGGTTCATGTATCTGTTCTTGGATTCCTTCCAATGTCTGTTTGATCCAGATAACCTGTGTGCAATTGATTGTAGCAGCAACATACTCAACTTCTGCTGTGGACTGTGAAATGTAGTTCTGCTTCTTACTTGTCCATGACACAATCCTTTTTCCAAGAAAGAATGCACCTCCACTTGTGCTCTTTCTGTCATCATTATTACCAGCCCAATATGCATCAGTGAATACTTTTATCTCGAAACCTCCCTTGTGAGGAAACCATAGGCCATACTCCTTAGTTCCCTTTAGGTATCTGAAAATTCTCTTCACTGCTATTAAGTGTGTCTCTTTTGGATTCGCAGAGAATCTTGCTACAATGCCTACTGCATGTGCAATATCAGGTCTACTATGCACTACATACTGTAACTTGCCAATCATTGACCGATACAATGTCTCATTTACTTCTTTTGCATCATTTTCCGTTGATAACTTGAGGTTAGTTATCATTGGCGTGCCAACCGGTCTGGATTCTTCTAGCCCAAAGGATTTAATAATTTCTTTAACATACTTGGATTGAGAAATAAAAATACCTTCTTTGAGTTGATGGACTTGTAATCCAATGAAGAACTTTATAGCTCCAATCATAGACATTTTAAATTCTTTCATCTCCTCAGCAAAGTCTTTGCTCATTATTGTCATCTCTTCCAAAGATGATGTCATCCACAAATATCTCAGCAATCAGGTTCCCTTCTTTGCCAGTCTTGAGATACATATTGTTGTTATCTCCTGTTCTTGTGAATCCTATGGTTAGGAGGTATGAGTGTAACCTTTCATACCAGGCCCTTGGGGCTTGTTTTAGCCCATAAAGTGCCTTCTTCAGTTTACAAACCATACCACTCTTCTCTGTGGATGAGAAGCCTTCTGGCTATTCTATGTAAACTTCCTCCTCCAATATACCATTCAGGAATGCAGACTTTACATTCATCTGGTATACTTTGAGTTTGAACCTTTTACGAGCAGCATAAGCAAGTAGGATTCTCACTCCTAGTCTGGCCACAGATGCAAAAGTTTCACCATAATCCAGTCTTGCCTCCTGTGCATATCCTTTACAGACTAATCTTGCTTTGTTCCTTACCACCTTTCCTTCATTCAATTTGTTTCTGTAGACCCACTTGGTCCCAATGACATTCTTGTCCTGGGGTCTAGGGACAAGAATCCATGTTTCATTCTTCTCAATTTGCTTAGTCCCTTCTTCTATAGCCTTGACCTAGTTTTCATCCTCCAAAGCCTCTCTAGTGGTTTTGGGCTCTATACTTGAAAATAAGCAGATACTTTCCCTTGTCACCAATAATGTTATCAGTGGAGTGATATGTGACATACCTTGGCAGAACAGGTCGGTGTTCCTGGTCTGAATCTTCCGGTTGAGCAATATCTCCAGCATTGTGATGAGTAATTTCCTGTTCATCATCTTGAGGTGGTTTTATGTTCTTAGGTACATTACCCTTCTCCAAGGGTCTGATTACTTTCTCTTCTTCTTCATCAGCAACAATCATTTCATTAAAGTCCAAATGATTCTCAACATCATGTTCTTGGTGACTGTTTGATTTTTCGTTGCTGGTCTTCTCCTTTGGTTCTGAATATTCATCTATTTTTACATTGATGCTTTTAACTATTTTTCCTGTCCTCTTATTCAGACACCGGTAGGCTTTACTTTTGGTGGAATAACCCAGAAATATGCCTACATCACTTTTTGGCTCAAACTTACCAGAGTAAACATCTCTTTTGATGTAACAGTTGCTACCAAAAATACTGAAATAGCCTACACTGGGAGTGTGGCCAAACCACAACTCGTAGGGAGTCTTACCGGTTCCTTTCTTTACTTGAACTTGGTTTAGAGTATATATTGCAGTGCTGATTGCTTCTCTCCAGAAGTGATGGGGAAGATCCTTCTGAATCATAAGAGTTCTTGCACAATCAATCAAAGTCCTATTTCTTCTTTCAGCGACTCCATTTTGTTGCAGGGTTCTCAGTGCTGACAACTGCCTCTTTATCCCCTGTTCCTCATAGTAGTGAGTGAACTCTTGAGAGGTGTATTCACCTCCTCTGTCTGACCTTAGACACTTCAAGCTTTTACCGGACTCCTCCACTTGAGCCTTATAGATCTTGAACATGTGAAAGGCCTCAGATTTTCCGCTAAGAAAGAGTGTCCACATCATTCTTGAAAAATCATCTACAAAGAGCGTGAAGTACTTGTCTCCATAGTAGCTCTTCGTCCTCATAGGTCCACATAGGTCTGTGTGTACAAGATCCAGAACGTTTTCAGCAGAAAAAGATTTACTACTAAAACTTGTTCCTGTCAGTTTTCCTAACTAACAATCTTCACAAATACCTCTGTCAGGCTTTGTAATCTCAGGAAGCCCTCTGACTGACTTCTTCTTGCCTACTTTGACAATGTTGTCAAAGTTTATGTGGCAGAGCCTCTTATGCCACAACCAACTGTTGTCCTCTTTGGTTACAAGACAAATTTTATTTGTCTCACCTTTTGCTGATGCTACGAGGCAAGCTCCCTCTGTTGAGTCTAGATAGAACAGGTTCCCTTTACTCTGTCTACCGGTAGCAACATGAGCTCTTGATTGGTTCCTGACAACACAAGAACCTTGCCCGAACTCCAACAGGTATCCCTTGTTATTTAATTGAGCTACACTCATTAGATTGTACTTGAGTCCTTCCACCCAGTACACATCCTCGCATACAATTTCATTGCCAAGTGCAATTGAGCCTTTACCTTTGATAGCACAGGGATCATTGTTACCAAAGCTTACCGATCCACCATCATTGAGCTTTAGGTTGATGAACTTATTCTTATCACCAGTCATGTGGTGAGTGCATCCACTATCAATGATCCAGTCATCATACTAATGAGATCTTGAGATAAGTGTCATTTCACTTATCACTTAGCTTTCTTTTTTTATTGCAACAAAGACAATTTCTTCATCTTTAGAATCTTCAGATTCATTATCTGTGACTCCTTCAGCAAGGTAGCACCCCTTTGCTTTGTTCTTGAATCGGTTGGTCTTTTCTTTATTTTCATTATCTGGACACCTTGCAGCAATGTGTCCTATCTTATTGCAAGAAAAACACTTTAGTGGAAGTTTACCTTTGTACTTCCCTTTTCCTCTTGGAAATCTCCTTGCGATGAGTGCTTCAAACTCATCCTGCTCCATTTCTTCAGAGAGTAGATTTTCAACAAAGCTTCCAGCCTTAGTGGTAGAACTATTACCAGTTTCTCTTCCTTTCTTGGTGGAAGACGTATTAACAGAGGACTTAAAAGCAGCTTCTAACATGGGTAAGTTTTTATCAAAATTACTCAATTCAAAGCAGTCAACTTACCGATTAGGGAGTCAAGAGTGACTTGAGACGTGGTCACTATTCTGAGCTCCTGTATGGTTGAGATTTTGATAGTGTATTGTGGGCTTAGCCTCCTCAGTATTTTGCTTATCACATCTTCCTCACTCAGTGTTCTTCCAGTGCTTTTGATGGAGTTCATCACTTTTTTGCTTCTATTGCTGTAGTGCTCAATATCCTCTCCTTCATTCATCCTCATATCATCATATTTGCCTCTGAGGCTCTCTACCTTTGCTCTTTGAACATGTGGGTCACCACCATACACAGTTTGTAGCTTGGCCCACATCTTGCAAGCAGTAGTCAGATTTTCAATCTCTACATATATATGATCAAGTAGTGTACTTGCAATCATATCCATTGCAACTGTGTGTTTTGTTGATTAGGCGTCAAGGTACCGGTGAGTTTAGTGGAATCATTGATTATATGAGTCCAGTATTGATCTCCGGTTGTCTTCATGTACAACTTCATTCTACTGCACCATAAGGTGAAGCTTTCCTTGGAAAACTTTGGTCCTTCCTTCCTCATCATTAGAACTTTTCCCTGTTGTGGTTAAGCAGCTTAGAGAAGGAACTTAGCTCTGATACCAATTGATGGTCCCAACCGGTGCTGAGAGGGGAGGGGTGAATCAACACCCACTAAAAAAAATCTAATATAATGTAACTAAAAACTGTTAAGCAGAATTGGTTTTTATCACAGAATTAGCTATAATTCAAGCAATAATCAACACCAGATTTATCACATGGAAACCCAAATCGAGAGAAAACCACGGTGTAAGGAAACCTCACAAATTTTGCACTCTTCTGAAGTGCACCCTGTAAAGAGTCTTCCCTGTTAAAGGATTACAAACGCACTATTAGATGCGACCCGGTTAAGGGATTTAGGAAATAAGGCTTGTTAGAACCTACTTGGTTAGAGGACTTAGAACACTTAAACAAATGTCACCCAGTTAAGGGATTTAATACAAGGGACTTGTTAATTTCCACCCAAAATACTAGGATTTAGCTATTGCAATTGTCAAAGAGCACTATAGGTTTTGATTTTTTAGAAATGGCTTTGCTGAGCCTGATAAGATCGCTGTGCTTTTCAATCGAGAGTCATCACCAGTCACCGTAGGTATGCTCTTCTTTCGGCTGTTGTGCTTCCTTGCACACTCTTCTTTTTCTCTTCACCTTTTCATAACTTCTTTCAGCTTATAGGTTCACTCTTTTCTTTGGCAGAATGAAGGCAAACAATATTCTTCACAGGCTGAATAATATATAGTCTTTCTTACCTTTCCGCTTTTTACATGCACGACCTGTTCAAAGATCACCTTTGGACATCACCTAGTGGAGTCTCAGTTCACTGAGGAAACATGCTATGCGTGCCATGCTTTTTCCATTTTATGAAGGAAAAGACAAACGCATGACAAAAGCTTTCCTTCACAAGAGTTTTCTACATGTTTTAATGCCACAAACTCCGGCATTAAAACCCTCAATTGCGCCTTGCACCAATTGTCTTGATAACACAAAGTCTTCCGGATTTTGTGCAACAAATCCCAGTCAAAGAGTCACACAACCGTTTGTCGACTGTGACTTTCTCTAGTTCATCAGTCTTGATGAAATCTTCACTGATCGGTTTATATCCTTAGGTTGTGCACAGGTAAGAACCTTAATTTGTCACCATACCTTCCTTTGGCTGTACCGGTTGCATCCTTGGTTCCTCGATTCCTGTTACTGGTTACCGGTTGCACCTTCCTCGGTGACTGGTTGCTCTGATGATTAGTTAGAGCTTTCTTAGTAATAGAGACAGTGCCTCCTTTTTCTTACTATGTGTCACCGATCTCCCCACACTTATTATTGTCAACTAAACTGAACGCTGTGGACCACCCTAGTCATAACTGACAAGACCTCTTTGCCAATCAATGACAATACCAGTTTGCCATGTACCGGTTACATTCATACTGGTTAATGCCAACACTCTTGAGTACTTAGGTGAATGTCATGTGTTGACATTCTGATAGGCCAATACTCAATATATCAAATGGATAGAATCTTCGATGGAGGCAATCCACCTAAGGACTTGTGGATAGAATCGCCGATGGAGGCAATCCACCTGAAGACGTGTGGATAGAATCGTCGATGGAGGCAATCCACACATTGAGACTATGTTTCTATTGATTGCATCATGAGGATGATGCCTTTATTTCTTACATCATTTAATTGATGTTGTCAAGTGTCTTAAGTGTTGACATTGGATTGATTTATCCTCCCTAGCTAAGAGGGAGTGTTGATGTTTGTAGCATCGGTTAGATAAATAATACTGAGTATATGATTATTATGAGAAATGATTTATATATATATATATACATATATATCAATATATATAATAATTGATATTACTATATATATAAAGTTAGATTATATTATTCTTATAATAACTAAATATACAAATTAATGAATAGACATGTCCCATGAAGGGACATGTCTCTTCTTGTCCTTGTCATGTATAAATACAAAGAGATCAATGCATTTGGAAAACACATACAATCATAACAGTGTGATTACATTTGCAATCGATCTCTGGAATTTAACACTAGGGATCTCACCTACTGGTCTAGTATATTCTGGTTTCTTGTCCTTTGTCTGCAGAAAATTCTGTGATAAGGGTCTTTATGGAAAATTGCTAGGAAACCTAGCCTATGGTGTAGATATATCCATATTCCTTGCATACTTAATAGCGTCCTGCAAGGATGGCAGATCAAAACCTTTGAGCAATCCCTAATAGGTTGTGACAAACCCTTTATGAACCAAGAAGTCAACCTCTTCTCAGTCACATCAGATTCTATTACTGACAATTGTTGAAACTTTGAAATGTATGCATCAAGTGTCCCAACTTGTCTCAACTGAGCCAACTCTCTAGAGTGTGCCTCTAAATCCTTGTGGTCAAACCGCTCTATCAATGTAGTGTAAAAATAATCATAAGGGACTATCGTACCATGGCCTTGTGTCACTAAACCATGATACCACCACTCATGTGCAGCTCCTTCAAGGTAAAGGATAGAGAATTTGATGGCTTCAATCTCCTTCATTTGATTCAGGGCAAGGTAAGTGTCTGATTTCTGAATCTAATTTCTAGCTGCACTCTTGGATGATCTATCAAAACTCCGTAAGGATAGACTTCCCAACCTTTTTTGCAGCCCATAATTCTTCTTCCCTTGAGTCCTCTGTTTCTGCTTTGGCTTTGTCCGTTTGTTGTCCTCCAAGTAGTCTCTAAAAGAGAGATAGCTGATTGAAAATCTGCCCAACAAAGCTCGATACTTGGCCAAAATTTCAGCATCCTTATTATCTTGTATGGATTCCTGTTGTATAAAGGTAGGTACAAAAGGTTTGGATTGTGATGAACTTGAAGGTTTACTGGTAGAATGTTCATTGTCTTCTGCAGCTTTTCTACTTTCCTCTCTCCATATGCACTAGATTTCTCCTATTTGTTGTGTTAGAAGCCATCGGACTCAAATAACGATTGATATTCTGTAACTGTCTTAGCACTTCTACAAATATTTGTTTTGCCTCAACTTCACTTGTTGATGGTGGTTGATCGCTGCCAGCCATCATTCCTTTATGTTTTTGAAGTTTATGACCACCCTTTCCATGCATACAACCAACCCAAACAGGTTGCCAAGACTTGCAGCTCTTATACTACTGTAATATCCCCAAATAGTGATAATAAAAATCAACAATATCTCCAGAAATATGGCACAAAAAATTCTGAGCTTTTATTTGCATAAAGAAATTCTTAACGAACTCAAATTTACATTCATATTATTGAACTGATATTCTGCTGATATTGATAAATTTCTGACTATTTCTGAGTATAGAAAAAGCACAAAATTTCTCTCTAAATCTGCCCAGAAACCTAAGAAATGATTCACATTGAGTCACTTTTAATTTTGCTGAGATGAAGGTGATTAATAGTATGCATATTTACAAATAGCTCAAAAATCTCTTCAAACCCTATCCGTGCCAAAACACTTAGAAAATCAAAGGTCTCATCAACCTGTCTCCATTTGTCCTTCTTGTTGCTATCTTCAATCAAGCTCAGTAATATGAAGACACCTTGTTGTAGTTAACCCAAATCTGAATGAATTTCACCTTCAGAAAATGGTCTCCAAAGCTGATAAGGAATTGGTGCTCTGAAAATGATGTGCTAGGGCATCGCAGACTAAAGCCCTTCCACTGAAGCACACCCTTTTGACTAGGGCGAGCCAATATGTCTCTGCAAAACTAGGGATACTCAAGAGTTTCAGATCTTAAGCCAAAGATTGCAGCAGCAATAGATAAAAGACTGATAACATAATGAGCCCTAAAAGAACCCTCGAATGTTATATAATTACACTCAAAAAGATGATTTAATCTTAGCCCTTGTTACACTACCAACTCAATCCAATGCTCCACATTAAAACCCTAAAAATGAGCTAATATGCTCCTTAAAGCCATGCTCCCATGGCCTTTTCCTCACATGCTTATTAGAATCACTTAACATACATGTAAAGGGGGACACCTTAAGTCTTTAGGCTAGGAGTCACTTAAATGGCATTAAAAGATGTGCCCACAACTTAAAATCATTAAGTTCACTTAAGTTGCATAAAAAGATGTGGCTAACTTAAGAATAAAATAGAATATAAGCTAAAGACTCCCCACTTAACCAATAATGCTATATGCTCTCTTCCTTTTGTGTAATCCAAGGAAAAGACAGCCAATGCTCTGTTAAGCCTCATGGCTTGAATTGGGACATCACAGTTTCCTACGTGCTACTATTTGTAACTGTATTATGTATAAGCTTTTGGCAAAAATATGCATGATGTCCTTGAAATCTTATTACATATATCAGCTTTTTCAATCAGTCCAAACCTCCTAGTGTTTTATTCTGGAATTGCACTATATGCTTTTGGTTTTACAGTTTTACTTGAATCCTTTTTGTCACTGCCCTCGTCTTAGAAGTCTTTACATTCAATTTCTATTTGACAGTTTGACGATCTAAAGCTAATTCCATTATTCTTAATGTGTTTCCAATGGTTCATTGTAGGAACTTGGAATAAATGTGAGACGTGTACATTCAGAGAAAGGTGCAAAAGTTGAAACACGTCCTGCAGTGATAACAGTCATGGGACATGTTGATCATGGTAAAACTTCACTTCTTGATGCTCTAAGGAAAACATCTCTGGCAGCCAAAGAAGCTGGTGGTATCACTCAACATCTAGGAGCATTTATTGTGAGCATGCAATCTGGAGCATCTCTTACTTTCCTGGACACTCCTGGGCATGCTGCCTTCAGTGCAATGCGAGCAAGGGGTGCTGCAGTTACAGATGTGGTGGTGCTTGTGGTAGCTGCTGATGATGGGGTTATGCCTCAGACTCGTGAAGCTATGGCTCATGCACAGTCAGCAAATGTGCCTGTTGTGGTGGCAATCAACAAATGTGACAAGGCAAATGCAGACCCTGAAAAAATACGAATGCAACTTTGTGCTGAGGGATTAGCATTAGAGGAAATGGGGGGTGATGTCCAAGTGGTTGAGATATCTGCAACACAAAATATTGGTTTGGATAAGCTGGAGGAAGCTTTACTACTTCAGGCTGAACTAATGGATTTGAAAGCACGCATTGATGGTGATGCTTATGCATATGTTGTTGAAGCACGACTCGATCGCTGTCGTGGCCCTTTAGCTACAGCAATAGTTCGCTCTGGAACATTAGTTCCTGGCCTTTACATTGTTGTTGGTGCTGAGTGGGGAAAGGTCAGGGCTCTGCGTGATATGTCTGGTCGACCTGTTCAATCAGCAGGTCCTTCAATACCTGTTGAGATTGAAGGTCTCCGAGGTCTACCTTTGGCGGGAGATGAGCTTTCTGTTGTTGCCACAGAGGAGAGGGCAAGAAAATTGAGCAGTGGAAGAAAAATTAGATTTGAAGCAGAGCGAATTAAAAAGAAAAATGAAGAGGCAGCTAAGATGTCAGATCTTGTGGATGAAGGAGTTGAAAAAGTTGAAATGACACTTATTGTTAAAGCTGATGTGCAAGGTACTGTCCAGGCTGTAACAGATGCATTAAAGACACTGAATAGTTCTCAGGTATGTAAGAAAACAATTAATTTTTGAGTTTCTTTATCACCTTAATTTACTAACTATGTTGGATTACCAGGTGCTTGTCAATATTGTTCACAAAGGAGTGGGAGCAATTTCTCAAGCTGATGTGGATTTAGCTCAAGCATGTGGGGCATGCATTGTTGGCTTTAATATACGTAACACACCAAGTTCTGTAGATGCAGCTGCTCGTCAAGCAAATATAAATGTAAAATGAATCGCTCCCTAAAATTTAGTGTTGATTTTTGTCTGACAGTTTTGTAGTTTCTCATCAAAGCAGATATACCTTGTTTCAATGTTTCCTAGTTCAGTAACTTTATGAAATTTAGTAGTGTTTAGCATAAAAATTCCTTCTGTAAATGAAAATCTTTATATCCTTATATTTATTAGGTTGACTAAATTTAATTTTTACAATTAGCCTTCACACAATGCAATTCTTGTAGCATGCTAGGCAGCTGAGCAGATTTTGATTTGAACAGTAAGTGAACATGTGATTATTGCCTTTAAAGTGAAATATGGAGATCAAGTCTGGTTAGTCTTTGTTTTATAGAATTACTGTTTTTTATGTAAAAATGCTCAGGATCTGGCATAAAACACAAATACATAAGCTAGTACAGAAAAAAATGGGAGGAGCCTCCCAAACAAATCAATTAAAGGGAATAGGATTGCCAAATGCAACCTAAAACTGAGAACATGAAGAGAAAAATCAAGTTAGAATCTTAAATCTTAACGCCATCATTGTTTAAGAAAATATGTGCAACATATACTGTGAAACACTCATATGATAGAATAGGCTGATACGCAAGCTCAGAACAGATCATTTAGAAGCAATATCTGTATGATTAGTTGTCTCATTTCCCAATTGTTTGAGATGCTCACAACCACAGTAGGAAAACTCAGGCTTGGCAGCTTTTTGGCTTTGACTTGAGACTCAGCGAAACTTGGGAAAATAGAAAACATAATAACAGGAAAAAAAAACATTTGGAGAATTGACAAGTCTATTATGGTCCTCAATTTGTCATAATTTAAAGATGACATCCATTATATGACTCAAAATTCTAAAAATTTGAAATTTCAAAGTTTCAAAGTCATACAATACATTTTATTACTATAAAATTACAATTAATAATTGTTTCACTTTTGACAATGGACATGTCGTAAAGAGCAAAACACAATTTACATACTTGTTTGCCCCCTCCTAGTAGCAGTACTTTGGAGTCTCAAAGTAGAATGTAAATCAATATCGACATGAGGAGTGACTGATTTCTAAATTATTTCTTCATCTTCCTCCAAAGGCTCTGCCTCTAATGCTGCCCTCTCCAATTCAGCGAGATCTTCATTGCTGGACATAATATCTGCTTTTTTGACAGTTGAATCAACAAGTAGATTGATATCATCCACCTTTCTGGTTTAAAGGTGAAGGTTGTATTGGACCAAAAAAATGTCATTGGAGTGCTTGGTCCACTTGTTTCTCTTCTTGGTGTGAATGCTCTCAAATAAGCTGGGACAAATAATAAGTAGCTAGCCTTCAACAATTTGGTGCAGTAGTACCATAAATATCCCACCCCGAATCTACAAATAATACTTTAAAAAAAATAGAATTAAGTAAAAAGTTTGACATTTAAACTTTAAATTCTCAAGTTTTTGCTTCCTAATATTAAGCTAAAAGTTAAAGGACATTTTTTAACCTAGCTGGTGCTTTCCCCTCCTACAAATGGCTTTAGTTGAAGAAAGAGCCTCCCTTATGCACTTGTAGGGTTCTAACACATCCAAAATTTTGTTCTTCTATTTCTTCATTTATTGCCATCCTACAGTATGCGTGAGTCAAATCTCGCCATGGTCAACTCATCAATTTTAAATATATTAGAGAACTAAGTTTTTTAGTTGAGGTAGTACACCAAGGCATTTGTTGGCTATTGACATTGGTTTGCCCATCCATGATGATGCACCTAATGGTACCATTTTTTTATTACCACCATATTAATGCAAAAAGCCTCTTTGGCTCTAATCTATGGCCTTTTAGGTAACCCGTCAACATGCCATCCCGTCAAATAGAACCTTGACCAAAGACTTTGTCCTATAAATATTTGAATAAAAAAATTATTTGAAAATTAAAAGACAATAACTAGAACTTACGTAAAAACAAAACAAAAGCAACAAATAGATAAATTCAGAGTGCTTTCAAATTCAATTATGTAAGTTTTTTTGATGCAATCCAAAATCACTCAAAATCATTTGCTTGTACTAGGGAAAACTCATGCTTACTAACAAAGAAATAATATTATAATTCCCTATGAATTTGATGTTTGCAGTTGTTACTTATGTTGAATATGACCTTTAATTTTTTATGAATACCTCAGGCCCAAAAAATACTGTTTCTGGCATTCGCTCCTTTTTTAAGAATACAAGAGTTCATCTAGGCATAGCCCACAAATGTCTCCAATAAATATTTGAATAAAAAAATTATTTGAAAATTAAAAGACAATAACTAGAACTTACGTAAAAACAAAACAAAAGCAACAAATAGATAAATTCAGAGTGCTTTCAAATTCAATTACGTAAGTTTTTTTGATGCAATCCAAAATCACTCAAAATCATTTGCTTGTACTAGGGAAAACTCATGCTTACTAACAAAGAAATAATATTATAATTCCCTATGAATTTGATGTTTGCAGTTGTTACTTATGTTGAATATGACCTTTAATTTTTTATGAATACCTCAGGCCCAAAAAATACTGTTTCTGGCATTCGCTCCTTTTTTAAGAATACAAGAGTTCATCTAGGCATAGCCCACAAATGTCTGCTTGAGAGCAGGAATTGAGGCTACAATGCTCTAGAAAGTGAGGAAGTTGGTGGCAAATCATGCCACCCAAATAACACAAGTTCCTTGTCATTGATATATTCTCTTAGTTTAAGGACCCAAGTATAGCTGCAGATAAATTTGGCCTTTTATGTAGCCTCTTCAACTGCATATTTGATTGATCCATCTTTTCACAATGTTCTCAAGCATCAAATCCAAGTGATTTGTAGCACAAGGACTCCACCAAATAGTTGGATGCCTTTCCTGAATAAGTCTCCCCACAAATACATGTGTTGTTTAAGATAATTTGGACAACATTCTCAACCCCAATGTTTTGGATCACCCCTTTGAATAAATTGCATAAGGCCTCAACATTCTTGGCTTTGCGTGAGACGTCTACAAACTTAAGAACACCAATGTGCTTGCTCAAGCCAATAAAAATTTGACGAGAGGCATGTTCTTGTCATCTATCCATCCGTTGGAGAAAATGCTGCAGCCCTTTCTTTGCCATACTTTCATCTTATCATCAACTACAGGTTGTGTACTTTTGATGGCTTCCTTTAACAATGGGCCACAAAAATCCTTAGCCATTGGAGTCTTAAACTCCATATTGGCAATTATTATTGCATTTACCCAATATGGATTCTTTTTCACGAGGAAGGTTATATTCTTGTAATAACAAAAATCTGTCACTATCATCCTAGCATCATGGTGTTGGCATCAGTAACCAGTAAACTCTCTGCCGGTCCGAGTGTTGTCATTGATTGGCAAAAGAGGATAGAGATTTGTCATCTCTATAAAGGTTGAAGCTCTAAAGAACTCTACATCAAGGGAGGTTGGTTTGTTAAGTTTGGATCAAGAATGTATGGCCTTTAAATTTTCTATATTAACTCAATATATATATAATTATATTGTAACAATATTCTGCAGATATATCTAAATTATATTATTTTAATATTCTGCAGATTGGAGAAGAGAGAGACTTGTATTATTTTTATATTTGATGTCTAAACATAAACAACACTTTGGAAATATATACTATAGTCCACAATCCTGGTTTGATGAGGTGTGACTCATTCATGAGTCATGACTCATAAAAACCTACCGATAGACTGTTTGTATTATTTCTAAGACTGCCGTTAACACTAATGCGCACTGTGTATAATGTGCGTTATGCATTATAACGATACTGTTAACATTTTGCGCTGAGTATTATTAATACTGATAGTTTACGCTGAGTATAATACGAATAGTTATCGGTAGTCAATGAAGGCATTAGACCCAATAACTATCGGGTACCTCAATTCATACATTAATCTGATCACTATTCAGTGATATCGGTTAATAATTTAATATTTCAAAACTTAATATGTTAATATATATATTAATATATATGTAGTTATAATTATATATATATTAATATATATATTAATGTATATGTAATTATAATTAGATATATATTAATATATATATATATGAAATATATATTGATAGACTTAATTCAATAATATATGTGTATATTAATATATATATAATTTTCCCAATATATATATATATATTAATATATACAAATATAATTATTTGAACGATGCTATCAATTTCAACACTCCCTCTTAGCTAGGGAAGATAATAATGTAAATCACAATAAGTTCATAAATTGTGAAGATTAGTTCCCAGGTGGATTGCCTCTATCGGCGATTCTATCCACAGTTCCCAGGTGGATTGCCTCCATCGGCAATTCTATCCATAGTTCCCAAGTGGATTGCCTCCATCGGTGATTCGATCCACAAGCTCCTGTGTGGATTGCCTCCATCGGCGATTCTATCCACAAAATCATGAGCTAAGGTGTGGATTGCCTCTATCGGCGATTCTATCCACAAGCTCCTGTGTGGATTGCCTCCATCAGCGATTCTATCCACAACTCATGAGCTATGGTGTGGATTGCCTCTATTGGCGATTCTATCCACAAGCTCCTATGTGGATTGCCTCTATCGACGATTCTATCCACAAACTCATGAGCTTCATAGTGGATTGCCTCTATCGGCGATTCTATCCACAAGTAAGATATATCTATTACAAAGAAAAGTTATTGCAAGATCGTCACCTTCCAATAACTTTAACAAATACAAGTGATAATCATTTGGAAGTCGTCACTTCTTTATGATTAACACAGGGCCCATATAATTATAAATAATATTAACATAATAATCAATAATCATTACAAGTTTACCTTATAAGTGTTCTTATCTTTATCAGTGAACTCCCTCTTAATCATAAGGTATCTTGAATTCCATTTAGAGAAGGCATTTCTCTGAACATACATTTGAATTATTTACTTCAGCAAGGGAAGCTTGCATTCTAAGTCTGTTAGGACAATTTCTTGCGATGTGACCATATTTGTCACATCTAAAACATTGCATTGAAGAGTAGTTTCTTGGTTTCTTGAATGGCTATTGATCATATGTCTTCTTGCCATTTTTCCTTTTTGAACCAGTGACGAGAGCCTGAACATCTTCTTTAGTGGATTCCAAGACTCCTCTGGATTTCAGGTTGTACTCTTCTTGAATGCAGTCAGCTTTTAGTCGATCAAATTTGGGGAGTTTGGTGCGAGCACTTACTCCTTGTCTAAAGTTTTCCCATGAGATAGGGAGCCCATTTAGGGTTATCATAGATAACTCCTTATTATCATAAATGTGACCAATAGAAGAGAGTTGATTCCTTAATTTTGTTATCCTCATAAAATATGAGGTGATAGTC
This sequence comes from Chamaecyparis obtusa, assembly GCA_027943335.1. Lineage (NCBI taxonomy): Eukaryota > Viridiplantae > Streptophyta > Pinopsida > Cupressales > Cupressaceae > Chamaecyparis > Chamaecyparis obtusa. The sequence continues at coordinate 890,353 of BSBK01001084.1, read as the reverse complement.
TCTCCTGTACTCATTTTAATATTAGAGAGTTGATTTTTAAGAGTAAGAATTTTGCTGGTGTTGTTGATCTCAAACATGTTTTCCAGGGCTTTGAACATGTCATAAGCAGAGTCTAACTTTGTGATGACAGGTAGTAGATGATTTTTCACTCCATCCATTAATAATTCCATTGCTTTAGTATTATCTTTTTCCCATTTATTCTTGTCATCATTTTCATTAGGTTTACGAGGATTCTCTATTATTGTCTTCAAGTCATTCTTCCTTAATACCAACATCATTCAAAGTTTCCATGATTCAAAATCAGGGGCACCTTCAAGTCTGTCTTCTAGTCTCATTCCATATGCCATTATGAGATTTCCAAAAAGTCTGATCTTGATCTTTCTTCAATCAATCGGAACTTCCTTCAAGCGGTTAGGCTTCAACAAAGGAACCTTGCTCTGATACCATGTTAAGTTTGGATCAAGAATGTATGGCCTTTAAATTTTCTATATTAACTCAATATATATATAATTATATTGTAACAATATTCTGCAGATATATCTAAATTATATTATGTTAATATTCTGCAGATTGGAGAAGAGAGAGACTTGTATTATTTTTATATTCGATGTCTAAACATAAACAACACTTTGGAAATATATACTATAGTCCACAATCCTGGTTTGATGAGGTGTGACTCATTCATGAGTCACGACTCATAAAAACCTACCGATAGACTATTTGTATTATTTCTAAGACTGTCGTTAACACTAATGCGAACTGTGTATAATGTGCGTTATGCATTATAACGATACTGTTAACATTCTGCGCTGAGTATTATTAATACCAATAGTTTACGCTGAGTATAATACCGATAGTTATCGGTAGTCAATGAAGGCATTAGACCCGATAACTATCGGGTACCTCAATTCATACATTAATCTGATCACTATTCAGTGATATCGGTTAATAATTTAATATTTCAAAAACTTAATATGTTAATATATATATTAATATATATGTAGTTATAATTATATATATATTAATGTATATGTAATTATAATTAGATATATATTAATATATATATATATATATATATGAAATATATATTGATAGACTTAATTCAATAATATGTGTATATTAATATATATATAATTTTTCCAATATATATATATATATTAATATATACAAATATAATTATCTGAACGATGCTATCAATTTCAACAGGTTTGGCACCTACCATAGCCACAAGAAAAGAGTACCTATAATCTCATTGTAACCGGTCACTACACTAAGCATCAGCAACCGGACAATGCACTCAATCAGGGAAGTGAGTATCCTTGTATCAACCAAGGACTGAACTTCAACCGATATAGACAAGAATAGTCAAAAAGCAATAATCATACTAAGTGTCTATACACTCAACCGGGACAGTATAACCGGTAGGCGTCCATGCAAATGCAACTGGTAAGACAAGAAAGAGACTGCAGGAGATCGAAGAACTCAACCAATATATTACAAGACTCCGCCATGAACCGAGGAAGTCATAGTCAACTGTCAACTATCTGTTCCAACCTGCTCTTTCTACCAAGATTTATTGCAGTAAATCCGAGTGATCTTTAGTTGTCTCGATGATTGGTTTGTAGCACTGTTAAATGAATGAAAACCGGAATCAATGGCGTTTGGGGCGTGACTGAATATTTTAAAGCTGGATTCTATGGCTTTAAATCAAGGAGTTATCTCCTACGAAGGAAAGTTGCCTGGCACGCAACTATTGTTTTCTTCATAAAGCGAATAAAGGTAGAGAATGTATCGGAGGTTTGCTCAGCGAACCAATAATCAGCTGAGTGATGTAATCAAAGGATCTTAAGTTTAGGTCATGCAGTTTAGGCGCAGTCTAAGCAACATAACTCTATATATTCTTATTCCTGTCAAGAATAAGAGTTGCCTTCATTCTGCCAAGAGAAAGAGTGAACCTATACGCTACAGAAGCAAGGGTTAGAGAAAATAGAGAAAGAGAAATAATAGGTTGTGCAAAGCAGCACAACAATAGTTGAGAATACACCTGTGTTAACCGGTGATGATTCTCAATCAAGCACAAATAGAGATCTTATTTGGCTAAGCAGAGCCCTCTGTAAAGATCTTGATTCTATTGTTTTCTAGCAAACTACAATAGACAAATCCCAGTATTTGGGTGGACTCTAACAAGTCCCTTGTATCAAAATCCCTTAACCGGGTGACATCTTTTAAGGTGTCTGAAGTCCTTTAACCGGGCAGGACCTAACAGACCTTACTGTAACAAATCCCTTGACCGGGTCGCACCTAGCAAGTGCGTTTTTATCCCTTAACCGGGTAGGCTCTTAACACGGCGTACTTCAGAAGAGTACAAATATTGTGAGGTCTCCTCACACTGTGGTTTTCACCCTAGTTGGGTTTCCACGTGATAAATCTGGTGTCACTTTCCTTATTGCTTTATTTTCTTAGAACTGTTTGCTTTTGTGCTGTAAGTTTACTTCACTGGATTAAGAAGAAAAGCAAGGAATTTTACAAGTGCTGATTCACCCCTCCCCTCTCAGCACCGGTTGGGACTGTCAATTGGTATCAGAGCTTTGTTTTGTTTTTCTTTGTTGCTTAACCGCACAGAAAGAAGCTACGATGATGAGAAAGGAAGGACCAAAGTTCTCAAAAGAAAACTTCACCTTATGGTGCAGCAGAATGAAGCTATATATGAAGACCATTGGTGACCAGTACTGGAATCATGTTATCAACAACTACAGTGAGCCCATTGGCACTTTGACACCTGATCAAGAGAAAATCAAGACTAAGCACACGGCTGCCATGGACATGATAGCTAGCACTTTACCCAACTATGTTTATGCTAAGATTGAACATCTTGACTCCGCCTGCAAAATTTTGAAAAAGTTGCAAACGGTTTATGGAGGAGATCCCAATGTTCAGAGAGCCAAGGTCAAAAGCCTCAAGGGAAAGTATGACGACATGAGGATGAATGATGGAGAAGATATCGAGCAATATAGAAACCGAATCAAGGAAGTGATCAACTCCATCAAAAGCACTGGAGGCAAGCTGACTGAAGAGGAGGTGGTGAGCAAAATACTGAGAACTCTCCGACCTCAGTATGCTATAAAAATCTCTGCCATTCAAGAGCTCAGGTCAGTGACCAAAGATCAAGTCACCCTAGACTCCCTAATCGGTAAGTTGGCTGCTTTTGAATTAAGCAACTTTGATAATAGTCTATCTGTTTAGGAAGTAGCATTTAAGTCATCTGTCAATGCCTCTTCCACCAAAAAGGGAAGAGAAATTGGTAACTCCTCTACCGGTAAGATCGGCAACCTTGTTGAGAATCTACTCTCAGAGGAGATGGAGCAAGATGAGTTTGAAGCTTTGATTGCCAAGAGATTCCCCAGAGGGAAAAGGGAAGTATAAAGGGAAACTCCCTTTAAAATGTTTCTCTTGCAACAAAATAGGACACATTGCTGCCCAGTGTCCAGATAATGAAAATAGAGACAAAAGAGACCGGTTCAAAAGCAAAGTAAAGGAGTGCTATCTTGCGGAGGAAGGAGTCACAGACAATGAGTCTGAAGACTCAGAAGATCCAGAAATTGCATTTGTTGCAATAAAGGAGAGCCCAACTATTAATAATTTGCACTCATATCCAGATCTCATCAGCATGACGATTGGATCATTGACAGTGGATGTACTCATCATATGACCGGTGACAAGAGCAAGTTCATCAACTTGGAGCTCAACGACAGCGGATCAGTCACATTTGGAAACAATGCCTCTTGTGCCATCTGGGGTAAAGGATCTATTGTTCTCTGCAACAATGCTATCTGTGAAGACGTGTACTGGGTTGAAGGACTCAGGTACAACTTGATGAGTGTTGCACAACTAAACAACAAAGGTTTCCAGTTGGAATTCGGTCAAGGCTCCTGCATAGTCAAAAATCAATCCGGGTCTCATGTTGCAACCGGTAGACAGAGCAAAGGCAATCTGTTCTACCTAGACTCAATAGAAGGAGCCTGTTTCATTGCTTCGGTCAAAGGAGAATTTAGCAAGATCGGTCTTATCTCCAAAGAAGACAATAGCTGGCTATGGCACAAGAGACTCTGCCATATAAACTTTGATAGCATTGTCAAAGTCAACAAAAAGAAATTGGTTAGAGGACTCCCAGAAATTGCAAAACCCATAAGTGGTATTTGTAAGGATTGTCAGTTAGGAAAACTGACAGGAGCAAGTTTCAGTAGCAAGTCCTTCTCTGCTGAAAATGTCCTAGATCTTGTATACACAGACCTGTGTGGACCAATGAGGACAAAGAGCTATCATGGAGACCGATACTTCATGCTGTTTGTAGATGATTTCTCGAGAATGATGTGGACACTCTTTCTCCAAGAGAAATCGGAAGCCTTTCACATGTTCAAGGTTTACAAGACCAGAGTGGAAAAGGAAATTGGTAGAAGCTTGAAATGTCTGAGGTCGGACAGAGGAGGTGAGTACACCTCTCAGGAATTCGCTCACTACTGTGAGGAACATGGCATACAGAGACAATTTTCGGCACCTAGGACTCCTCAGCAGAATGGAGTAGCAGAAAGAAGAAATAGAACGCTGATTGACTGTGCTAGAACCTTGTTGATCTAAAAGAATCTTCTTCACCACTTCTGGAGAGAAGCTGGCAGCACCACTGTCTACACAATCAACCGAGTTCAAGTCAAAAAAGGAACTGGTAAGACGCCTTACGAACTATGGTTTAAGCATACTACCAGTGTAGGCTACTTCAAAATCTTTGGTAGTAAATGTTATATCAAGAGAGAAATGTGTTATGGGAAGTTTGATCCCAAGAGCGATGAAGGAACATTTTTGGGTTATTCTACCAAAAGCAAAGCCTATCGGTGTCTCAACAAAAGAACATGCAAGATAATTTAAAGCATCAATGTAAAAATTGACGAATCATTAGAACCAAACAAGAGGACCGGTCACGACAATCATGAAAATCTTAAACTTACTAATGAAGGAGATGTCTTTGAGTTCAATGAAGCAACAATTGAAGATGAGGAGGCAACTCCCACTGACAGATATCGAGAGTGAGAGATTGTGCCCGAAGTTGACAAAACACCCCAGGATGGTGAACAAGTAGATGCTCAGAACCATGACGAAGAAACTGATCAACAAGAAGAACCGGACCAGGAACAGAGGCCAGCTCTCCCAAGGTATGTCACCTATCACTCTACTGACAATATAATTGGTGACAGACATGGGAACGTCCTGACCAGGAAAAAGGCCAAAGAGAACGTCTGTCTTCTCTCGAGTGTTGAGCCCAAAACCACCAGAGAAGCCCTTGAAGATGAGAATTGGGTCAAGGCCATGGATGAAAAAATTGAACAAATAGAAAAGAATGACACATGGGAACTTGTGCCAAGACCTCATGACAAAAATGTCATTGGGACCAAATGGGTCTACAGAAACAAACTGAATGAGGATGGTAAAGTCATCAGAAATAAAGCAAGGCTGGTTTGCAAAGGCTATGCTCAGGAAGCTGGACTAGACTATGGAGAAACTTTTGCACCAGTGGCTAGACTGGAAGGGGTGAGAATTCTTCTTGCCTATGCAGCTCACAAAAGCTTTAAAGTTTACCAGATGGATGTGAAGTCTGCATTTCTCAATGGAATATTGGAGGAAGAAGTCTACGTTGAGCAACCGGAGGGATTTACATCTGCTCAAAAGACTGATATAGTCTGCAAACTGAAAAAGGCTCTTTATGGGCTCAAGCAAGCCCCAAGGGCTTGGTATGAAAGGTTGCATTCATATCTTCTGACAATTGGATTCACCAGAACCGATGACAATAGCAATATGTACCTCAAAACTAGAAAAGATGGAAACTTAATTGCTGAAATCTTTGTTGATGACATCATCTTTGGAGGAGATGACAGAATGAGCAAAACATTTGCTGAAGAAATGAAGAGAGAATTTGAGATATCTATGATAGGGCCCATAAGATTCTTTATTGGACTATAGGTCCATCAGCTAAAAGAGGGTATCTTCATCTCTCAGTCCAAGTACATAAAAGAAATTGTCAAGACTTTTGGACTAGACGAATCTAAACCGGTTGGAACTCCAATGATAACTAATCTCAAGTTATCAAAGGAGGATGATGCCAAAGAAGTAAATGAAACAATGTATTGGTCCATGATAGGAAAATTGTAGTATGCTGTTCACAGCAAACCGGACATTGCTCATGCAATTGGCGTAGTGGCAAGATTCTCTGCTAATCCCAAAGAAACACATCTAATGGCAGTGAAGAGAATCTTCAGATATCTAAAGGGAATAGAGGAATATGGCTTGTGGTTTCCACACAAGGGTGGATTCCAAATAGAAGTCTACACAGATGCAGACTGGGCTGGCAACGTGGATGATAGAAAGAGCACAAGTGGTGGTGCATTCTTTCTAGGTGGAAGAATTGTATCGTGGACAAGTAAGAAGCAAAATTGCATTTCACAATCCACTGCTGAAGCTAAATATGTTGCTGCTGCAATAAACTGCACACAGGTGATTTGGATCAAACAACTGCTGGAAGGTATTCAGGAAAAGGTACTTGAACCGATCGCAATTCACTGTGACAGTACCAATGCCATAAACATATCTAAAAACCCTGTTATGCACTCCAAGACCAAGCACATTGCCATCAAGTATCACTACTTAAGGGAACTTGTACAAGACAAAGCAGTAAGATTGGAGTATGTGCCCACCAAAGAACAGATTGCTGATATATTTACAAAGCCATTACCAAAGAGTACTTTTGAGTATCTCAGAGGTAGACTGGGGGTTGTACCCCTCTTAGATCATCAGTAATCATCAACAGGGAGTCATCAGTTCATTATGATACAAACAAAGGGTTACACCTTATCTTTTATGAACTGATGAAAAGGACTGCTGCTTGCAAGGGGAGCAGATTAGAAAATGGAAATCTCTTTGATTAGCCTTTTGGGCATTCTTGTCAAAATGGGGGAGAATATGATTGCCTATCATATTTTGCCATCAATGCCAAAGGGGGAGATTGTTGTCATCAGTAACCGGTAAACTCTCTACCAGTCCGAGTGTTGTCATTGATTGGCAAAAGAGGATAGAGATTTGTCATCTCTATAAAGGTTGAAGCTCTAAGGAACTCTACATCAAGGGAGGCTGGTTTGGCACCTACCATAGCCACAAGAAAAGAGTACCTATAATCTCATTGTAACCGGTCACTATACTAAGCATTAGCAACCAAACAATGCACTCAATCAAGGAAGTGAGTATCCTTGTATCAACCAAGGACTGAACTTCAACCAGTATAGACAAGAATAATCAAAAAGCAATAATCATAGTAAGTGTCTATACACTCAACTGGGACAGTATAACCGGTAGGCATCCACGCAAATGCAACTGATAAGACAAGAAAGAGACTACAGGAGATCGAAAAACTCAACCGATATATTACAAGACTCCGGCATGAACTGAGGAAGTCATAGTCAACTGTCAACTATTTGTTCCAACCTGCTCTTTCTACCGGGATTTATTGCAGTAAATCCGGGTGACCTTGAGTTGTCTCAATGATCGGTTTGTGGCACAGTTAAATGAATGAAAGCTGGAATCAATGGCGTTTGAGGTGTGATTGAATATTTTAAAGCCGGATTCTATAGCTTTAAATCAAGGAGTTATCTCCTACGAAGGAAAGTTGCCTGGCATGCAACTATTGTTTTCTTCATAAAGTGAATAAAGCTAGAGAATGTATCGGAGGTTTGCTCAACGAACCAATACTCAGCTAAGTGATGTAATCAAAGGATCTCAAGTTTAGGTCTTGCAGTTTAGGCGCAGTCTAAGCAACATAACTCTATATATTCTTATGCCTGTCAACTAAGTTACCGATTCGAGTTCGGTTCGAAGTTCGGGTTCGAAGAACCGGTTCGCAAGTTCGACAAAATTTTGAAAAGGGGTTTGGGTTCGGGTTCGAAAAAATATGTAAGATTTTAAAAAAAAATATATATATACATATTTATGAAGCCTAGAAGCATGAGTTAAAATTAGAATGTCACATAGTATCATAAAAACAACATTTAAACAACAAAAACACTATAAACTTATAATCATAGCATCATGAATCGTGATCATACCATCATATACTTCAAGTTCAACTGTTCAAGTATCATTGTTTCAAACTTTCAAGTTCAATTAATGAATAAAAAATGTATTAATCTTCATCTTCAACATTAGTTGACTCAGCAATAGAGCTAAGGCCAATGGGATCAGTAGCAACAACAATTGTCTCATCAACTAGTCACACTCCGGCATGCAGACACTCCATGCTTGCAATAGCTCCGGGTCTCATCAACTGGTCACACTCCCCAAAGGCTGATAACTGAACTGACTGGGGGTCTAGGAGGCAACGCCCCCAACGGGGTCGAGGGGTAGTGCCCCCGCAGGGTCCTGGGGTAGAGCCCCCGCCGCCAAGACCAAATTAGCACCTTCAAGCCCACACAGAAGTCCATGGAACACACCATTTTTGTGATTTTCTTCCAATCCCATACTCTTTTTGCCAACCGCTTATGTTTTCTTCACTACCTCCTTATGTCCTTCCCTTCAGTACCATACGTTATGCACTGCGAACTATTTTTATTTGTTGTCATTTTTTTTTAGAGAACAATAGTGTTGGTGTCAAAATCTGATCTTTAATGGTCTCTTGCAATAAAAAAGAGTAGAGAAAAAAAATTAGCCTTTCATAATGAATTTGTAGGGTTCCAGACACCAAAAAAACTTAAAATTTTGCAAATTCTATCACTTAAGTGACATCCGAGAGGCGAAGTTTGTTTTGAGTTCGCGGTTTCTTGCCATGGTCTGCCCGGGTTCGAAAGTCTAGACCACCAGTTCGAACTGGGTCCGAAAATCCGGACCCTGCCCGGACCCACAGGCGAACTGGACCTAAACTTCAGACCAGTTTGAACTTGGTCCAGTTCGGAGGGGGGGGGGCAAACCCTGGTAACTTAGCCTGTCAAGAATAAGAGTTGTCTTCATTCTGCTAAGAGAAAGAGTGAACCTATACGCTACAGAAGAAAAGGTTAGAGAAAATAGAGAAAGAGAAATAATAGGTTGTGCAAAGCAGCACAACAATAATTGAGAATACACCTGTGTTAACCGGTGATGATTCTCAGTCAAGCACAAATAGAGATCTTATTTGGCTAAGTAGAGCCCTCTGTAAAGATCTTGATTCTATTGTTTTCTAGCAAACTACAATAGACAAATCTCAGTATTTGGGTGGACTCTAACAGGTCCCTTGTATCAAAATCCCTTAACCGGGTGACATCTTTTAAGGTGTCTGAAGTCTTTTAACCAGGTAGGTCTTAACAAACCTTACTGTAACAAATTCCTTGACCGGGTCGCACCTAGCAAGTGCGTTTTTATCCCTTAACCGGGTAGGCTCTTAACAGGGTGTACTTCAGAAGAGTACAAATATTATGAGGTCTCCTCACACCGTAGTTTTCACCCTAACAGGGTTTCCACGTGATAAATCTGGTGTCATTTTACTTACTGCTTTATTTTCTTAGAACTGTTTACTTTTGTGCTGTAAGTTTACTTCACTGGATTAAGAAGAAAAGCAAGGAATTTTTCAAGTGCTGATTCACCCCTCCCCTCTCAGCACCGGTTGGGACTGTCACATGGTGTTTCTCTTTATTCTAAGTGAAGGTTGTACCCCTGAAAAGTTGTGAGGAATAAATAAATTTGGTGAAATCTTATAAAAAAAAGAACACATATGTTGAATGTATTAAATTATGTAATGTTTCTTTAATGGTCATCTTATTTTGTTTAGGTAGTTTCTATCGGCGATAAGTACATATGCAAGGATCAAGCGGTCTTTCTGAAATCCTTGGATGCCTCAGACAAGGTAAAGACAGCTGAAACTTTGGCTCTAATGTTAGAGCAAGTTGTGATGGAGGTGGGGGTTGCTAATGTGGTGCAAATAATAACCGACAATGCAGCGGCATATGTGGCAGCGGGAAGGATCCTCCAAGATAAGTATAGCACACTTTTTTGGTCTCTTTGTGCAGCACACGTCCTTGACCTTCTTTTGGAGGACATAGGAAAATTGGATTGGGTGAAATCGGTTGTAGAGGATGCAAGAAAGATAACAAAATATATCTACAATCACCCTTGGGTTCTCGCTTTGATGAGAAAATTCACCCATGGGAAGGAGTTGGTTAGACCTGCAGCTACAAGGTTTGCAACGATTTTCTTAACGTTGCAAAGTGTTCTTGGTTCTTTGAATCCTTTGAAGCAATTGTTTGTGAGTCAACCATGGTTAGACTCAAATTATTCAAAGAAGGCTGATGGTCAAAGTGTTGCATACATTGTCTTTGACAACCACTTTTTTGATGATGCTACAAAAATTGTGAAGGTATCTTTGAAACTTCAAAAGTTGAATATTTAGTTTTTTTGTATTCAAGAATCAAGTCTTTCATTATTAATTTGGAACTCTAGTCTATAATTAATGATAATCTTTTTCTACTTTTCAATTGTAGGTGACAGAGCCCTTGGTTAGAGTTCTCCAATTGGTAGATGGGGATCAAACCCCAATGGGGTATCTTTATGAGGCCATGGATAGGGCCAAAGAGGCTGTAAAAAATATCTACAAGGGGAACAACTTAAAATTTGACCCCATATGGAAAATTATTGATAGGAGGTGGAACAATCAGCTCCACCAACCCATTCATGCAGCGGGGTACTTCCTCAACCCTGCTTATCGCTTCTCTCCATCCTACGCGGATCCCAATGGAGAGGTCATGGAGGGCCTCATTGAATGCATGCAGAGGATGGTACTTGAGGTTGAGGTGAGAGACCTCATTGTGGCCGAGATGGAAGTGTATTAGAATGCAACGGGCAAGCTATTCTCCTCAAACTTGGCAAGAAGAGGAAGACAGACTCAAACCCCAGGTACAATATTTGGATTTTTGGTGTCTTTCACATGCATGATAAGTAGATAAAAACTAAGTTACTAAAATATGTTTTCAGCTTGCTTTCTAACTCTTTAATATTTATCTTGCAGATGCTTGGTGGCGAAATTGGGGTGGGAATGTCCCAAATCTGCAAAAACTTGCCTGGTGCATCTTATGTCAGCCATGTAGCTCATCTAGTTGTGAGCGTAATTGGAGCTTATTTGAGGCCATTCACACGAAGAAGAGGAATAAGTTAGCACAGAAACGCCTCAATGACCTTGTTTATGTGCAATATAACCTTAGGTTGCGCATAAGAAAGGTAGAGTTACTAGCAACAAAGCCACTTGATTTGGATGACATAGATCCGTATTGTGATTGGACATCACAGAAGCAGCCTCCATTGTTCACAGAGGATGACATCTATGATTTGGAGAGGCAGGCTATGGAGGAGGGTGGAGGCACAGCAGGATTGGATGACATTCAGGAGGATGATCATGAGAGCAGTGAAAGTGAGGAGGAGACAGATGATGAGGAATCATTGCCAGTGTCAGCACCATCTACATCTAGGGTGGAGGTCCAGTCACAACCAGTTGTGCAGAGGGAGCTGTCACAGCCACAGCGGACTACTAGGGCTAGACCCCCTCCCACTCCCATAGTTTTTACTAGAGCTACTGGGAAGGGGAAGAGGAAGATTTAGACTAGTTTGATATTGTACTTGCCCTTGGCATATGTATTTGCTTATAGTTTTACAAAGACAATTTGCTATTTTTAGTTTTCTTCAGAGTTCAGACTATCAGACTATGGCTACCAGCCATCAGCATTCCACACGAGGATGCAATTTTGATACATATTTGCACTTATATATATCTAGATCAGCTTTTTTGGTTTGATTACTCATTTACTAACTCATTAGATGAATCTCCTTGTTGAATTTTGCAAAAAAAAATGCATTTCTAATTAAATTTAAGCCATTTTTAAAAGTTCCCGAGAAGTTTGCCGATAAGTTCCCGACTTATCTCCGATATATCCCGATATTTTTTTTTTTGCCCTCGGCGATAAGTTGCCGATAACGATATTTTGAACTATGGTATTAAGAGCAGGTGATGTGGTTTTATAAGATTTGGTGAATTTTTTAATAAAAATTCGAGGCCTTGTTCTTGGAATTTTTTCTAGAATTTTGATAATCATCGTTTTTAATGAAAAAATTGTCGGAGCAATTTCAAGAGTTTCTTTTTGCAAGTTTTCAGCCTTGAGGTTTTTAACCCGTGCATTTTTTATTTGTTTGACGTTTTAATGTGCGTCGTTTTAAAGCTGCCATTTTTCCTCGAGGGTTTTTTAGAACTATCGCCATTTTTTGCGTGCCCTCATTTTTCAGATTTATAGTTTTTGGTGCCGATTTTGTAACAGACTTTTTTGTTTGTGCATGGCACGGATCTATTTCTTGTGCATGACTTCTGAACGGGGAAGTTTATTTGAGTTTTGGCTGTGCAATTTCAGTGTTTCTTTGTGCACTTTCTTTGCTGGTTCATGGGTTTTGCAGGGCCGTGGCTAGGGCCCCCTTCTGTGTTTTTGCCCGCAGCCAGCGTTTTGTGAGTTTTGTTTGGCTTTAGTTTTTTCCTGCACGACAGGTCTTCTTCCTACAAACGGAATTGGCGGCTTTGCAGATTGTGGTTTTCTGAAAGCTGAGCTAGATTTCCTTGATGGGTCTTTTACCATTTTTAAATTTTTTCCCTCAAAAACAAAGTTTTTTGGACAGTTTGTCCCGGGCTCTGTAGAGTATTTTGCCACATGACATTTGGTATCTTATGCTGCGTGGAGATTTGTTGAGAACCTATGTATGGTTCGTGTTGTTTAAGGGTTTTGTATGGTTTTTTCCATAGAAATCATGTTGGTTTTTGTCCAATTTTCTCCTAAAAGTCATGGTTTTTTTGTTTTGCACAATTTTTTCACACAAATCATGGAATCTTTCTCTGCAAGAGATTTTCTGATTTTTTCTACAAAAAATCATGATTGATGTTCAATGTATGGGTTTTGATTGATTTTTCTCCTCAAAAATTGTGTGAGGTTTTTTTTCGATTTCCTCCTTAAAAATCTTTTATGAGTTTTATAATTTTTTCCTTGAAAAATTCTTGTAAGGTTCTATAATTTTTTTCTTAAAAACTTCCTGTAAGGTTTTATAATTTTTTCCTCAAATTATTGTTGGGTTTTCTAGTTTTCTCCGAAAGAATGTCAAGCAATTTGTTGTGGTTGATCTCCAAATCACATCAAGGGTTTGGTGACTTTTTCCACAAAGATTGTGATTTCTTGCAGTCTATTTTCAGTTGTAATGCCAATCTGCAAAAGTTTTTGCTGATTTTTTGAACAAATTGTGGCTTTTTTTTCTAAAGTAGTTCAGGTTTGGTGCTTTCTCCTCAAAATTGTGGTTTCAGGTTTAGAAGCTGAACTTGGTGTCTCTGGCTATAGGGAGAGATAGTTTTTTGTTTACCCAACAAGTTGGAAGGTTTGTGGTTATCTTGGTCACATCTAGAAGTTTTGCAAAATCAAGGAGGGTCTCAGTAACAGGCTCATTTTGCATAGTGTCAGCGTTCTATGCATTCATGACCAAAAGACTTGTAGATTATGTCTTTTGTAGGGTAGTTAGATTGATGACCATTAAGGGAGGGTATTAAATAATTTAATGTTTCTCTAGTGGTCATCTTAGTTTGTTTAGGTAGTTTCTATTTCCAGCTTTTGTTTACGTTTGTTTCTTTTAGAAATATCGTAATGTTATTGCCTATATAATGTAACTTCGTTTTCATTATTGACTATACAATTACCATTACAGAATGCATGGGCCAATAAAAGAATTTGTACATGAATTGGGATTGTAACTCATCACTAGTGCCATTGCTTCTCGTGTCTTGTTCCTTCATCTTTTTCCTTATCGTAACTAGCAAGTTGGGCATCCATTTCTCTTCTCACTTCATTGGGTACTTGAGGACACACCTTCAGATCATGTCAAGGAGTTTGACCAGGTGTAATTTTAAGCTATTGATTCCTCCTCTCACAAGACCTCCCCAAGATTTTCACCATGCCCTTGGTCACATCCACCATTCAATGTAGGGTCTTTCCTACCATTGCTGATTTTATACATAGGAAAAACAGAAAAAATCAGTACAGTATTCAATCTTTGACAGGGAAATTAAAAAAAATAAATGGAAGGGAAAACATATTGCAAGAAGGGTGTTTGGAAATGAGAAAAATAAAAAATAATGAGCTCATAAGAGCTGGATTCCCAGCATTTGAAATTGGAATATATATATATTGCACGCTATTAAATAGAACTTTAAAATGCTTCTCTATTACCTCTTTTGGCTCAATTTACACCTATGGAGCACCATATAAACAAAAGATGTGAATCAAATCATTTTAAACTTAAAGCCCAGATATTTTTTATTTTTTTGCTGAAGGTGAGTTCAGGCACAGGACTCAACTGTTTTTTTTCAGGAAACTTTGTGAGTGCACATTTAATTTCGGACTAACAAGTCTCTGCAAGTTGGGCTGAGTTTTCTAATTATACTTTCTACATCACCAAGAAACCTTTTATATACAGGTTTGTACAGAAACTTTGAATTGTCGAACTAGCCTTATCTAGTGAGACTGTTGGGATCAGGTACTAGCGAATCATGTTGATTAAAATTTCTCATATACAATACCATCCAAACTGCATGTTTATTTCACTACTCATTTAAGATCACCCTCTTTATTTTCTAATAGGAAGTTTCTGTACCCATCTCCAGTGTGATGGTTGAATTTGATTATTATTTTTTTAACTGCCAACATCACATAGATTAGTGATCCAGTAGTGAAACCTGTTAGAACTCAAATGTGATGCTCAAACTTGGAATTGCAAATTTAGGCAGTACATATACCCGAAAACTTGTGTCATATCTAGGTTTACGTTTTGTGTCCAATGAGGAACAAGAGGACAAATGAAATGGCCTTTTATAAAGCATGAAACTAACCTGTATTAGTTATTTTTTATTTGTGCAGATACGACAACACCGTGTAATCTATCATCTGCTTGAAGATATAGGAAACTTGATAGTAAGTATGGCACCTGGCATATGTGAAACTCAGGTTGCTGGTGAAGCACAAATATTAAGCATTTTCGAGCTTAAAGGAAGGAATAAGACTTGTAATGCAAAGATTGCTGGTTGTCGAGTATATGATGGTCGCATGACAAAAACTTCAAGGCTCAGAGTGCTGCGAAGTGGTGAGGCAGTGTTTGAAGGTTCTTGTGAGTCCTTGCGTAGAGAGAAGCAAGATGTTGAAGCTGTTGGGAAAGGTAATGAATGTGGCTTAATTTTGCAAGAGTGGAATGATTACCAAATAGGAGATGTTATTCAGTGTTTAGAACTTGTTAGCAGAAAGCCTAAATTTGTATCATCGGAAAGTGGCACTGTACGAATTGAGTGTTGATCCTTTCAAAAACATCAATATGATGTAAAAATATCATTGCTATGTATGAGAGGTATGACTATTCAACAACTGCATTTTTGACACAGAGATCCTAACTAGGTAGATTGATGCATTGATTCACAATGATTGCTAGCCCACTTTTTGACCAATACAGATATGAACTGCGTATGAACATAGAGCTCCTCTGTTAGAATATTCAGTGAATATCCAGATCCTTGCCCATTTTCAAAGTCTACTGAATTCGCCAGACTATGCATCATGAATTCTTTTTCTCCGCAAATATTTTTGAATAGTTTTGCATGGTTTGAGGCCTTTATCATTCTTTGGCTGGCTCCACTTAAACAGTTTTATTCCATCTCATATGTTGTTTATGTCAAGTTTTATATGAATTTTCTTGATTTGTAGGATTTTAAACTCTAGTTGTTAAATTGCCTGCCACAGGCTGATTTTTGTATCTGCGAGATACTACAAAAGAAGCATGTTCTACAGGCTGCATTTCTGTATACATAATTTCTATTAAATATAATTTCCTCTTTTCTGCTTGTGTTTTTTCGTGGCAATGAATAAACTTGATGCTAATTAGCATTTACGGTTTTCACAAGATGTTATGTATGGGGAGAATTTTTGCTTTGTTATCCAGGTTTATGGACCTAAAATAAAATAAATGGCCAGGAGAAAATTAATTTACTCTTCGAGTTCATTCTGCATGGTTACATTGCGTTCAGAATATTATAATATTATATAGACTTACTGTTGGGCCTTATCCATTTGCTCCAGCACCTTGATTTGAAATGGTGTTCCTGTCTTAATAATTCTACTGAAGCCCCTTGTTCGAAATCATTCAAGATGAGGTGCACATAATGACAATTAAAAAAATGTAAAAGCAATAGAGAAGCATATTCGCGAGACACAAACAAAGTTAAAAATGCATATAGATTAGCAGTTGCATGGTTTTTGTAGCGTGCAACGAACCGTTGATAGGCGGTTATTGAAGGGGATTGTGGGGAGGGGTGGTGTTTTATCGAGAGAAAAGGTATTTGGGAAGAAGGCAAATAAATGTAGAAGCCAATAGGTTTAGTTTGTTTTCAATATTGAGGTGTAATATTATATTGGTATTAGGCTATATGATAATTATTACTTTCTTCAAAGGCAGATACTATTGCAACCATTTAATCGTATTTTGAATTAATTTAACCAATCACATTAAAGAAAGAATTAAATTCTGTTTAACAAGATTTCTATAGTTTATTTTAAATAATTTAAAAATGCAATTTTCCTGATTTCTTATTGGTTAGGGCAAGTAAAAATTTTCATTTAACCAAAAAAATCATTAAATTTACAGATTTAAATCACGTGTCGGTGCTTGCTAATTGCGTCAGTTTCAGACTAACTGAAAATGACATGCGTGTCTCACGACACCACCAGAATTTTATTTTTTTTTCTTTACACCTCATCTTGGCTTTTGCAGATTTTATTCTGCATGTGTCATCAAACATTGGATTTATTGCAATTTACTCTTATGATTTAAAGTTCTCATTCGTGTTAAAATTAGGAATTACAAAGTCATTTTATTTTTTTAAGAGGTAAATAAATTATTATTAAATTAAGTTAAAAAAATATTTTAAATTTAATACCAGCATAAATAACTATATATTTATAAATTTTAAATTAAGATAAGCTAGAATTCTTTTTATTTTTATATTATTTTAATTAAATAAAAAATTGAACAATAATTTTAAAATAATATTATATTTAACATTTATATTTATAATAAGTCTAGTGGTGAAATATAATTAATATTATATTTTGTAAATATAATTAAAATAATAACACTCAAAAATTAAAATTTAGGTTAAGGTTATTATTATATTTTATTATTAAAAATTTAACCATGTAGATTAAGTTATTATTATGATTGTATGATTTTTAAATAGATTATAATTATAATTATAATTAATT
Organism: Chamaecyparis obtusa; assembly: GCA_027943335.1. Lineage (NCBI taxonomy): Eukaryota > Viridiplantae > Streptophyta > Pinopsida > Cupressales > Cupressaceae > Chamaecyparis > Chamaecyparis obtusa. The sequence continues at coordinate 872,978 of BSBK01001084.1, read as the reverse complement.
AGAATATATTTAAATAATTTAAGTAATATCTAATTTTGTAGAGCTAAATTAAGTTAGCACTAAAATTAAAATTATAATATATTAGTATTATAGGTTATTTAAATAATATAATTATGGGGTTTCAATATACATAAAATATCATTCTAACTTATCAATTGTTACTTTAAAATTCAAAATAATAATAAAACATTCATAAATATTTTAATCAATTATATAATGATTGCAATTTTAGATAACTATTTTAAATTTAATAAATATTTTTATTTCACAATTATAATCTCAATCCACAAGATAATGTCCTTCATTAACTGACTATCATATTCATGATACCCATTCATTCATGAACATAACTGAAATGTAAATATATCTAAATTATCAAAAAAATATTCATGAAACTTCACACTTGATACAAAGATTTTGGTATTGCAGAAACCCTTGTTAGAAGGTAAAAACTGTTGCGGGGATGAAACCCACAAAGCTTCACTACTACAATAATAAAGTTGTCTGTTAGAGCATACACTTTCGATCACTTCTGATAATCTTACTCTGCTAGGAGTAACATTTAAGAGTTGTTAAGATCTACTTTGTTAGAGGATTTTAGCAACACTCTTCAAGTGTGCACTTGGTTAAGAGATTTACAACAAGAAGGTTAAGTCTACTATGTTAGGAGATTTTTCTGCTACAATTGTTAGAAAGTAACAATGTAAATGATCTGGATGTTGCAACTTTGTTGAATATCAGATATGTTTAACCCTTATCTGTAATCACCTTTTTGTGATAGATATCTCCTTCAAATACTACTCGGTAGCCTTTGGTCTGCTTCTGATATAATCATAAATACTCTGTCAAAAATTTATCATCACAACCCTGTCTGATCTTCAGATTGTCTCCTGCTAGCGACTACTTCTCATCGCTATTAATACTAATCTGACATCTTGACAATTCTTAAATCACAATGTTTCTGACCTAATTGGGTTATGGAATCATCTAGAAAATATATGATCAAAGATCCATATGAATAACCTAATTCAAAACTGCATGGGGATCATCACCAATCAATTTGATATCTCCAATAAATCTTTATCTCGATTTATGTAAACCATTTTTCAGCTCAGTAAAAATTGTTTGCCTTATTTTCAGTGTCATTACAAACTTTTATGTTGATCTTGTATTGCTCGGTAAATGTTGTATCTATGCCCCAGTAAAATACTGATGTTCGGTAAACATGTATACTCGGTTGTAACTGTACTCGGTGTGCTCGGTAATCATGTGGCTTGGTGTCGATGCTCGGTTAACTTGTCTTTCTTCTTATGCTCTACTCGGTTACTATACTTATACTTTGACTGACTTGTCTATTTGCTTTCCTTTATCAACTATATGTGTGACACTAATGACAACACTTAATGCAATTAGGTGTAACATTCTCCCCCTTTGGCATTAGTGACAAAAACACATAAGTATGCCACATTCAAAATCTTTTCCAAAATTCAAAACTTGTAGACTCCCCCTGACAATATACTTGGTAATTTACATACTATATACATATGATTCCCCCTTTTTTGATAATAATACCAGAAAGTATGTACTTATAGTTGATAAAAAATGTTCTTATGGGTTTTTTGAAGGTTGGCCAAGAGGTTTTCTCATTTCTCTTTTAGACTCTCTAAAATAATTTGTTCTAGGCCTACCTGTGCATGCATATCAAAAATATGATCAACTACTGATAGCTCAAGGGTGGCAATTAGCTCTTTTGCCTTCTTTACATGCCTCTGCATCACCTCAATGTGGGGTAATAACTCAGGCTGTAGCTCAGTTATTTGCTCTCTTATTCAGTCTTCTGCTTTCCTTAAATCATGTCTCAACCCCTGAATATGTTTTACCTTTGAATAATGCACTTTTAATGCATGGGGTTCGATTATTAAACTATTTGCACTCTTCTTTAAATCTTCATCTAATATCTTTAATTTTTCATTAATTTATGCAGTAAAAGAATCTAAAGTGCACAATTTCTGCAAAATAGTAAGGATTTTCTAAATTATACCTTCTATTTCAGTTACTGTTTCAGAAAGTTTTACCTTTTGTATTGCCACTGCTTGGTTGATCTTCTTGGTGACCTTGTACTGTATCTTCTTCTAAACTCTTTCCTCTATTTTCTTCTCGACATCAGTAGTAGGTGCATTGATAGTCTTGGTTAGGATAGCAAGCTGATCAATGATAGGTGTATTCTCATCAACATTGACATCAGAAACAACTTGCATCAAAATTTCTGTAACATCTTCTATCACCTATTTGTTCTTACTTTCTTGCCTCAACTTTGCCTGAGTTATTTTCTGGTACATAGCTCTCCATATCTTCTAAGAGTTTCAAGGTCCAATGTCCTCGGGTCACAAGTATGTATTTCCATAATTTCATCTAGCGTGACCGAACCTTTACCTCCATGTTTCTTCCTTTTCTTCTTCTCTTGCTTGCTTGATGTAGGTGATTGACTATATGGAACTAGAGCTTGTTGCTCTGGATTATCTTTGGTTTCTTGGGGGATGCCTCTTCTTTCTTGTCCCCCCCTTAGTAATTCTCTTAGTCTGAGGTCCTAAGGCTTTTGGCCTTGTGCCTGTAGTAGAATCATCTACTTTATTTTCATCTTCATATCCTTGATTATTACCTCAACATTAGTGGTTTCGATGTTCTCCATCCTTTGTAGATTCACCATAATGCTCAGTGTCTTTTCCCGTTTCATCCTTGTCTTCAACTGTATCTTTTTCTTGTTCGAGTGGTTGATTCTCTTGTGTCTCGATTTCTTCAGTATCTTGTACCATTTCAGTTTGTTGCTCAACAACTATATCAATTGCTTGTACAAGAGTAGGTAAATCACCTGATAATTATGCTCTAGCTACCTCAGTAGGTTGGGCTTCTTGGTTCTCGGTAGCATCAGTTACATCTTCATCATCTTTTGCTTCATCATCGAGGTCTCATTCTGTAATATCTTCTATTAGTACTTCTTCCCCTGTTTCCTTCAACATCTTAGGAATATCTTTCATTGCAATTTGTGTAGTAGATAAGAAATCTTTAGTGTATGTTTGGTCTTCTGGCTGCTCTATGTCAGAGATGTGAATAGGCTCTTGTTTTGTGTCAATATCAACATCTGTTAATACACCTTTTCCCTTAATCGGTACAGATTTCTCGGTATTAACTGCAGATGCAGTTTGCTCGGTTTGATCCTTTGAACTAAGAATACTAGTCCAAATCTATGTACTCTCTTCATCAACTTCCTGCAATTTTCTTTGTAGTATATTTAGTGCTCTTATTTTCATCAAAAATTTATTGGCATATGTTTTCATTGCAGCATTAATCTATGCAATTGATAGATTTGGCATTGCTAGTATCAAGGACCTTTCTCTCATCTTATTTTCGGTATTTAATGCATAGGTCCATCTAGTTGAAACTTTATTGTACAATTCCTCAGGAATACTAACTGAAAATTCAATTGGCACTCATTTGAATTTAATCATCATGTCAATGATAGCCTCTTCCAATTTATCTTGGTCCCCTTTGCTCATGTTTGAATAGCTCTTAATTTTAGGATGACTCAATCCTCCTCTTTCGCTTATTCCATTTGCAATCTCATCAATTGATAGTGGTACTTTATTTACTACGACTCTGAATTGACTATTTTCTTCTTCCTTTGAATCAACATCATCTTTATTTCTAATCAATCTTCTTATCTTCTTAGGTTCAGGTACCTCGGTGGAAACTTGTGTACCTATTTTCTTTTGATAAGTCTTGGTCAGTACATGCCTTGTGATCTTAACAACTTCTCTTCTCATAGATGTAGTCATACCAGTGGTAGACCTTGTCCTCTCTCATGTTGTATCAATTTATTTTCTCTTTCCTCTTACAGCCTTCAGTGGCTCTGCCTATACTTTTGTATTTGACTTGGTTTCCTCTTCTTCTTCACCGATCGATTTTTGCTCCTCGGTTTCCTCTTCAACCGACTTCTCTGCTTCTTCTTCTACAACATCACCAAGTCATTTTTCTGGAGTCCCGATCATTTTCTTTGATTTCCTTCCTATCTTTTGTCCAATTAAGTCCATTTTTATCTTTGCTTAGCTTCTTCATATGTTCCAAATCTTGTAGCCCCTTTGTCTTTCGGTTCTGCTAATAGTGCCTCTATTGACCTAGTGGCTTGGTCAATATCCAATTCATAGTCCATCGATGGAAACCATGTAGTTCTCAGTTCAACTGCCTTAATCAATGTAGTGTCAGTGTCCACTAAGAAACATACATCATTTTTATACTTCTCAACAAGTTGAGCTGGGATTCTGCTTCTCTTATGCATTTTGTCCTTAAACTTACTAAAGTAATCATCCATTATAGGTTCAAAATTCTTGTCTTAACTATTTATGAATTTGCTGATTTGAATAATAATGGGTTTATCTACCTCCCATTCTACATTATAGATCGAGGGAAATGAGTTCTGCAAGTAGAAAAATATACATACCAATAACGATCCAAACTTGCATGTGTTAGACTTAGCAACTCAGATAGTTCTCATGTTCTCCTCCATTTGCTTCAACATAAGTTCGGCTAGATCAAGTTGTAGACCCTTCACAACCCTATATGCAATATCTACAACATTGCATGGAACATTGTTCGGTCTGCTGGATTGAAATATCTTGTATGCAATTACATACGTTGCAAATTTGGTCTCTCGGTCAGTAATGGTGTTTATCTTCATTCCTCTATGGTGCAGGAACACCCAAGGGTTGGTTGATCAAATCCATTTTGTTTTTGTTTTGTAAGCCATCAATGGCATGTGTGTGTTTTCCATAAGGTCATGTTGACCATAGTGTGAATCCAATAGGGATGAAAGGTCTAGATATAGGCTTAAGTGTTAAAGTCTCTTGCTTGCTTATTTGTATTTAGATGATGTCATTTGGTCTAGGGTGTGTTAGAGGTCATGTTAGGACCTAGAATAAAGTCTAGGTCAATCTAGAACATAACCAAAGTCCTTTGTTTTGAAAGATGTAAAAGTTGTAAAAATGTTGCAAAAAGTTGCTTAGCAACTTTTGCAACTTTTAAAAGTTGCTCAGACAGCTCTGTCCAAACACCCTAAAATGACCTAAGTGTGTTCTAATGGCAACCTAAGACAAACCTCGGCCTATTTAAGTCAAATTTGGACCAAATCCCGAGGTTGGATGGTCAAATACATGAAGCTTTGATTTTGGAGAGTTGAACAGTGTATGAGAGTTTGTGTGTCTTTGTGATCAATTAATTGCAGAAGAATGTTTGGATTGTATTATGAATTTAAATCAATGGAGATCTTAGATTAGTGCATTTCCTTTCATTTTGTGTCATTAGTTTAGGATTTTGTGTTTCTTTCTTTGTTCCTCTTAAATACTTTGTGTTTTGTCTGTTCACTAGTTCAAACAAGGAGACTGTGTGAAATGGAGACCTAGCTCACTATCCCACTGTTCAATCTATATGACCTCTTGGGGATAGTGAGTAGAATCCATGTATATATTTTGTATAGGAGCATGGGCCCTAAAAATCTTGGGAAGCAGTTACAATGTCTTGACCTAGGTGAGCCTAGCTAGGAAAGACTAAGCCACGATGGTGATAACTTGCAGAGGTGTATATGAAGCTACAAATTGGTGTTTGGAAGTCAAAGACAAGGATCTTGCCAAGATATGGTCAAGAGGAAAGGGCCTAACTGATCCATTTGGTTACCCAACACTTGCAGATAAGCCATGCAATTAGAGAAGTCCTAAAACCCTCTCAAAACACTCATTTTTGGTTAGGGCACTGTACAGAAGGGTGGAACCCTAAAACCCCCCAAAATCCTTGAGAGGTTGGCTATTGAAACGGGAATCCATAATCAAGTTGTAGAGTCCTTTGTTTTGGAGAAAAGTCCTATTTTCCTAGAATAGGAGACCTAATAGGGGCTCTTCCTTGTAGCCCTATTTTGTGAAGGATCTATGAGATTGGTAAAGGAGATGCATGAAGAAAGACTTCCAAGACCCCTTAATAGGTAGGATAAAACATATTTGAACACCTCCTCACCTTTACAAGGGTACATGTTAGTATTGGAGGTAGAAATCCCTTAGATGGCATTAAGGGTCAGTGTGTGGGAAAGAAGAAGAGCACAAAGAACTTAGCTAGTCTTGGTAGTTGTTGCATGATAGTTGGGTTGGTCAGTAGACCAGGGGATAAAACCATAAAAGGAGATCCTATAGGTCAATAGGTGTGAAGAAGGATAACCTAAAGGTCACTTGAGAGACCTAGGTATGAGCTTGTGATTGGCTCATCCAACCTCCCTATCACTCTACTCTCCCACTCTACTCCAGTCAACTTCTCAATTTCTTTCTTCGATGGGTGCCTTAGGGATTTTTCTTTGTCACATATTGGATACCTTGTGACCATATGAATCACATCCTTGGTGATTTTCACTAGCTCATCTAACCACATTTTTCCATCATGAACTCGGCTAAGTATGATTCTAATCCATTTAGTCTTGAACTCTTTCAGGAAATATAATGCATTCATCAAACCTTTTGCCTCCAGATGCTTGTCTTCATCCTTTAAATTTCCATTCATCCATAGTTCTTGATAGGTAGATTAAAGCTCAAAATCACCTATCTCACTAATCTTACAGTGAATATAAGACCTAATGTATTTGACTAGTAAAACCCTAGGTGATATAGATGAAAACACGCCATTGTCAATGATCTGTGTTGCGATCTCTGGATGTAACTTGTAATTTGGTTCTTCATATGATGTGCTCTTGATCAATGTGATTTTCTTTTCCTTTCTAGCCTTCAATTGAACAAAATTTAATGGAGATGTCATTATCGTTGACCAATTAGGGCTTTGAGAAATCTTCGTTCAAATCACTCGGTTACACTTCAAACCTTCCTGAAAAGCTTTCAATCACTCTGTGAAACTCACAAATCATTGTATTAGCTTAGAATTTGGTTGCTCAAACTTTTCTCTTTTTCACTCTTTTTTTCTCTACGAATGCAATGTAAATAATGAAATGGTTCATCATGTATTTATACCCAAAAATACTTCATCTTAAGTAGGGTGCATTAAATTCTTTACCAACCAATCCTAGATCAACGAACAATCACTCGGTTATCTCCATTCTATTCACATTAGATACTTTAGCTCAGTTATCACTACCAGTTCTTGGTTGATACAATCTTTACTACACAGCTCGGTTACCTTTACCACTTTCACCGACTGACAAACACTAACTCGGTCTAGCTTTACCGGCTATGCTCACTTCAAGTTACTAACATATAATAACCTAGTGCATCTTAATTCATGTTGATATGGTATTCATGCAATAGATATTTAAGGAACTATTGTAAGATATAACTGATTAAAATTCAGTTCCCATACTTGATTGACTTAAGTAGAAGTGGTGAAATCACCTAATCCAAAGGATGAGGTGTCATCGACTATTGTGCTTGTTCCTCCATTCTCTTATGTTGATCTTCTCCATATTTGGTTCCTTAGTCTTCTGATTGCATCAATGGTATTCTCATTCATATCTTCATTTGGCTTTGGTGCTCAGTTTTTGCAATCTTTGCTTAAGTGACCGACCTTATGACAGTGTAGACATGTCATTCCATAATTTGTCCAAATTCTAGATCTTCCTTTCTAGTACAATCTCATACAATTTGCAGCAATATGACCATATCTTCCACAAGTTGTATAATTAACCCAAGTCCCAAGTCTAAGAATTAAGTTGTCTTCTCAGTTGATATGCATTGTTTTGTCTCTTCGGTTTCTAAACTAGCTTCACCTGTGCCCCAAATTCTTCTGACATATGACTGTGCTTGTTGGAAATATTACAATGCTTGTCCATGTAGTTCCTCTCAGGTGACTTGCTTCTATTTGATCTACATTCATATACTTGATGTCCATATTTATTGCAATTATAGAAATAACCATCAAATTTAGGAATAGTGTTAGGAGTACCTTTAGCTTTACTTACTTTTCTCCTACAGACATTTGTTGTATGACTTGATTTCCCATAGTGATAGCATGAGAGATTCTTTGGCCTTGGATTTTCATAGACATTCCTTTGCTCTAGTTGATTTGATGACTCTCCTTTCTCGGTATATCCTAATCCAATGGTATTGTCTAGTCTCCTCTTAATCATTAAGAATTCATCCATCCTTTGGGTGCTTTCCTTAGTTTTCTTCATCATTTCATTGTGTTGTTGTTGCATCTTCAATTCATTTTTCAATCTTTTATTTTCTTCCCTTAATTCACCAGTGTCTTCCAATTTCCTACCAAGCTCACTATTCACCCAGTTGACTTCTTGACTTATGATAACCATTTGATTAGAAATTTCAAAGTGATGCTTGGTCAACCTTAGTACTTAAGATTCTTTTTCTTCCAATTTCTCAGTCATTTGTCTTCTATCTTCAATAGCCACGGTCCTCTCTTGTTCAACATGTCTTATATTATTCATAACTTCAATCATTCTCACCATTTGTGTTTCTTATCCAATTTGTAGTGCTTTCAGTTGCTCAGTGACGTGTTAGTTCTTTTTAGATTGATTTGAAATAGTTCCTTCAGATGCATTAGATACACTTCCAGATCCTTTAGATAATTCCTCAATCTCTTCTTCTTGATACTAAGTGTCATTTTTTTGAAATGATAATTCCCTCCTCTTGCTCAATGACTCTCTCATCTTTTATTTGATATCCTTAAGATGTTCTAGGGTTATTCGCAACTCCATTTTTTGATTTTCAATTATCTTGTCAAGCTTATACCTTTCCACCTCTATGAATATTTTCTCTTCAGTGATTCAATGTCTTTAACAAGAGAATGCGATCTGATACCAATTATTGGGATTATGGAAATGTGAGTTACTGAGAGGGGAATGGTGAAGCAATAACCCTTAAAAATTTAATCTCAACCCACAAGTTAATGTCCTTCATTAATTATCATATTCATAATACCCATTCATTCATGAACATAACTGAAATGTAAATATATCTAAACTATCAAAAAAACATTCATGAAACTTCATACACTTGACACAGATTTTGGTATCGCAGAAACCCTTGTTAGAAGGTAAAAACTGTGGTGGGGATGAAACCCACAAAGCTTCACTACTATAATAATAAAGTTTCTTGTTAGGGCATACAATTTTGATCACTTCTGATGATCTTACCCTATCAGGAGTAACATTTAAGACTTGTTAAGATCTACCTTGTTAGAGGATTTTAGCAACACTCTTCAAGTGTGGACTTGGTTAAGAGATTTACAACAAGATGGTTTAGTCTACTCAGTTAGGATTTTTTTCTACTACAATTGTTAGAAACCAACAGTGTAAATGATCTAGATGTTGCAACTTACTTTGTTGAATATCAAATCTGTTTATCCCTTATCTATAATCACCTTTATGTGATAGATATCTCCTTCAAATACTACTCGATAGCATCTGGTCTACTTCTGATATAATCCTAAATACTCTGTCAAAACTTAGCATCATAACCCTGTCTGATCTTCAAATTGTCTCCTTTTGGAGGCTACTTCTCATCACTATTAATACTAATCTAACATCTTGGAAATTCTTAAATCATAATGATTCTGACCTAATTACGGTTATGGAATCATCTAGAAAATATATGATCAATGATCCACATGAATACCCTAATTCAAAACTGCATAGGGATCATCACCAATCAATTTGACATCTCTAATAAATCTTTACCTTGATTTATGTAAACCATTTTCTAGCTCGGTAACAATTGTTTGCCTTGTTTTTAGTGTCATCACAAACTTTTATGTCTATCATGTATTGCTTGGTAAATGTTGTATCTCTGCCTTGGTAAAATATTGATGTTTGATAAACATGTATACTCGGTTATAATTGTACTCGGTGTGCTCGGTAATCATATGGCTCGGTTTCGATGCTCGGTCAAGTCTATGCTCGGCTAACTTGTCTTTCTTCTTATGCTTTGCTCGATTACTATACTTATACTTTGACCGACTTGTCTGTTTGCTTTCCTTTACCAACTATATGTGTCACACTAATGACAACACTTAATGCAATTAGGTGTAACACTTCTCTCTCTACATTTCCCAATACCTTTATATCTCTATCTACTCCCTTTATCTTCATCTCTAACTTTTAACTTCCTCTCCCCCTCCATCTCTAGAAATATCTTCTTCTCCATATGCTCTTCCTATACCTCTATATTTATATTTTTTCCCTCTTTCTCTATCTAAGAATATTTATTCTTCAATCTATCTCTATATCTCTATCTTATTTCTCTTTATCTCTTGCTACCCCAATATTCCTGCCTACCTCTATATGTCACTTTCTCTCCTTATCTCTCTTATATTATCTCTTTCTACATCCCTCTTTATCTTGCTAAATCACCCTCTATTTACATCTCTCTCCCTCTCTCCCTCTCTCCCCATATCCCTCTCACTCACTCTGTTTGTATCCATATCTATCTCTCTATCTCTACATCTCCATCCATTTATCTCCCTCTCCCTCTCTCACTCTATCTTTATATCTACTTTTATCTTCCTCTTTCCCCTTCCCACTCTTTTGGTAGGTTGTGTCTCTTGTTTTCAATTAGTATTGATTACATCGAATTGGTTAAAATAATTGGTAAGGTTTTAAATTTAAGCTAATATACACATTAAGATTCAAAGTAGGAGATTTGTGTTTAGATATAATAATGAATGTATGTTTAATTTGTATGTGGGTATCGATTTGATACAGGGCAATTTTTTTAATGTAGAAATGTAGCAAAAGCTTTGTTAGAATTATTTATTTTAATATGTAAATGACAATATGGTATAGTTTAAATTATTATTTTAAGGGTTTTTGTTTGTTTTCTTTATTGTTTGAACTTGTGGATTATTTGGTTAGTGACATAAAAATATTTGGTTTGAATTGATTTGTTTTGAGTATTGATGACAATATGCAATGATACTATTATAATTTAAGCTTATTTGTTGTCTTGTTTGCATTGGTTGTAGTAATATTAGTAGAACATTTTTAGTTATTTATATTTATTGTATAAAAAAACTATGTAGTTTATTCAATTATTTGTGGTAATGGCTTATAAGAAATTTAAATGTTAGGAAAAAATATGTTAGTTTATGTGCTCGTTGCTTAAATTAGTATTTAAGATTTGTATAAATATTAGGTTTAATGAAAATATGTGATTGTAATTAAATTTGTAAAGTTGTTTTATGTGTTGAGAATCAAATCTATAGATTTAAAAATGAAGTATCTAAAAAGTAGTGAAATGATTAAGTGCAAAAGCAATGGACAATGAAGTTGAATGTGGAATGCTTTTATTTGTGGGAAGACCTTGTTGTTAGCATCTAGATCATGCAAAGTTGATTGAGATGACATGGTACATAGTAGATTGGTAGGTTTATTTTTATTTATAAATGACAACATTGTGCAGATTGGGATGATTTTCTTTATTGGTTGGACTTGCAAATTATAGTTGGTCTTGAAAGATGAATACATGTAGTTATTGACATGGGAACACTTGGTTTGAATTGATTTATTTTGTGTATAAATGACTATATGTAACGATTAAATTATTATTTAAGCTTATTTTTTTATTTGCATCAGTTGTAGTAATTTAATAATATCATACTAGTTTTAGTTATTTTTATTAGGCAATCTCTTGCAAGAAATAAAATTATTATTAAAAAAATGATTTAAATAATGTACTTGTTGTTTAAATTAGTATTTACATAAACAGTATTTTAGTTGAGGAAGTGACATACATTTTGTTGTTAAATCATTTTAAAATGTGTTAAATATAAGCAGGTCTTATTTGAAATAATATATGTATAAAGATTTATTTAGAGGAAAATAAGATATTGTTCTAAACCTTGTAATCCAAGTGATTATAAAAAAATGAAAAATATAGTAATTAATATTTATTAATATAGTTATAAATTCATAGATGTTGAAAATTTGTTGATTTAGTCATAGAGAAACAAACATAGATTTAAAAATGAAGTAGATATAAAGAAACAATCATATGGTTGGATTTATTATATGTAGGAAGAAGCCATTGTTACTGTATGGAACAACCAAAATTGATTGTAATGGCATAGTACATAATTTTTCAACCAGTGAAACAAATGAGTGTATTTTGATAAGTTACACAAGCCAATATGGAGTGAAAGAGACTTAGCATGCAATGACAAATATTTGCAGTGTGTGGAACCCATGCAACCTGCAAAAATGAAGAACAATTAGTAATTGTTTAGTGGATATCATTGCAAACAAAGGAATTTTGATGTAGAAGAGGAATCATGGAAGATATCAAAGGGAAATGACTAAGAAAGTGAAAAGAGAAAGTAGTACCTTTTTGTTGGGTAGGTAGTTGAGTTTGAGAAAAGGAGCAAATAACATCAGTAGATTTTTGGAGTTGCAATCTTGAAGAGCACATATTATATTGTCACCTACAAGAGAACAAAAAAGAATAGAGCAACCAAAATTTTGGATGCAAAATATGCATATATATAAAAAAAATTTAAAAAAAAGGTGGATGGGGTGAATATTCGAGAGTATTTTTTGATGTCAATGCAAAGAATATCGAGTATTAAAGTTGAGTGAGTATACATAGTTCTATTTTATGCTAAGTTTGGATGTAGCTATTTTGAGAGTGTAATCTCGTAGTGGGAAAAAGATGTTGCAATCAATTCATTCATTTCCCTTTAAAAAAAGTGTGGTAAATTTAAATAAATATATGCATATTTAAAAACAAGCGGATGGAGTGAACATCCTAGGAAAGAATATTTTATGCTAAGTTTGGATGTAGCTATTTTGAGAGTGTAACTCGTAGTGGGAAAAAGATGTTGCAATCAATTCATTCATTTCCCTTTAAAAAAAGTGTGGTAAATTTAAATAAATATATGCATATTTAAAAACAAGCGGATGGAGTGAACATCCTAGAGTATTTTTGATGTTAATGGAAAAAATATTAAGTATTAAATTTGAGTGAAAAAGATCAGCTGATATCCAAGGCACATGGATTCTAGAAGCTTTGGTTGCATTTCAGGCTGCATACCTACTGATCAAATCCATGGTATCAAGGTACTGTGGATGTGCACTCATTTTGTGGTATGTAGTTATATTCTATGCTAAGTTTGTATGTATATTTTATGAGAGTGCAACCCTTACGAGGCATCTATGACACCAAAATAACTCTTCATTGTTGCACACCCTCAGATGGCTTGGACGGGTACTAATTTATAGCCTAAGAATAAATTTGTTACAAAGTTAGGAGCGGTGAAAAATATTGATGGTTTCCCTAAGTGAATGATATTTTTGTTATCCTCACATGTATTATTCTTTGTTGTGAGTAACAATAAGTGAAGGCATTGTGCATAAAAGGGAATGACAATCTGAGTAAATAATGAAATAAGATAGTTATTGCAGTGATCATGTATGGAGCAACCAAACTATGTAAATTATTGTAATTTTATCTATAAAAAATAAGTAGAAGAATTGGGATGCTTGAGGTGTACACTTTGAAAGATGGCAGTCAGGAATGTGCATTCAATAGAATATAATCCTTTGACTTGAGTGCAGAAGTGAAAACATTTACAAGATGCTAATATAATATCAGTTAAATGTAGTGTCAAGAAATCATCATATGTATATATGTACATATATGAATGTGGGTGCAAATTTAAGAAATAACAATTATGACAAATGTGTATGGAGATAAAATGTGAATACGTAAGTTTAACAAAGTTGTATATTTTGAATAGTAAGACTTATGCTAATTGATCAAAATGTGGGAAAAATATGCTGCAATCATTTCATTCATTCCTTGTGATGACTTGTCTTCTTGAGATTGCACCCAAAAGTTTGTGCTCTGTTTGTGGTGCTATATAATTGGATGCCTTATGTTTAATAAAAGAAAATTCTAATGTTTATTGAGAGAAAATAATTTTGGATACGGTAAAGTGTCTATTTCCTAGAAGAAAGCATTGGAAGTTGCGTAAATTAAACTAGCTCCTAGATATTGGGAAAGAGAGTAATATATGTTCTCAAGTGAAGGAATTCAATTGAAAAGATGTGGCAATAACCTATTTGTTTGTTGATGGTGTAGAATTACAATGTTGAGTATGTATCGAACATGCATAAATATATTTGAAATTGTGGAGTACATAAAATAGATGGACACTCCAGTCTTCATGCTTGAGGAAAGGTAAATTTTTAAGATAATAAAATTTACAAAAGTTGAAATGCAACCAAAGGAAAACTTTGTAAAAAGAAAAATAAGGAGGAAGCAACGTACCAGATGCTAGTCACACTTTGTATTATGAGCACATGTCTAATGATGAAATGTTTTGGCACAAGAGTTGTTGTTGTAATAGAAATTTTAACTTGGGAGGCCTTTATAGATTAATGTTAGTAAAAAATGGAAAAGAGAACATGAAAAGGAAGTTGTACCCTTAGTAAAGGAGAAGACATGAACAAAAGGTAAATGTGTATAAATTAAACAATACCTGTGAGAGTGGCATTTATTCTTATGTGTAGGATTGACTTGGCACAACAACAGGTGAGTGCGAATTCTAATTATGACAACTATTTTCTTTGTCACTTGCTTGAATGGATAGAGAGTACAACCATTGTTCCTCTTTTTCGAATGGTTGTATATGCACTGTTTTAGATTTTGGCATATCTTTTGTAATACCCCTCCCATAGTTTGATTTCTATATGTTATGATGCTTATGGTTTTACTAACACCATACTTGCATGTGTATGGTTAGTGTGCTTGTTTTACCTTTCTGTTTGATGTGCCTAATGTGGTTGAGGGACAAAGTCGTAGTTACTTGCTTGCGAGATCCCCACAATCGGCTGATTCCCACCATTGCTTGTTTATATTTATACATGTATGTACATGCTCATCTTTTATGCAAGTTTGCAGGTATCGGGCATCGACTTCCTTGAATTGCAAGGATGAGTGTGCCCCATCACAAAATCTCAATGGTAAGAGAGGGGGGATAACATACAAATCCAAATCCCAACCCAAACCATTAATTATCCTAAACATAATGGACAAGTATATGTGTTCTACTCATCTAAATTCATCAAGGTGGCGTGAGTTCACGAGCTCTTCCTTGGTGTTTGTTTGTTGTTTAAGTTAGTTAATTTTTTGAGTTTGTGAGTCAAGTGGGTTTGCTTGTGTGAATTATTGGATTTAAATAATTAAATAAAGAGTAATTATGAGATTTGAATAGTTATATTTTATGAATGTGGAAATATTAGATATAGAGAATATTTAATTATTAAGCTTAATTAAATACCTTTGTTAATTAAAAGATTAAATTTAATTTGGTTAAAATTTGGAATAAAAGGATTTAATTAATTATTAATCCAAATATAATATCTAAGGCATAGTTGATTTATTTAATATTTAATTTATTAGTTTGCATAGTTAATTATGTGCTAAAGTATTTATTGATTAATACAGTATTTATATGCAATTTAAGTTGCACATTCGGTTTATTGAAAATTGAATTAGATTTTAAAGTTAAAGTTGAGTTAGGATTATAATCAATAAGTGTATTATTTTATTATTAAGTTATATTTAATCTTGTAAGTGAATTGATGAAAACTAGGTGGACAGAGTTGAGTTCTATTTTAGGGATTGCATATTTTAAAAATCTTAGGAGGAATAGGTCTTTTTTATGAGGGGTTTTTGGGTATTATTTTCAATTGCGTCTATCAAGTTTTGGAGGAGCTCTCTTGGATGAATTTGGAAGAGTTTTGGAAAGCTTGGATTTTGAAGGTTGAATTGGATCCTTCTCGTCTTCAAATTTTTAGGCGTTGTTTGAGAATTTTGGAAAGCTTGGATTTTGAAGGTTGTATTGGATTCTTCTTGTCTTTGTATTCAGGAGTTGTTTGAGGTAGGGTTTAAAACCTTCTTTTTTGTAAAATTTCCCTTTAAAAATATTGTTTTCTTCGTGTTTTCCAGATTGTTGTAGGGTTTGAATTGAAGCTTTTATAGTTTTATCGTGGAGGTTTTGAGTTTGAAAAGCTTTTTGGGGGGGTTTTGTTGTGTGAGAAGAAATTTTGGTAGTTTATTATGCATATGAGCATACATGTATTAATTTTGTATATAAGCATAATCTTTTATATTAATCTAAAAAATCTTGCATTTAAATTCAAAAGAAAATTATGTTTTGGTTAAAACCCTAGGTTGTTCAAGGTGGAAACCTACTAATAATTGATTTAGAAAAATATGGAATTTAGATACAATAAGGGTTTGATTGAATTATTAAATAGAGTATTCAAGAGAACAATAGAAATTGAAAATCATCAAAACGATTGAATATGAAAACCCAATTGAAATTAAATAGCAAAACTAGGTTCTTGAAAATCAATTGCTTCATAGAAAGAAAATTACGGGTATATATAATTTGAAAGTTTTTTGTTTAAAAATTAAAAAATAAATAAATATTATTATTATTTATTAATTTTCAAATTTAAAATTTTTTAAAATTAAAAATTATTATTAGTATTTATTAATTTTCAAATTTAAATTTTTTTTAATTATTATTATTATTTATTAATTTTTGGATTTAAATTGAAAAAATAAAATATTATTTATTAATTTCTAGATTTAATTTTATTTTATTTTTTAAAAATTATTATTATTTATTTATTTTTTAAAAAATTATAAAGATTAATTGACTTTTTTACATTTGAGTTTTAATGTTAAGTTTTTCATTTATATTTATATTTAGAAAATTAATAATATTATTTTATTATTAAATACACGGTGTTTTGATATGCACGAAGATTTTAGTTAAATACTTATTTAAAAAGTATATATGCATGAGATTTTATATGAATGCTTTCTTAATAACTCAAACTAGACTTTAATAAATAAAATTGATTGTTCTTAAATAATTGAGACTTGTGTTATGGTTTGACTACTTGGTATATTCTATTGTCTTGTTTGATGTTGTTTATTTGGGGAAATTGCGTCGGCTTTAGGAGTGGTACACCAGAGGTTTTGGGGTTTGTCTTTTATGTGACATGTGCAATTTTAGTAATTTTGTAATGTTGACTTGGTAACGATTTTTTTTACCCAACATGATTTCTTGAGCTCATAATTTTGTGAACTCTTTGAGAGGGTGTGTTATATCATGCTATGGTTTGAGGACCAATTTATAATTATGAGATTATGGTTTGAGGATTAGTGTGAGTTCCATTTATCTTTCATGGAATTGAAATTGATTATCATATTTTATATGATTTGTGAGATCTATTTATGACTTGTGAGCCTAGGGGAGGTTAAATAGATGCATCTTAGTGGAGTGACTTAGAATAGGGGTCTAGGACCCAAAGTGGTTAGAACCAAGGTAACCTATCGTAAGATTTGTTAATAAGTGATAACATAGTAATTAAAATTTGGAGAGTTCATTAAAAAAATAATTAGAGATAATGCCTCGCTCATGCCTTGAGCACTTGTATAGGCTAAGGGTGTGAATGTGATGATACCTAGAGAGTAGATATGATTAGAATTCCTCATGTTCTTGAGAGGGTATTCTAGTTTCGCATGGGTCATATTGAGGGTTCGGGGACCAAAGTGGCTAGTCCAAGGTAACTCAATGCTTGAGGGTCTAAGGTCCAATGTGACCAATCTAGGGTAACTCAAGTAGATGGTCATGTGATGAAACTCCCATAGTATGTAGCCTAAGTCTCCTTTGTAGTTTTCTACATTTGCCTCTTGTGGTGAGTCTTTGATATTGTAGTATTACTTGGTGGTGTGTCTTGGTATTTCAGTATTACCAGGTGGTTTGTTTTGGTATTTTAATATTTGGTGATAGGTATTTATTGGATATTCTGGTATTTGGTGCTTTGGTACATGTTGGTATTTTGATGTTTATTATATTTTCTTTATCATTAGTTGGTGGTACCTTTTGAGATAGAAAGCCTCCAGGACCCTTTTCTTAGTTGTTTTGATTGAATTTGTTATCAGAGTGGAGTTTGTTATTATCTTCTCAGCACAGTGGGAGTGGACCTTTGGTTCCATGAGGTCTGGTGGTAGTGTTTTATTTTACCATTTGAGATTCTGACATTCCTGTAGTGGTGCTGGATGATACTTGTTGCAATTATCTTCTTCTTGTTCTTCATTGGAGGCTTGTTCATATTTATCGTATGATGTTTATAATTAGCCGATTGACTTTCCCTGTGAAATTGTTCATGTTCGTACAAGGCAAAACCCATCTCACACTCCTGAAACTTGTCTCACACTCCTAAATAATTTTTTGACAATGTTGAAACTATTTCCCGATAAATATGAGAAGGGAAAACGGGTTAGTGAGGACCGTCCATCTACTTTTGAAGAATACATACCTCATTCAATGTAATCTCTACTCCTCCATATGTTTTCCATGAGATTATAGAGCGTTGGGTTGCCTACTTTTCTAAGACTTGAAGCAAGAATTCAAACTAGTTTAGAAATTGGTCTTTTCACTTCTACGCCACTGTGGATGTAAATTATGTAATTTCTCTTTATATCTTGTTGTGCTTTATTATTTATGATTATATGCATGTAGTTTGCAATAGGTATTCACACGACCATCATGTACAACACACCTATCAAACTACCACGGTCTACCCAACAACATAAGACATGCATCCATAGATATGATATCACATAGTACCTCATCATGGTATCCACCAATCTTGAACTTTACTAGGCACTGCTCATTAACCATGACCTTGTGATCATCTTGCACCCAGGAAATCTCATATGGATGTGAGTGTTTCTGCCTTTTGAGCTTTAACTTTGTGACCATCTCTTATGACACCAAATTGTCAGTGCTTCCACTATCAATTATCACATCACAACATTTATCCTCACACTTGCATCTAGTGCGAAACAAGCTCCTCCTTTGCTCAGGTTCATTCTCACCACTCAACAAGACTCTCATGTTCCTTAGTGTTTCTCCTCTTTCAGCATCTTCATAATGTGATGATTTGGCATCTTCATCTACATGTGCAACTCTAGCTTGGCCTTCATTTTTCCTATCTTCCCTTCCTTGGCATTGAGGACATTCAAATGCCCTATGACCTCTACAATGAAAACATGTTCCGCGAAAGCCTCCTCTTCCAAATCCTTGTCCTCTTCCCCCTCCTCTTTGATCTCTATTATGATGATCATGGAAACGATTAAAATTGTTTCCTCTCTAATTCTGATTGCTACTGGCTTCATCCTTCTTTTTTGGATCTTCATTTTGGCCTCCATATGACCGTCCATTGGATCTTCTACCATGACCTCTTCCACTTCGTCTGCTCTCAAACTTCTTGTTCAACTTTTCCTCTACTTTTAGGAAAAACTGGTATGCCTGTTCAATATTGTTCATTAGAACCAAATTCAACTCCTCCTGAATGCTTGGCATCAACCCATTAAGGTAGTGGACAACTTTCTTCGTATTAGCTTTTGCATGGCTTGTTCTGATGAGGATTCGATGAACTCCTTCTTATACTCCTAAACAGATCTCCTTGCTTGCTTCAAACCTTGCATTTTCTTCAGTAGATCAAGCTCATAATCAACAGGAATGAACTCACTTTAATTTATCCACCATCTGATCCCATCTTGTGTTTTTCTCCTTTCCTCTTCTATTTCACTCCAACTGAATCTCCTGCCACTAGATCTTCGCATGGCCCTTCAGTCTGGCCTTCGCAAACTTGACCCAATTAGGATCCTCAATATTTTCATACTCAAAATATTCTTCTAATTCATTGATCCAGTCGATCAAATCCTCTGGGTTAAGATTTCCTGAAAATGTAGGAACCTCAATCTTAGGTCTTTTCCCAATCTTGGAAATGGCCTGGAAAATCCTTTCTTCCTCTTGGTTTAGATTTTCGCCTTCTCCTTCCTAATCAAAATTTCCTTCTTCTTTGACTTCACCCCCACTCTCATCTTTGACTGTAAGATTCATTCCTCTATGAATCTCTTCTTGCAATGCTCGCACTTATCTCTGGAGGGCTCTAACCTCAGGTGTCACACCAACTCTTCTGCCTTGTTTCCTTTATGAAATTTTTTTTCACTTTATAGCTGAAACCCTAAACCACGGTTCTGGTGCTAACTGTCTCATAGTTGGCGATCTATCTACATACTCAGGAACTCCTACTCTGATACCACTTGATGAAGGGTGCTCCCCTTAATACCACAAACACATAACAGAAATAGAGAAACAAAAGCAATTTGCAAGAATAAAAATGGGCTTCTTATTATCTCCGCAAGTGTGGAATTACAAATTTCAAAATTACAATATGCAAAGCCACATGGGAATTTTCTTTACAATATTCTATAGGACAAAGCCTCGAATGATTACTTAGAACTACTACCCAGAAGTACTCTGAACTGCCTAGACAACACTACAGACCTTCCTTATATAGGCAATTTTCCACCACCTGAGAAGGTTCCATAAATTTATTCCTTAAGGACAACTACCCTAGAATTATTTTATTTTTCATAATTATTACATTAGGGTTGGCTCAAAATAATTACAAAATATGTTTTTAGGTAGCCCAACTTCTAGAGACCACAAGTTTTTAGCTATAGCTCTATTTTTCTATTATAACCACTTTTTGAAAATGGCAGAACCTGATCTATAGTGCTTAACTAGTGCAAGCTCCAGTCAACCAGGGGTCGATCACGATCCAGAGCTTCTAAGGCCTTCAAAATTGAGCTCAAAGATTTTGTACCCAAAAACCTCAATAACTTCACTAATACAGATGATATGACAATGAAACTCAATTGGTAGGCTAGTATGACTAAGATGAAACTTCACCTATGAAATCAGAACATTCCGAGCTCATATGACCAACTTACTGAAAATAGTAAGTTTCCATAAATAGAAGCTCTACGCAAGATAGCCCTTATTGAAAAGAAACCAAAAATATTTTTGGGTGATACAAGATTGCTCTTACACTCAGGATGCTCCTACATCAAAATCAACAAGTTGGACCCAAGTCCCATACTTCGAACAAATTGAGATTTCTAACGGAATCAGTTTAGATTGGTTAATGAGGAGATAAACCTTGACATGAAGGTGAGGTTGATCGAATGGAGAGAGATCATGTTTAATAAAAATCCCCATCTTATTAGCTAAAATTTCCACCTTAGGGGGATCTCTATATTCAAGGGGCAATTTAGAGAAAGATATCCAATAAGGCATGAATAATGGGGAAGCCTAACTGGCATCAAAATGAGGAACCCAAGCCATAGTGAAAGTACCAATACCTTTACAGAACCAACCTTTGAACTTATTCACATCAGATTTAAATTACTGAGAATAAAAAATTGCCACAAAATATAATGACCCTTTTTCGTAAAGAAATAACTCTTTAAGACCCGCCCGAGGGCATCTCGCCCAAGATAAAAGAGATTCAAATGCAACAAATGACTATAACTTACCAATAAGGGTCGAAGATCTCAAATAATCCATTGTAGATTGAATCATTTGCAATGGGAAAATTACCATAGGCTCTGTCAGAGGACGCGAGTGATCTTTCTTACACAAGTGAATTCGCCCACGATCCTGCGGTGAAGGAGGGAAATGCCTAAGATTTTGAAATTGTGAATTTGGTTTGAAGGAAGCTTGAGGGAACAAAGAAATGGGAATATTATTAGGAAAATACAAGAAAGAGGGTTTAACGATTGGTGTGTAGTTAGGCTAGGAAACAAAAGACAGAGGATGAGGACGACAAAAGTTAAAATATGGTTTGGGTTCTTCTCCTATGGCAGCTGGAGATTTATGGTTTATGGTCAGAGAAGGGATAGAAAAACTCAGAGGGGAAACTGGTAGAGAATCTTCACATATATCGAAAGGTGGTTGAGGGATGATAAATCTTTGCCGCCA
The DNA here is from genome assembly GCA_027943335.1 of Chamaecyparis obtusa. NCBI lineage: Eukaryota > Viridiplantae > Streptophyta > Pinopsida > Cupressales > Cupressaceae > Chamaecyparis > Chamaecyparis obtusa. Next base: position 851,072 of record BSBK01001084.1, on the reverse strand, counting down.
GGGACAATTTTGATGAAATGATTTCCTAAAGAACTGTCACTTGGGCAGAGGAGGGCCAAGAATACCTTCAAAAATTGAAGCCCCACTAAACCTTTCATGCTTAACCGAAGGAGGGCCAAGAATAATTTCATAAATTGAAGCCCTACTTAACCTTGCAAAATGGTGTGGATGAGAAACATTTGAATCATGAAAACTCTAAAAAAACATAGATACGGGTTTCTTAATATTTGTGCAATCCCTCCATTTACCTTTCATAAGAACCCACTGAGGAATGTGAGAAGAAATCTTCAAACATGCCATATCATCTTCATCTTAAAAGGAATGCCACCCCACTTAACCCTAGCATAACCATCTTTTGAAAACTCCGCGAATAAAGCCTTAGAATTTGAAAACAAATGTGGTGGAGCCTTGGGAATGACTGACGCATATGTCAAGGAAAAGAAAGTCGTCACATTGTCAAAATATGAAAAAAACTTATGGTCGACTCCATGTGCATGTGCTCGCTCCATCAAAAATTACACATTAGAAAGTTATTATAATATATATATATATATGTGTGTGTGTGTGTGTGTGTGTCTATATATATATATATATATATATATATATATATATATATATATATATATATATATATATATATATATATATATATATATATATATATATATATATATATATATATATATATATATATATATATATATATATATATATGTATGTATATATATATGTATGTATGTATGTATGTATGTATGTATGTATGTATGTATGTATGTATGTATGTATGTATGTATGTATGTATGTATATATATATGTATGTATGTATATATGTATATATATATATTAAAAAAATTAAAGCAAAATTAAAATCAATAATAATAATAATAATAATTTAAAAATAATAAATAATAAAATAAAAAAATAAAAAAATTTTAAAATTTTAAAATTTTTTTTTAAAAAATTAAAAATTAAAACATTAGGGAATTCCAACTCCTTTACTAAAAAAAATATTTAACAAGTTTCACAATTTTATAGCAAGCCACAAATTTTTGACATGATAATTTTTGGGGGCTAAATTTCAAGCTTGAAATCTCATATATGAAGCCTAATGGCTAATATGGATTAGTAAAAAGGTACAATAAAAATGGTTGATAAGAATAGTTTAGATAAGTTTTCCAACCTAAGGGTTCACCCTAGGGAATGTGTAGAAATGGATTTAATGAACTAGTTACCTAATAACATTAAACTAATTGGTTTAGGATTTGAATTTTGTTAGCCACTAGTATACTTGAACAAGCCTAATGTTGGATTTTAATGTCATCAAGAGGGGTATTTGATCGGAGACTATCCTATAAGGAAAAATAATTTCTCTTGGGATGGACTGGTTGCTACTATTAGTAGGCCATCTATATAAAATAGCTATGTCTATTGTTATGCCAATGAAAAATCAAGAAAAAATATGATATTCTAGGTGAGAACATGAATAATGACATTCATCCCTCTTATAAAGATTCCATTATGATCGATGGTTGGAGTACAACCATGAAAAGGAGAAAACCTCTAAAATCCTTTAATTCTTGTAATGGTCAATTCCTTGCTCCTAAGAACTCTTTTCCTCAAACCCACACTATTCCACAAAATAAAGACCTTGATCCTCAATCATCTCTTAAGGAAAAGGTCTCCTTCTCCAACTACAAGCCCCAAAGCCTCACCATCTTCTATGATACAAAGATCAAGGTCTCCCTCTTCTTCAAAAGAGAACAACTCATCCAGTCATTTTGACTGCCAACCATTTTGATGTTTTCCCACAAGATGAAGATCATTTTAATTTACCTAGTCATTAAGCATAAAGTTCTTTCTTGGAATATGAGAGGGGTCTCTCTCGCTCATTGTGAATATGATGTCAAGGAGGTTATTTTCAAATGGAAACTTGATATTGTTTGTTTGCAAGAAGTCAAACTTAATGGGGCTCTTCTTTGTTCTTCTCTATCTGATGTATGGAGAAATATATTTTTATTTCATACATCACACAAAAAGGGAAGGGGAGGGGCTTTTAAATTGGTTTATCTCCTTAGGAAAGTCAGTTTGTCATTGATAAAGGGGAAGATCCATCTCACATTTGTGTGTGGGTTTTGTCATTTATCAATGGTAAACCCATCATATTCTATTTTTTTACGCTCCTAACATTGCCAAAGAAAGATATGAATTATGAGAATGGATGATTACTAATTTACCTCATGTTGATTGGATAATGGAGGTGATTGAACAATATGGTTGAGCATCATGCAAGTCGTAGTTGGTCTGATTATGTTAGTTTGAGCAATGATTAATTTGATAAATAGTTTTTTTTGTAGAAATTACTTGGTAATGGTAGACCCTATTCATAAAAAAACTTCTCATGACAATAAAAATTGGTTTACTTCGTCTAATTGTAGGTTGGGAGTTGATAGGAAACTTAGTAGGCTTGAGAGGTTGTATATCTCTCCCAACTTGCAACTATCTCAAGTTTTCAAAGGATGTTTGGTGAAAGTTGACTATTCTACCCTTTACTCTAATCACTTTCCTATACTTTGTATTTTGAAAGAGGAACCTAATGAAATGGACTACAATCTACCCTTTAAGCTCAATTCCTCTCATCTAAAGATTTCTTCCTGCATAGATGCTTTGGTTGGTATTTGGAATTCAATTTTGAAACCAAAGAAAGGTGAATCTTATAGAGAATGGTGATAGGCTTCTTTTTCTTAATATGCGTTCTTTTTGCAGTCCTTTCTATAAATAATGTCTTGGAAGTGAAAACATAAATAAAAAATCCTTAAAGGAAATTTGGAATACAAGAGAGGTTTGTTGATGTCTAATCCTAGTGACTTATCTCTTCAAACTTTTATAGCTTCCATTGAAACACAACTTCATAAACTTGAAATGTATAAACAGAAAGATGTCCAAATCAGAGCTAGACTGCATTAGATTAAGGAAGGAAACAAAGGCACTAAATATTTTTTTAATTACTTAAATTATAAACATAAAAAGGAATTTATTGGAGCAATACAAGATGACTTTAGATAGAATTTTACTAATTGAAATGATATTAAAAATTTGTTTTATATTTTTTATGAAAATCTCTTTAGAGAGGATTCAATATGGAAAGATGTTCATTTTACATTAGAGGACATTATTCCTAGAAAGGTGGATGTTGAATATAGTAAATATATTGATCAAGATATCTTTATAGAAGATTTGGATCATGCTATTTTTTCAATGGCTCCCAACAAAACTCCTGGGATGGATGGGTTTTCTATTGAATTTTATTAAACCATGTAACAACATATTAAGTAAGACTTCTACATTGTATACATTGATGCCTTGCAACAAGGTCATTAGACCCTTCTATCAACAAGGGTCTTATCAAGCTTATTCCAAAAAGAAAGAATGATGATTCTTTCTGTCGATGGCATCCAATCACTTTATTGAATACTTCTTATAAAATCATTCCTAAATCTTTAGCCTCAACAATTAAACCAATGGTTAAAGGGATTGCTAGAACTGAAAAAAATGGTTTTCTTGGTGGATGATTCACTTTTGATAACTTAATTATTGCATGGGAAACTTGTGAGTGGGCTCAACAAACATGAAAAAATGTTTTACTTTTAAAGCTTGATTTTGACAAGGCTTATGATAGCAGGTGGATATTTATCATTAAAATGTTGTAATGGTTAGGGTTTGGTCCTAAGATTTGAAATATGTTCAAATTTTATTCCAAGATGCTAATGCCCATCTTGAAATCAATAAGTCTAATAGAATCATTCATGTTACAATGCTTAATTAGGTAGGGATGTTCGTTATCACCATTTCTCTATGTCCTTATTGCTAATGCACTAGGGTATTTACTATAGAACTATCAACAAATAAATATATTTAAGGGTATTAACATTCAAAATAATGCAACTATTCTTAATTTTCATTTTTCTAATGACAACATTTTATTCAAAACTCTGAAATAGAAATTAATAATGTGTTGGAAGTCCTCCATTTATATTGTTCGGTTTGGGGATCTAAATTAGCATATCATAAGATAGAATTTCTCTTGATTAATTATGATCCACCCCTTCATTGGATTCCAAAGGAATGGAAGCAAATTCAACATGGGCAGATTACCAAATATTTGGGTACTCTCTTTGGTATGGGAGTCTCCTTTTTGACATGTGGAATTAGTTCTTAGTTAAATTGAAATTTGGATATATTTATAATTATATTTAAGTCGCATACCTTTCCAATAACATTATATTTTTCATGTTATATTATGTGATAATACATGTGAAGAATGCATTATTCTTATAAAGTAAAATGTATTTTATGATTCTCTATTTTTTGTACTATGTACTTTGTTAGTTGCATTGTCAATTATTGAGTACATTTGAATATTTATTATTTTCTTATTATCATAATTTATTTTAATAAAATTAAAATATGTTGCATAAAATACAAATACTACATACATAAAGGTTGAGCAAAATGTTTAATTAACAATCAAACTATGTATTGTAATAACATTAAAATACATTGTCTTTAGAGTGATATTACATAAGCTCATAACTAGTGTAGTGGCATATACCGATACTTGATATAGACTTATGTGTTTTCCTTAATATCTATTATACATCAAAATTTCATATATGCAAAAATAATTACATTGAAGTTCAAAAAGTAGCAAAATTCTTCATTTTTTACTCTTGCCCTTAAAATATTTTTAAGTTTTTTTTTTAATTTCATGACACTAATTGAATAGTTCAACATATTTTCTAATCATTGTATTTTCACTCATGATGCCAATGAATGAAGAACTTCAAACTATACATGTATAGGAAAGTGAAAGGTGTAGGTAACAATACTCTGCCAACAATGTAAGTTTGAATTTATCTAAATATAAGATAAAATTTATTTATTTTTGTCTAACATATCATTATCAAATCTATTGGAATACCATAGTCATAATTTGTTCCTTGGTGTGTATATGGATAGGGTTCCACAGTCCAATTTCAACGTAAATTTGAAGAGAAGTGGTGATTGGATGCCAAGCCTTGTAGCAAGGTCTATTGTTCTTGATCCTAACTTTCCCTACTCAATGAATGCAGAGGTTCTCGGATATACCATAGTCATAATTTCATATATACTTTAAGTTAGAAAGGATTTATTTTGGGTATTGGTTTGCATAAAAATGTAATTGTTGATTCTATGAGATAGACTATTTTTCTCCATATTTGGAAAATAGATGCTTAGCTATGCTTTCTAACCACAGTATGCATCACGAAGTTGAAATGCTACAATTTTACTGTGACATTATATTACAATTAGATTTATTTTTTATTTTCAACTGAAGACAAATGATACTTTAGATAGGAATACCATAGTCATTATTTTATATATGCTTTAAGTTAGAAAGGAGTTGTTTTGGGTATTGGTTTGCATAAAAATGTAATTGTTGATTCTATCAGATAGACTATTTTGCTCCATATTTGGAAAATAGATGCTTAGCTATGCTTTCTGACCACATTATGCATCAAGAAGTTGAAATGCCACAATTTTACTATGACATTATATTACAATTAGATTTTTTTTGTTTTCAACCGAAGACAAATGATACTGATAACAAAAGACTGGATGAAATCAAATACCAACTTCTAAATTTGCATGAGGGGAAGGTCAAGTGCTCTAAGAAGCTTCAAAAGTTCTTGAAATTCAAAATGTAATAGTTGTTATTGGTAATGATGTATATGGTGTAAGGGGTTGTCGATTCACAAGATGAAACTCAAGAGATGGGGCTGAGCAGCGTGTTGGGCACTCTCAGTTGTGGCATAGGTTGGTGCCTAGTGCATCATCCGAGGAGTATCCAATGGGGCTATGCTATGCACAAGGCGCACATAGTTGTGGTGTAGGATCCTGTCTTGGATAGATCCGAGGTGTATCCTTTGGGGTTGTGGGTGTGTTGGGCATTCATAGTTGTGGTGTAGGATCCCGAATGGTCTGAATTCAAGGAGTAGGCTTGGGACTATGCTATGTGACCCCTATGCATAGTTGTGGTATAGGAACCATGTTATGTGGATCTGAGGTGTAGGCTTGGAGGGTAAGTGCCAAAGTGCATCAAGGGCGGCTAAGGTGGTCAGCCTCCCTCAAGAGGGATGAAGTAGAGTAGTCCTTCCCTCTAGTCATCCGGGATGGCTTGAGGTGATATCATGGATATCGGAGTGAAGAAGAGTAGCTCCACCTTGTCACTTGGTGGCAGGGTTTTGTGGCGAACTCAGACTTGAGGTCCCTATCTCAGTGAAGCATAGTAGCTGAGCCAATGTTGGAATAGACTCCTAGGGAGTCGTCTGAGATCTAAAAGTTGGGGAAGTGCAATACCTAGTCCGAAGGTGGGAGACACTTGTGCAGTTGGTTGTTCTATCCCTATGCGGGGGATAGTAGTGCATTGGATTGTCTGAGTAAGAGAGTTGGAGCTCATGGTGAGTTATGTTGGGGCGGGTTGGCAGAAGTCAGATATTCATGAATGGTGGAATAGTGGGGTATCGTAGTGGCGTGGGCATCCCGATTACCTAGAAGGGTGGACTTGCATTGGGATTAGGTATCTCAAGGGCCACAAGGTCCAGTATGGCAGTTGGAATACAGTGTTCTAGATAGTGCTCAAGTCGAGTCAAGTCACGAGGCAAAGTTCAGAGAGGTGATCGAAGGTGTGGGTTGTAGTGTTGTGGTGCATGACCAAAATAGTGTGGTACAATTCATAGGCAAGGTGTTATGGTGACATGGCCAAGTTGGAAAGTCAGTATAGTGACCAAGAGATTGGGTGGATCAATAGAACTGAGGGCATGATGCTCAAGTAGGTATGCATTACGTAGTGGATCCAAGGAGCCAGTATTGCAGGTGTGCATGGAGTTGGTCTGAATGTAATGGATGCATGAGTAACAAGGTTCACCAGCGAAGTCATGTGGATAGAGATTGGGAGATTGAGGCAGTCAGTGTTCAGTGTGTGGATCCCAAGCTAGCTATGGTAGTTAGCAAGTCTCATGAGGTTTGGATTGGTGCTTCAAGGTTCATGGCGGATTGGGGGAGCCCAACATGGGGCGACAAGTTGGTAAGGAGGTTTTGGATGTGACTTGGTTGCGTGCTTGAATGAACTAGAGGACTTAATATGTTCTGAGGTGCTTTGGGGTACCAAGTATGCTATGGTAGTATGCGCAGTGAGAAAGGAGGACTCAGTGGTCTTAGTCACTCAATATTGATGCAGTGTTCAACGAGGGAGTCTTATGGAGTCTTGATGTACTAAGGTGGTGCAATGTATTGCTCGGGCAGCATGCATAGTTGAACAAGGGGAGCTATGGTGGTTCCAAGGTATCATTAGAGTGGCGCAGTTGTGATCAAGGTGAGCTTAGAGGGTTGGGTTCACAAGGCCGATGTTAGTAGCTTGTATCTTATGGGGGATTCAAGAGGCAAAGTCATCAAGGGGGCTAGTAAGGGGTTCAACATGAGTTGGGTAGGAGTAGAGCTGAAGGGCTCGAGGTGGCGTGCTAGTTGTACTAGATTAAGCGAGCCAAAGGGTTCGGTATGTGCTTCCATTCCACGGGGGTGTATGTTAAAGTGGTAGTCAGGCGATGGATGCTTGATGAGTGGGAAGGCATAGTCTGGAGGCAAGAAATTGACTCACCCAATGTGGGAGTTTGAGAGTAATGTCGCACGGTGTTGTAGATTCTCAAGGAGATGGCTCGTCCTGGGCACGAGCTAAATCTAGCCCCGTGACAGTTTGTATCAGAGTAATTTTTGTAATAGTTGGTTATTGAAGTAGATGGTCAAACAGATATGCAGCTTCAGGCAAGTTGATATCAACAGTGTTGGATTTGGTTTCAGTAGTGGAACTTGGTTGTGGAGTCAAGATGCGGCAAGGTGTCGCTAGGCCATGGAATTTGTAATGCAATGAACGTGGTGCAGCATAAGGTGTGTTTTTCATCAGGTTACCAACTTATCTTACAAATGTGACAATGGCGGTGTGAGGGACATATAAGACCAGAGCATGGTTGGGCTACAAGGCGCAGTGAGGTGTAGGAGTTGTATGGTGCAGTTTTGAGGAGTAACAACTTGGGTTGTAGGGTGGCTATTCTGGTCGTTCTCAGTGTGGAGTAGGATGGTGAGAAGACATTATCTGAGGTGAAATCAAGTGGCTGTGTGGAGCAATTGGAAAATACATGGGCTGTATGGTACAGTGAGGAGTAGGGACTCATCTAGGATGGGAACCAAGGAGAATCAAAATGTGCTACATGGTGTAGTAGGATGTTGTCGGTGGACTTCAGCTAAAGCTCAAGAATGAGGGTGCTATAAGGTGTGGTGCGGTTGTTCAGTTATGTCAGGACATCATCTAAGGCAAATCTTTTGGGCCACAAGTCATGGTGTGGAGTAGGGTTTGTATGGTGCAAATCCGAGGTGAAGTAGCAATTGGAAAATACATGGGCTGTATGGTACAGTGAGGTGTAGGGACTCATCTAGGATGGGAACCGAGGAGAATCAAAATGGGCTACATGGTGTAGTAGGATGTTGTCAGTGGACTTCGGCTGAAGCTCAGGAATGAGGGTGCTACAAGGTGTGGTGCAGTTGTTCAGTTATGTCAGGACATCATCTAAGGAAAATCTTTTGGGCCATAAGTCATGGTGTGGAGTAGGGTTTGTATGGTGCAAATCCAAGGTGGAGTAATTGGGCTATCTAGGGCAGTGTGGTGTAGAACTTGCATGGTGTAGGTTCGAGGAGGAATGGTTTGAGTTGTAAGGTGCAGTGAAGTTTGGGGGCTTGCATAAGGTAAGTCCAATGTGGAGAACATTTTGGGCCATTTCATATGGTGTGGTGTAGGGTTTCCATGGTGGAGATCCGAGGAGTAATCAGCTAGTGGTGTGACAGGTTGGCTTGGTGGCTATGGCAGCAGGCTAGGCGACAGTGTCATGAATCGATAAAGTTTGGGCGATTTGGTATCGTGTGGTGTAGGATGGTGTGAAGTGCATCATCCAAGGTGGAAAATTAGTCTACTTGGTGCAAAGGTGTAGGATTGTGTTTGGTGCATAGTTTGAGGAAGGTTGTGAGTACTAAGGGGAGGTGCATAAGTTTTGGAAGTGTATCAGTAGACATGTATTTGTGGTCATTTTGTGTTGTGTTGTTGTAGATGAGTATGGGTGTACGGTGCACGTCATCAAGTCAATTCAGTAGGCAGACATGGTGACATAGGAGGAAGTTAACAAGCCAAAGGTTGGACGAGTGCAAACTTGGGAAAATAGGGAGCTCACAACTAGGTTGGGGTAGGTGTGTCTTTTAGTGGATGTCAAGATTAGTTCTGGGGGCAGTTGAAGGTGGAAGATAGAATTTGGGTGTTGTCGTGGGATGATGTAGGAAGGCTAAGTGGAGACATAAGTATATGGTATACAGTTCTTAGGGTACCATTTGGTGTGGTTGGCTCAGTTGGAGTGAGTCATGGAGTGGATTCATGCAGTGGGTCAGTATTTGGTATGCTAGCAACATCAAGTATGTTATGGTGACAGAAAAGGTGCAACAATGTAAACATGAGGAGTACAGTCGATGTGTAGAGGACAAGGCATTTGCAGATCCCTTCGACAAGTTCTAAGGTTACGAAGTACGGGTCTCTAGCTGGTGGGTCTGGTGACGAGGACGTCACCTGTTTTAGAGTGGGGGAGGATGTAAGGGTCTGTCGATTCACAAGATGAAACTCAAGAGATGGGGCTAAGCAGCATGCTAGGCGCTCTCAGTTGTGGCATAGGTTGGTGCCTAGTGCATCATTCGAGGACTATCCGATGGGGCTATGTTGTGCACAAGGTGCATGTAGTTGTGGTGTAGGATCCCGTCTTGGACAGATCCGAGGTGTATCCTTTGGGGCTGTGGGCATGTTGGGCGTTCATAGTTGTGGTGTAGGATCCTGAATGGTCTAGATCCAAGGAGTAGGCTTGGGATTGTGCTGTGTGACCCCTATGCATAGTTGTGGTGTAGGAACCGTGTTATGCGAATCTAAGGTGTAGGCTTGGAGGGTAAGTGCCAGAGTGCATCAAGGGTGGCTAAGGTGGTCAGCCTCCCTCAAGAGGGATGAAGTAGAGTAGTCCTTCCCTCTAGTCATTCGGGATGGCTTGAGGTGATATCATGGATATTGGAGCAAAGAAGAGTGGCTCCACCTTGTCACTTGGTGGCGGGGTTTTGTGGCGAACGCAAACTTGAGGTCCCTATCTCAGTGAAGCGTAGTAGCTGAGCCAATGTTGGAATAGACTCTTGGGGAGTTGTCTAAGATCTGAAAGCTGGGGAGGTGCAGTACCTAGTCCTAAGGCGGGAGACACTTGTGCAGTTGGTTGTTCTATCCCTATGCGGGGGATAGTAGTGCATTGGATTGTCTGAGTAAGAGAGTTGGAGCTCATGGTGAGTTATGTTGGGGCGGGTTGGCAGAAGTTAGATATTCATGAATGGTGGAATAGTGGGGTGTCGTAGTGGCGTGGGCATCCTGATTACCTGGAAGAGTGGATTTGCATTGGGATCAGGTATCTCAAGGGTCGCAGGGTCTAGTATGGCAATTGGAATACAGTGTTCCAGATAGTGGTCAAGTCGAGTCAAGTCACAAGGCAAAGTCCAGAGAGGTGATTGAAGGTGTGGGTTGTAGTGTTGTGGTGCATGACCGAAATAGTGTGGTACGATTCATAGGCAAGGTGTTATGGTGACACGGCCAAGTTGGAAAGTCAGTATAGCGACCAAGAGATTGGGTGGATCAATAGAACTGAGGGCATGATGCTCAAGTAGGTATGCATTACATAGTGGATCCAATGAGCCAGTATTATGGGTGTGCATGGAGTTGGTCTAAATGCAATGGATGCATGAGTAACAAGGTTCACCAGCGAAGTCATGCGGACAGAGATCGGGAAATCAAGGTAGTCAGTGTTTAGTGTGTGGATCCCAAGCTAGCTATGGTAGTTAGCAAGTCTCATGAGGTTTGGATTGGTGCTTCAAGGTTCATAGAGGATCGGGGGAGCCCAACATGGGGTGACAAGTTGGTAAGGAGGTTTTGGATGTGACTTGGTTGCCTGCTTGAATAGACTAGAGGACTTAAGATGTTCCGAGGTGCTTTGGGGTACCAAGTATGATATGGTAGTAGGCACAGTGAGCAAGGAGGACTCGGTGGTCTTAATCACTCAGGATTGATGCAGTGTTCAGTGAAGGAGTCTTATGGAGTCTTGATGTACTAAGGTGGTGTGATGTATTGCTCTGGGAGCATGCATAGTTGAACAAGGGGAGCTATGGTGGTTCCATGGTATCATTAGAGTGGCGCAGTTGTGATCAAGGTGAGCACAGAGGGTTGGGTTCACAAAGCCGATGTTAGTAGCTTGTATCTTATGGGGGATTCAGGAGGTGAAGTCATCAAGGGGGCCAGTAAGGGGTTCAACATGAGTTGGACAGGAGTAGAGCTGAAGGGCTCGAGGCAGCGTGCTAGTTGCACCGGATTAAGCGAGCCAAAGGGTTCGGCATGCACTTCCATTCTGCGGGGGTGTATGTTAAAGTGGTAGTCAGGCAATGGATGCTTGATGAGTGGGAAGGCGTAGTCTGGAGGCAAGAAATTGGCTCACCCGATGTGGGAGTTTGAGAGTAAGGGTGGCCAGTACCGCACGATGTTGGAGATTCTTAGGAAGATGGATCATCCTAGGCACAAGCTAAATCTAGCCCCGTGACATATGGTATATGCTAGCTAGGAAGGTGACTCAAGGACTTATTGCATTTTACACTGCATCCATTACTGTGTTTAGACATCTTGTGGAAAAATATGACCAGCGATAAACTTTTCTTCGTCATCCTCATCTCCTCTCTTACCACCATAGTATCTTTTTCGGTACAAATATTCCCCACGTTCCCACTTTCGCCGACATCCGTACAGATATTCCCCATTTCCCACTTTCCCCCCGATGATAGTGGCAGTCAATTCTGTTGCGTCGTCATATTTTCCAGTCATTTAGTCAAGGAATTTGCTTTACAGTAAGTGGGTCCATAGAAACTTTAGAAAACATGTAGAAAAATATTAATAAAGTGAAAAAAAGATTCCCCCAACAAAACTAAACTAGATCTGATAGTATATTTTAAAGTGGCAGTCAATTTTGTTGTCTACAACTATAGGATGCTTTAAATCAAGATTCATGTCTTTCACTCGGGAAAAAAATAAGCTTTGCGATTTGCCTTTTAGTTATACTTTGGAAAATTTGTTGAAAAATGCGAATGAAGTTAAAAATGAAATTCCTCCCAAACAAGACTTGACTTGACTTTTAACATGTACAATTATTTTGTTTTGATAAATAAATGCAGCATATTGGTTACTTTATTATTCTAATGAATATTTATATTATATTACATGTATATGGAATACTAGTTACATGATAATTATAAATTTGTATTTTTTTAATCTACAATAAAAATTTCAATAGCTATCTTATTATATTTATAAAATAATTAATTTATTTTTTGGAAGTTTATTTATCAACTAAATGGAAATTATCAGAAATGTAAATGGGGATGAGCCTTGGAACATATTAGTTTGTCATCGTATTTCTTATGCTACTATTAAAAACAAATGGTAGGATGTTTCATGGACTGATAAGATTTTGATGGCCCCCTTCTTCCACTTAAAGGATTCATTTCCTTTACAATCCATTTGGAAGGCTTGACAATAGGTTTTGGATTATTAACTTGGAATGAATTTGTCTAGCATAGTTTTAGATTTTTTCCTTCTAGTTGGTGGAATAAGAATATTCAATATCATGGGAAACCTCTAGTAACTTCATCTTTTTGAAAAAAACACACTACTTTTTCAAGAAGGAAGTGCACCAGTTTAGTGATATTTGGGAATTTAGTTCATTAGATTGAGCTGATTGGCTTAATATTAGAAATCAATTTGGTTCAAACAAAGGTTCTCAAGGCTTCCTTATATTTGTGAAGTCCTTAGTTTTTATGGATCTTCTTATGAAATTATGTACTCCTTTTTAGCGTAGTATTTTCAAAGATTGGGCTTGCTTGGGGAAAATTCTCTTTTTCTATTTTTTGTTGAAGAAAATTTATTTAAATTTTTTTCCCAATATGAACTTGAATCCCAAACTTAAAATTAAATGGGGTAGAAAATTCAGAGAGAAGAGATTGAGGAGTTTAAGCATACAATTATGGAGATCTAGAGTTGAGGCTAATGCACAAATCCTAGCATGGAAAATTTTACACTAGAAATTACCTATTGGAGATAGATTGAAACATTTAAATATTCAATCAAATAAATGTCCTTTTTGTCAATAAATTTAAAATATAAAACATACTTTTTGGGGCTACTTTTGGGCTAAAATGAAATAGAGGGCGTTATTTGGTCAAGTTCCTACTATTTTTTTATCACGCTTTAAGCTACAAAGGAGTTGTTTTGGGTATTGGTTTGCATAAAAATGTAATTGTTGATTCTATGAGATAGACTATTTTGCTGGATATTTGGAAAATAGAAGCTTAGCTATGCTTTCTAACCACATTATGCATCAACAAGTTGAAATGCTACAATTTTACTATGACATTACATTACAATTGGATTTTTTGTGTTTTCAATTAAAGACAAATGATACCAATAACAAAAGACTAGATGATGGGAAAAGACAATTGACAAAGATAAGGACCCAGTGATTCATGGCACTAAGAACCCTACTACTAGCTCCTAGTGTACCAGCCAAGATATTGATAATATTAAGGACTCTACTTTAAATATGGAACTTTTGGCTTCTGAAGTTGCGGATCTCCTCAACAATATTCAATGATTCCTTTATTCTGGGTGTTTGTCCTTTTTGTCAGGTTGTATCTCTTTGTAGCTAGCCTTTGTCCTTGCCCAATTGGCTTTTTGTTATGGTCCTTTCTAGGTGTTGGTCCTCTGGCTGTCCTTTTAGGTTTCTCAGTTGTTTGTTGTCTTAGGTGCTTAATGCTTACCCTTTATCTTCTTTTGTAAAAGTTTTAGGACCTTTCAAATCCCATTTTCCTATTAATGAGAACAAAAGACTCGATGAAATCAAATACCAACTTCTAAATTTGCATGAAAGGAAGGTCAAGTGTTCTAAGTAGCTTCAAAAGTTCTTGAAATTCCAAATGTAAGTGTTGTTATTGGTAATGATGTATATGGTATATGTTTGCTAGGAAGGTGACTCAAGGACTTCTGTATTTTCTTATTGTATCTTTATCTATTTTTTACATCTTGTAGTCTTCTTGAATTGCTACTATTGTATGCAATTCAACATTGTTCAATAAAAAAAACTATTAGCCATAAGAATTTGGATATATTTATAATTATATTTAAGTTAGAAACCTTTCCAATAACATTATATTTTTCATGATATATTATGTGATAATACACGTGAAGAATGCATTATTCTTATAAATTAAAACATATTGTATGATTGTCTATTTTTGGTACTATGTACTTTGTTAGTTGTATTGTCAATTATTGAGTACATTTGAATGTTTATTGTTTTCTTATTATCATAATTTATTTTAATAAAATTTAATTGTGTTGCATACAATACAAATACTACATACATAAAGGTTGAGAAAAAATTTTAATTAACAATCAAACTATGTATTATAATAACATGAAAATACATTGTCTTTAGAGTGATATTACATATGTTCATAACTAGTGTAGTGACATATGCCGATTCTTGATATAAATTTATGTGTTTTTGTTAATAACTATTATACATCAAAATTTCATAAATGCAAAAATAATTACATTGAAGTTCAAAAAGTCACAAAATTCTTCATTTTTTACTCTTGCCCTTAAAATGTTTTTAAGTTTTTTTAAATTTCATGGTCCGCTAATTGAATAGTTCAATATAATTTCTAATCATTGTATTTTCACTCATTATGCCAATGAACAGTTCACCATTGAACTTCAAACTATACATGTATAGGAAAGTGAAAGGTGTATGGTAACGATAAGGCCAACAATGTCAGTTTGAATTTATCTAAATGTAAGATTAAATTTATTAATGTTGTCTAACATATCATTATCAAATCTATTAGAATACCATAGTCATAATTTGTTCCTTGATGTGTATATGGACAGAGTTCCACAGTCCAATTTCAACGCAAATTTGAAGATCTAAGTAGTCATTGGATGTCAAGTCTTGTAGCAAGGTCTTTTGTTCCCAATCCTAACTTGCCCTACTCAGTGAATGTAGAGGTTCCTGGATATACCATAGTCATAATTTCATATATGCTTTATGTTAGAAAGGAGTTGTTTTGGGTATTGGTTTGCATAAAAATGTAATTGTTGATTCTATGAGATAGACTATTTTGCTCCATATTTGGAAAATAGATGCTTAGCTATGCTTTCTAACCACATTATGTATCAAGAAGTTGAATTGCTACAATTTTACTGTGACATTATAGTACAATTAGATTTTTTTTTGTTTTCAACTGAAGACAAATGATACTTTAGATTGGAACACCATAGTCATAATTTCATATATGCTTTAAGTTAGAAAGAAGTTATTTTGGGTATTGGTTTGCATAAAAATGTAATTGTTGATTCTATGAGATAGACTATTTTTCTTCATATTTGGAAAATAGATGCTTAGTTATGCTTTCTAACCACATTATGCATGAGGAAGTTGAAATGCTACAATTTTACTGTGACATTATATTACAATTAGATTTTTTTTGTTTTCAATCGAAGACAAATGATACTTTAGATTGGAATACCATAGTCATAATTTCATATCTGCTTTAAGTTAGAAAGGAGTTGTTTTGGGTATTGATTTGCATAAAAATGTAATTGTTGATTCTATGAGATAGACTATTTTGCTCCATATCTGGAAAATAGATGCTTAGCTATGCTTTCTAACCACATTATGCATCAGGAAGTTGAAATGCTACAATTTTAGCATGACATTATATTACAATTAGATTTTTTTTTGTTTTCAACCAAAGACAAATGATATTGCTAACAAAAGACTAGATGAAATCAAATACCAACTTCTAAATTTGCATGAGGGGAAGGTCAAGTGTTCTAAGAAGCTTCAGAAGTTCTTGAAATTCCAAATGTAACTGGTGTTATTGGTAATGATGTATATGGTATATTCTTGCTAGGAAGGTGACTCAAGGACTTTTGTATTTTCTTATTGCATCTTTATTTATTTTTTACATCTTGTAGTCTTCTTTCTTGAATTGCTACTATTTTATGTAATCAACATTGTTCAATAAAAAAACTATTAACCATAAGAATTTGGATATATTTATAATTATATTTAAGTCACATATCTTTCCAATAACATTACATTTTTCATGATATATTATGTGATAATGCACATAAACAATGCATTATTCTTATGAATTAAAACGTATTATATGATTGTCTATTTTTTGTACTATGTACTTTGTTAGTTGCATTGTCCATTATTGAGTACATTTGAATGTTTATTATTTTCTTATTATCATAATTTATTTTAATGAAATTAAAATGTGTTGCATACAATTTACAAATACTACATGCATAAATGTTGAGCAAAATGTTTAATTAACAAAGACACTGTGTATTATAATAACATGAAAATACATTATCTTTAGAGTGATATTACATAAGTCCATAACTAGTGTAGTGGCATATACAGACACTTGATATAAACCTATGTGTTTTCCTTAATAACTATTATATATCAAAATTTCATATATACAAAAATAATTACATTGAACTTCAAGAAGTCACAAAATTCTTATTTTTTACTCTTGCCCTTAAAATATTTTTAAGTTTTTTTAAAATTTCATGACGCTAATTGAATAGTTCAATATAATTTCTAATCATATATATTTTCACTCATGATGCCAATGAATGGTTCACCATAGAACTTCAAACTTTACATGTATAGGAAAGTGAAAGGTGTAGGTAACGATTAGGCCAACAATGTAAGTTTGAATTTATCTAAATATAAGATTAAATTTATTAATTTTGTCTTACATATCACTATCAAACCTATTGGAATACCAGTCATAATTTGTTCCTTGGTGTGTATATGGGCAGGGTTCCACAGTCCAATTTCAACACAAATTTGAAGAGAAGCGGTGATTGAATGCCAAGTCTTGTAGCAAGGTCTTTTGTTCCCAATCCTAACTTGCCCTACCCGGTGAATGTAGTTGTCCCTAGAACCCAATGATAAATTGTATCCATTAATGCTAGAAGACTTCCAAGTCATGAGGAGAAATGAAGCGTTAAATGTAGTCATTGAGTCAATACATAAATTGCCATCAAAGGCGACAAGGTGTAATGGGTGTAAGACCTAGTCAAGGGAACATGGGAAGTTCTCTGCAATCCAATGACATGTGAAATGTTATGCTATGTTCCAGGCCTAATAATGGTGTTCTAGGGTCCAAACATGTTAGAGGTTCAGAATTACATGATCATGTCCTAAGAGATGATCTTTGAGAAATTAAGGGAAAAAAAAAAACCCCTTTGTTGTCCTAATGCCCTTGCCTTGTGAATGTTGAATGAAATTGAGAGTTTGCCTTTGTGTTACCCCTTCCTATCCGCCATCAAGAATTCTAAAGAAATGACAGATTCGGGGATCTAGCCCGTTCTATCTTGAATGAGCAATCTTGGAATAGTTCAACCCATAAAATATGGTGCGAAAGCTGCTAGCAAATGCAAGTCGGGACCATGGTGCAAATACATCCACACATTTGACTGATTATACGCGTTGAATAACTACGTGTTGATTATATGTAGTTTTAAATTAGTTGAAAATTTCAGCCATGGACTTGCGACTACGTTAATCTCTCATTTATCTTATTTAATATGCTCTCCAATCCTCTCCACAATATCTCATTTATCTTATTTTCTTTGCAATCCTCTCCACCATATGATTCCTGCAATGGCTTTTGATATGGTTAAGTTCACAACTAGTACTGTGTTTTTACTCGTGCTCTTTGCCAACCCATATATATGTGTATGCAGGTGTCCTCCTGAGGAATATGAAGCTCTTCTCTCCTTTAACATCACCTTCCCTACGGAGTATGGTGAATGGGGGAATGGAACAGATTGCTGCGAGTGGTATGGCATAGATTGCGACCAGCACAAGAACCATGTTGTGGGGATAGATTTGTTAAGATCATTTGACTATAGACCAGAAAGAGGAGTCATATCTGACAACCTGTGCAAGTTTCCTTTTCTTACAAAGATACACATATGGAACGTGGCTTTTACAGGTACTCTTCCTTCATGCTTGGGAAATCTCCATTATCTTGAGGATTTAACTATAGGGAGGAATGGGTTGGTTGGGGTAATACCACTTAGCATTTGTAGGCTCTCAAATCTCACTAATCTAGATCTTAGAGGGAACCAATTGAGTGGAAGCCTCCCATTTTGTCTAAACAATCTTTCATCTTTGAGCAATGTCCACCTTTCAGAGAATCGATTAAGTGGCCAAATTCCATTTACATGGGGCAATCTGCCTTTGCTTGAGGTCTTGGATGTTTCCTTCAACCAATTGAGTGGGACTCTTCCCTTGTCATTTGCAGGTCTATCCTCACTTACTGACCTCATAGCCCATGGAAATAGATTCAATGAGAGCACCCCTTCTTGGGCCTTACCATCCTCCATTAAATATCTCTACCTCTCACTAAACCATGAGTTCACAATTTCAGAGTCTTTTTTCCATAACCTTACCAATTTATGGGTTTTTTCACTATCCAACTGCACACTAAATATTAGTACATCTTGGATTCCTAACTTTCAGCTCGGTGGGTTAGAACTTGTCTCATGTCAGATGGATGGTCAAATTCCACCATGGATTTCAACTCAGTTCTCATTAGATTCTTTGACATTAGCTAACGACGGTCTCACTGGAGAAATTCCCTCTTGGTTTTGGGCTATGGCTGCTTCCTTTTCAAATCTAAATCTCTCACGGAATGATCTGCATGGGCCTCTTTTCCCAAATGGTCCGAATTCTCACCTATTAGTTTTGGATGTATCTAACAATGCATTAACTGGACACATGCCTGCCGTGTGGCCAATGCTTAATGTGACTTTTTTGCAGTATCCTATTACATTGATGCTCAATGACAATTTGTTCACTGGAAACATTCCTCCAAGCTTGTGCAATTCATCTGTATGGCTAAAGTTAAATCTTGCGAACAACAAATTTGATGGAATGATTCCTTGGTGTTTAATCAATGAGGGATCACCGGTTCAAGAATTAAATTTAGGAGGTAACAGTTTGGAGGGAAGGATGCCTCAAGGGCTAATCTTCTCGTCTAGGATTCAGTCCTTGGTGATAAGAGATAATCAGCTAAGTGGAACCTTCCTTCCCTCATTTATCAATGATACTTTTTTACAAGTACTTGATATTGGGCACAACAAATTCACAGGACATCTTCCTAAGTCAATTCCAAATGTTTCATCTCTTCAAGTGTTGGTGATGAAGGACAATCAGTTTACCGGCAACATTCTTTCAGAAATTGGCGACTTGAAGCAACTCCAGATCTTAGATCTTTCCTCCAACAACTTATCAGGTTCTATTCCACACAATATAGTATTTTTACAAGCAATGGCTGTAGCAAGAGAGGACGGTCATGTCTTGCAGAGTGAAGCAAATTATGGGGTCAATGGAATCACTGTATCTTCTCTTGGTGGACTATATATGAATTCCAAAGGTGCACAACTATACTACCCATATATTCTTTCCACACTCACTCGCATAGATCTGTCCAACAATCAATTGAATGGAGATCTTCCTCTTGACTTTGGAAAGTTGAAGGGGTTGAGGTTTCTCAATTTATCCATGAACAATCTTAGTGGAATTATTCCACCTAGTTTGGGGGATATGGGTCAACTTGAATCATTGGACCTTTCTTCAAACAAGCTTTCAGGAAATATTCCTTCAGAGCTTCAAATTCTAAGCTATTTGGCATATTTGAATTTGTCCAACAACAATCTATCTGGAAGTATACCACAAGGAGGACAGATGATCACATTTGAAAATACATCATATTCTGGAAATCCAAGTTTGCAGGGATGCCCACTACCAAAGAATTGCTCTTGGCCAAAGTTTGCACCTCCTCCTCCTGCAAGCGACAGTGAAGAAAAAGATAAAGATGAGGGCAACTTAATACCCTGGTATGAAATCGGACTAGGATGGTCATATGGAGCAGGTGTTTTGAGTTTTGTAGTGTTATTACTTATAGTAGGAAAGAGGTGGAGAAAAAAATACTTTGAGGGTATTGATAATGGTTTGGAGTTTATTTTTGGGAGATTTCGCCACCAGAATTGAGCGAAAATGTGCTTTGAGCAAACATTTATTTTTTTTTTTTGTTGTTTTTTTAATTCAAGCTGACTATACTTTGTATAGTTTAGTTTAGAGTTGAAATAAAAAAAACATGTATTATATATAAAAATTTTGTTGACCTTCTATTTAATATGTAAATTTATTAGTATTAAATAGCATTTCTATAAAATTATTAATTGAAATCACAATTCATCTATCATAGTAACATTAAATGGAATGATGATATTAGTTAAAGTCTGTTTCAAAATATTTCTCTGGTTTTCAAGTAAAACATTTGGTGTCAAAGAGATATCTTGGTAAGAGTAGTTTTAAGATCATTTAGCATATCATAATTCTTAGTTGTACTTTGATGTGTATAACTAACTATATGATAAATATGTAGCATATATTTAATGTACAAAAGGTAAATTTATGATTATGCATAATATTAAATGTATCACGTAGAGATGTTGAGGTTATATGAATAAGATTTTCATAACACCTAAAAGGAATAGTACCAATAATCATATCAATGTCATGTACAACCATGGTAGATGTAATCACATTGCATATAGTATCCATCATTTATAAAGGATTTAGTAGAGAGAAGTCATAAATTCCCACCACCAAATATTTATCATGAATCAAATCATGTTGTGGAAAGGTACTCAAAGATAACATATCATTATGTCAATAACATGGTTATCATTATATATAGATGTACAAACATAATGAGACTCATAGATGAGTGAAACAAGAGTATGTAAGAGAGGAGAAGCAATGAATCATTTTCTAAAGAAGAAGGTATATGGTGAAGCAATGTAAAATTCATATATAATGGAATCCCATCTAAATGGTAAATCATCATGAGTTAATCAAGAATAATGGAATTAAAAACTACAAAGCATATAAATGTATCAATATCTATAATAGAAGTATAGATAGAAGTTATAAATAATGGGCTATAAAAATTCATGATTGATGTGGCAATGAAGCACAACATAAGGTTGGGTGGGTTTTCATCAAAGGAATATAATTTACAATAAAAGAATCAAATCATAATAAACATAGATAAATGATATATGAGTGAGGTAAGGACTAATATAGATTAAAAAAATAGCCAATAATCAAATCTAAAAAAATATATCATGGAGATGAAACAAGGTTTTATAGAACCCAAGTGAAAGCAAATCATATTATAAAACACACACCCTTTATAAAGATAAAACTATGAAGCATTGATAGGAAAGAGTGATCAAACCCTAATGAGTTTTAAGATTTAAAGAAAAATTGTTAAAAAATAGATTTGAAACCCTAAAAAAGGATAATAAACAACATAGGGGAGGAGCATGTATGAATATTAGGTTCCCAAAAATACAAGAAAAATAAATGTCATTCCTAATTTATCTTGGATAATTGTATAAGTACATAATTAGTAACATTTAACCTAGATAAAAGAGTTGGGACTCATAATTCTAAACAAATTCATAAACCAAATATGATAAATTAGGTTACTTATTAGTGAAAGAAGGGATGTTGATGCATTATTAATTGATTTATAATTGTCAAAGAAGTTATGTCCTCAAAACTGCTAAATATGTCAAATTTACATTCTTCGGAACCTCTCTGGTGCAATCCCAAGTGTTGTAAGACTAATCTCAAATTATGCAAAGTTCATCTTTTTTGGATATGGTTACATTTATCTTGCAATCCTAAGTAATTTTCATGAATCGACATGTTCCATGGAAGGTGTACTTGGATGCCTAGAGACATGATGAAGAAATTATTTATTTACATAATCATTTATGACATACTACAATTACACTCATATGTGATGTACATAGTCGGTGGTACAAGGGTAAAACATAACAAAGGAATATTCTATTTCAGTGTCTAATTTTGGAGTGGGATATAGGTGGATTTGCATGTTTGTGCATATTGACATATGTTATATTCATGTTTGTGTATGTTGACATATGTCATTTGCATGTCTCCTAGAGTTTGGCACCTAGGTTTGAATGTTGGGCATGTTAGTTGTAGGAGTCATTAGTGTGTTATGGAGCAATCAAATCTGACCAATCTTAATTGGTTACAAGCTAGGTGTCAATGTGAAGGTCATGTGAGGATTTATTATTTTTTATTAAGTTTACATATTGTCTACTAAGGGGGTTGTATGGTTTTGGAGGTTATTTTTGCCTCTTATTTTGAGAATCTACAATACTTTTATCATCCCACCTCTTCTACAAATTGGTTCCTTGGGTGTATACAATGTATTAATAATTTTAAGTAATGAAGTTCTATCAGATTGAAGACGCAAAAGGAGTACATAAAACCATCTAAATTTCATATAGATGAACCCTTATACCTCCTTGATCATATCCCCAATTTCACACAACCATAGCTACTTATCCTGAGAAATGCACAACATTTTGGTAAGTTTATGAGACACTAAACTATTTTATAATGTATAATCTAGAGAACATTTACTTATATCTCTTGTTGGAGAAAAGTTAATGACATGAAATCCTATACATAATCTACTTAGAGTCTAACAACCTTAACTCCAAAACCACAAGATTAACTCTTGCATGGATAAATTCTATAGAGACAATGAGTTAAAATTATCAGAGGTCATGTCAAAATTTATAGGGAAAGAGAAGCAAGTTGGGAATTGACTTCAATAATAAAATTTGGAAAGCTCAAGAGTTCAGAAGCTTGAGGATGCTAATTGTCTTGAAATTTGAGAGAAGAGTTACTAAATGAGATAAAATGAGCTTAACAAACGCGTGGGGGTCAAAGAATGAGGTTTTACAAAAAGTTACAGGTGAGAGAAGCATTATAAAATAGATTGGAAAAGAAAAACATTTGAGTTTTTTTCTTCTTTAATATTATAGTACATTTTTTTTTACTTTGAATAAACAAATAATTTCAAAGCTTCCCTTAACAATACACACTAAGGACCAAATTAATCTTGAAAAATTAAGTCAAATTTGACTATTTAACACTTTTAGCCTAAAAATCGAACGTGAATGCATATTGTTTAAAATGTTCACAATTTCAACATCACCATAGTGACCATCATGGTATTGTAAATGAAACTGAAATTGCAACAATTTCACTAATATCCACCAAAATTGATGAAACCAATAAATTTAAGGTGCAAAAAGATTGAGAAGATGGAAACTAAGACATGGGAAGTTTAGTTTAAGGGAATCATAAAGGGAGTAAACTAAAGATATGACAAATTTGGGGATCTATCCCGGTCTATCTTGAATGTGCAATCTTGGAATAGTTCAACCCATAAAACATGGTGTGAAAGCTACAAGAAAAATGCAAGTCGGGACTATGGTGCAAATACATCCACACTTTTGACTGATTATACGTGTTGATTGGCTACGCATTTATTATATGTAGTTTTACATGAGTTGAAAATTAGCCATGTTTTTGCACGTTTTCCATGCACTTACAACTACATTAATCGCTCATTTATCTTATCTTATTTAATATGCTATAACCTATTTTATTTCTAATCCTCTCCGACATATTGTTCCTACAATTGCTTTGGATATGGTTAAGTTCACAACTAATTAATGGGATGTTTTTGTGGTATCCTATTATATTGATGCTCAATGATAATTTGTTCACTCGCAACATTCCTTCAAGCTTGTGCAATCATATGTATGGCTAAACTTAAATCTTGAAAACAACAAATTTGATGGAATGATTCCTTGGTGTTTAATCAAAGAGGGATCACCAGTTCAAGACTTAAATTTAGGAGGTAACATTATGGAGGGAAGGATGCCTTAAGGTCTAATCTTCTTGTCTAGGATTAAGTCCCTACTGATAAAAATAATCAGCTCACTCGAATCATCCTTCCCTTATTTATCAATGATACTCTTTTACAAGTACTTGATTTTAAAAAATGATACTCTTTTACAAGTACTTGATTTTGGGCACAACAAATTCATAGGAAATCTTCCAAAGTCATTCCAAATATTTTATTTCTTCAAGTGTTGGTGATGAGGGACAATTAATTTAGTGGCAACATTATTTCAAAAATTGGTGACCTAAAGAAGTTCTAGAACTTAGATCTTTCCTCGAATAAATTATTAGGCTCTATTCGACACAACATTGTCTATTTACAAGAAATGGTTGTAGTGAGAGAGGATGGCTATGTGTTGCAGAGTGAAGCAAACTATGGGGTCAATGGAATCATGGTACCTTCTCTTGGTGGACTAGATATGAATTCCAAAGGTACAAAACTATACTACCCATATATTCTTTCCACACTCACTTGCATAGATTTGTCCAACAATCAATTGAATGGAGATCTTCCTCTTGAATTTGGAAAGTTGAAGGGGTTGAGGTTTTTTATTTTACCCATGGACAATCTTACCAGAATTATTCCACATAGTTTAGGGCATATGGTCCAAATTGAATCGTTGGACCTTTCTTCAAACAAGCTTTCAAGAAATATTCCTTCAAAGCTTGAATCTCTAAGTTATTTGGGATATTTGAATTTGTCCAACAAAAATTTATTTTGAAGTATATCACAAGTAGGACAAATGATCACATTTGAAAATATATCATATTCTAGAAATCGAAGTTTGTAGGGATGGCCACTTCCAAAGAATTGCTTTTGGTTGAAGTTTGCACCTCCTCCTCCTACAAGTGATGGTGAAGACAAAGATGAAGAGGAGAGTGAGAAAATACCCTAGTATGAAATTGGACTAGGATGGTCATATGGAGCAAATATTTTGAGTGTAGTAGTGTTATTGCTTGTAGTAGGAGAGAGGTGGAGAAAAAAATACTTTGAGGGTATTGATCATAGTTTGGAATTTATGTTTAGGAGATTTCTCCACTAGAATTGATCCAAAATGTGCCTTGAGAAAAAAATTTATTTTTTTAATTCACGTTGATTATATTTTGTATAGTTTAGTTTAAATTTGAAAGATAACATGTGTTATATATATAATTATTGGTGACCTTCCATTTACTATGTAAATTTATTTGTATTAAATGTTATTTTATAAAAATATTAATTACAATCATTCTTCATCTATCATAGTAACATTTAATGGAACAATGATTTTAATTAAAGTTTGTTTCATAATATTTCTCTCTATTTCAAGTAAAGCATTAGGTGTCAAAGAGATATCTTGGCAACTGTATTTTTAAGTTGATCTAGCATATCATACTCCTTAGTTGTATTTTGGTATGATAACCAGCTATATGACATGATTATGGGGTATATTTGAGGCACGAAAGGTAAATTTATAATTAGACATTATAAATGTATCACATATAGATGATGAGGTTATATGAATAAGATCATCATAACATGTACAAGCAATAACTTATCAATAATCATATCTATGTCATGTGCAACCATGGTATATGTAATTGCATTCCATAAAGTAGATCCATCATCAATAAAGGATTTTGTAGAAAGAAGTCATAAATGCCCACCACCAAATATGTATCATGAGTAAAATGTTGAGATGGAAAGGTACTCAAAGATAATATATCATTGTGTCAAGAACATCACCATCATTATATATCAAAGTACAAAGATAATGAGACTCATAGATGAGTGAAGTGAGAGTATGTAAGAGAGAAGCAATGAATAGTTTTCTAAAGGAGAAGGTATAGGGAAAAGAAATGTCAAATTTCATATATAATAGAATCCCATCTACATGATAAATCATCATGAGTTAGTCAAGGATAACGGAATAAAAAGACACAAAGCATATAAATTCATCAATATCTATAATAGAAGCATAAATAGAAGTTATAGATAATGGGCAATAAAAATTCATGATTGATGTGGAAATTAAGAACAATGTAAGGTTGGGTGGGTTCACATCAAAAGAATATAATTTATGGTTTTGTCATAACATGGTTGGGGTCATAGATCCAATGACTATAAGAATAGCTAGTTTACTTAGACTAATTGTAGGCTAGGAATAGAAAGGAAACTTAGTAGATTGTATAGATTTTATATCACTTGCAAGTTGTCCAATATTCCTTTAGCAATTATGTGAAGGTTGATTACACCACTGTGCTTTTACATCACTCTCATATTTTTTATACAATTGAAAAGGATAAGTATTTGGTAATAAACTCTAGCCTACCCTTTAAGCTTATTCATGTCTTGTGATTCTTTGGTGGGTATTTGGAATTCAAGCTAAGAGAAGAGGAGTCCTTTTGATAATGGTGGCAATCTCCAAATGGGATGAGTTTTTGCATTCATTTGGTAGAAGACTAGCATGGCAATGGAAAAGGAAAGAAAAATATTTATGGGGGAAACTCAACCTACATATAAAATTGTTGAACTATGATCTAGGAAATATAGCTATTCAATAATCCATAGCTTTTGTTGAAACAAAACTTTGTAAGCTTGATCTTTAAATGCACGACAAGGAGCTAAAATCTGAGATAGATTGCACTGATTTAAAGAAGGCAATAAAGGTTTCAAGTGTGTCTTCCATTACTTAAACTACAAACATAAAATGAGTTCATTGAACCAATATTTGATGATGAAGGTCAAGTGTACTCAAAGCCAGAAGAAATCCAAAAATTGTGTTAGGTTTTCTATGAGAAGCTTTTCAGGGAAGATGAGCATTGGAAAAATGTGTGACTAATTTTAGAAGATATCTTTGAAGACACCATTATAAGGAAGGTGGATCATGAATACAACCATTTTATTGATTGAGACCTTTCTATTGATTATTTAGAGCATGTTGTTTCTACTATGGCCCCTAATAAAAGTTTTGTGGTTGATGGGTTATCAATTGAATTTTATCAATCCTTGAAGAAAACCAACCTTGAATTTCATTGTCATCAACATAATGATAGACTCCAATGTCGTCGACACATTCCTAGGAACTGCCCTTGAAAGAGTAGTTTCTCCTCTCATTCTTTCCAATTTTGATCATCCTATCTCTGTCTACAATTAATATGTCCTTAATTTCAAAACTACACAAGTAGAAGTAGTACAATTTACAACTATACAATATTAGAATATCATTATGGTTATTAATCTAATAATCTTTTTATAAGAACAAGGATATATAGAACAATAAAAAGTTGTCACTACTTCTCACTATTTATAACACAATTATCTAGGCAATTACTCTACCAAAGATAGGTCATAATTAAATCATATTTACCATTACATATTCTAAATATATTCTAATTTGATTGCGCGAATTTTTTGAATAGTGTAAAGAAATCACTCTTCAAAATGTAAAACCATGTCAATGAATATTTCTCATGTCCAAAGTAAATTCATTCTTCAAAAATTGTAAAATACACAACGATGTCACAATACTGGGATGAAAAATAGACTTTAAGTTACATACAGTCAATGTTAGTAATGATAATTGAGATTCGTCAATTGAAGACTAAGAGAAATGATACATTAAGAATGACTCCAATAATAGAATGACATTATTGTCATTTATCTAATGCTCTATTGTAAGAACAAAGAGCATATATTTAAGAATACTATAGTGAACAATTTAAATAGTTTTCAAACCTGCTCTCTCTTTATAGAGAAGTTATGTACATGGTCATTGTATCAAAGAAAGTAAATTATCATTTTAAACAAAACTTGTAATTACATATCCTAGATAGATTAGATAATTTGATTGTGTTAAATTCTTGAAAAGTGCAAATGGCAAAAATGACACCTAAAAATGTACGTTCATCTTAAGCAACATTTCTCATGTGGAAAGTGCAGTCATTCTTCAAACAATTAAATATATGCAATAGTGGAAGAGAAACATGATGAAAAATAGACTTAAGCTATGTAAAATTAATGTGATATTTGTCAATCAAAGGCTAACAGATGTGTGATAAGAAAAAGGGGGTACAAGCAAGGTAGATTCTCTTCATTTTCCCTAATGCACAATTTAAAGGGAGATGGCCCAATAGGATCAAGTAGGACTTAAGTGTTAAATGAGTCAATGATCCTTCATGATAAAAAATTGGGGGGATGATGGATATAAGGGGAAATGATATGATGATGCAAAATAGGGGCTAAATAAGAAAATGTAATGATAGACAATTGTAATAATCTGAAACAAAGAGTTGAGATTTGTACCAACCTGCAATCTGAATCTAGGGTATATTTGTAGGGTATAGAATTGGCACAAGGAGGGAAATGAAAATAGTTAGGGCCAAGGGCACACCTGACTATTTATCCACCTTGCAGAGTAAACACAACAAAAGCGACAACACAAAGAGAAACACCAAGGAGAGAAGGAACCACAAATACTTTATTGATTCATCCAAATTTCTGCATACATGCCCGACTATGAGGCCTTCTGAGTTACAGTCAACAAGATTTATGAAAATCTAGACTTAGACTCTATCTTCTATCTTTCACTCCCCCACTTCCTACATCTAAACATCCTTATTTATACTTGCCAAAATAGCTTACAGAAGATTCTAGATCATTACATAATAGAAGGTCAACCACAAAATGGTCTGCATACATCCTTAGACAAGATCTTAACATTAAATTAGCGAGCTAAATTAAATACATAAGTCAGCTCCAACTAAGAACCCAACACAGACAAACTCATTCAAAGAAGAACTGAGCATCAACAAATAACAGGTTCACTCAGCACAGGAAAGAATGCTTAGCCAACACTGGACAACTCGACACACACAAGAAAACTCGGCCAATACTGGACAGCTCAGCAAAGACTGCAACTTGACACTTACTAGCAGAATGAACAAAATGAGCAGTATAGCAAGGCAACCCAAGATGCTCCTGCATCAAGAATGACCTACACATTCTATTCCTAGGAATAGATAGCCCAAGGCAATGTGTTCCCAACAAATTTTCTTGAATCCAGTTGAAATATTTTTGTCAGATCCTACACTTTTCAAATTAAGTACCAACAATCCCGCTATCTATTCCTACACATAAAAAGATGGGAAAGAAGCTTGGATAGAGGGGTTTTCCTTTTTCTAACCCCTATTTGGAATCAACCTTGAATTGAGATAAATTAAATGAGAGTGTCCTTTCATATAGCTCAAATAATAGATTTGAAAAATAGAGTATGTCATTCCTTGGAAATGCAAATGCTTCTTTGAATGTGATCAAATATGTTGATGCAATTAATTTGACTTAACAAAAACATCCAAAAGGAAATTATGAAAGATAAAAATTGTGTAATGGATTTTGTAGTTCACTACAATGCTTGATTGAGAAGAAGAAAGAAGACTAAGATGAATGTAGGTATATGTGTATCCTCTTCCTTGATAGAAAACTCCTTTGTTTGACCTTCAATGAAGGAAAGTAGCTTGAGAAGAACACCTTGAATGGTTGAGAAGAAGTCTAGATCTTGAATGCTTGGATACTTGCCTTGATTTCTTAAACTTGATTTCTTGATCATGAATGTGGATCACTACTTGTAGTTACCAAAATGAGGAGAGATGGGGTGTTTATATACCTCTCACAATGTCTCAGGGGTTAAAAATTGGAATGGATAATTGTAAATCCAAATACCAAACTAAATTACCAAGATAGGGCCTTGATTCCAATTTTAATTCAAACCTCGGGGACCATAACACCCTAGGTGTTATGTTCTTGGGAGCTCAACACCATAGGTTTTATGTTCCTAGGAACATAATGCCCTAGGCCCATTTTGTTCCATTTTATTGGGAGTCAAATTAGAGTCACAGATCCTGAATAATCAAGGGATGGTGGATTATAAGGCATAACTATTTTTGAATTTGGGATAGAACACAAAGGCTAAACATGGTAAAATAGGGCCTACATGATGAAATCAATTATTGAATTATAGGAATAATAGAGGAGTACACTTAGAAATAAGGGCTTACCTCAATTTTAAATGAAATTGAATTGATAGAGGACTTATATTTTGATTTAGGTGTTCATCAAGTGCCATATGAAGTCCTACTATGAAAATGTACTAAAGTGCGTGTTGAATAGTCATCAAATTATGTACACATGTTAGGTGCTTACAATTTATGATAGTACATTTATCCCCCACTTTAGAGGGGGTATGAGACAACCTCATGCTCACAACAAAGGAAATGAGAGAGAAGAAAAAGAGTCAAATAATCATGAACAAAATGCAAAGAGATAAGACACCACTAATTTTAAGGATGCAAGACACCAAACAATGGATCTCAACTCAAAAAACCATGTACAAGTGCACAAAATAAAAACTAACAGACAAAAGATACAAATAAAAGGGGTTAGTACTAAAAATAAAACTCCATGTCAACTAGTTGAAGAAACCTAGATCAAGAAAATGTCCCAACCACTAGTATCATGTTCGAAAAGCTATTACAAGAGCGTAGATGATCATATGGAAAGGGAAAGAGCATACACCAAGGACAAGAAAACACTAAATCATTTTACTCATTAGAAAATATATGAGAGCATGGAAAGGAAGAGAGAGACAATGAAATATCCAACAATCTAGCAAGTTGTGTTATACTAGGTGATCCATGGGAGATGAAGAGGAGGAAATAGTAGAAAGGCTAGCAAGGTGTGTTATGTCAGTTCCACTCATCCTATAGAGAGAGAGAAGTACAATTTATGGTATAGAAAGTTTCATTATGCTAGTTAGATATGCTTTTAATAATTTACACATAGAACAACTTATGAAATTTAGGCATAGAGTGACTTATGAAATTTGCACATGGAATGACTTATGGCATTGGTCCTACGGGAAGCATAGTCTCAATATGGATCCATAAAAAGTGATTAATTAAAGGAATAATAAAATTGGTCAATCTAAGGACTAAAAAGAGATTAGTCTTAAGGAAAGCATAGTCTCCTTAGGGATCAATAAGGATTCATAATGTACAAGGATGTCACATGTATGGCCCCCTCCTTATGATTATGGCATATGAATATAGTGGCAGCATAAGGAAAAGAGAACAAGGATGCCTACTTCCAAAAACAAGAAGATATCCTTAAAACAAAAATGTATGTCATAACCATAGAAAAGAGTGAAAACTCTTATTAGCCAAGGAATAGATAATTGTGAAAGGATATTTGCAAGTGTGAAGAGACCCTTAAAAGGAAGATATCTTAGATATAAGATGTATACCTTCAAGATGAGTTACTGAACAAAGATAACATCTTCAAGAGAAAGAGGGGAGGAGAAAAAGAATGCACCCTTTTTAACCCCTTTATTGCTAGGTGAAAAAGGAATTCTTGATGAAGGATAACACACTTCAAGCCCCCAAGTGAGGGAATTTGTTTAAGATGAACATACTTTTACAAATAAGGAAGAGGTTGTGATCAAGGATACACACCTCTTGCATAATAGAGAATCTCAAATCAAAACAAACAATTCCATATAATAAAATAATGTGACATGACAAACAAATTCCACTACACCAAGAAAAGTGGATCCTTAGATAAAAGAAAGGAAAGGAAGGTTGACAAATGAAACCTTTACCGCCAAAGGTGAAGGAAAAGAAAATTATTATACATTGTATACCTTAAGTAATAGATCTTTCATATTAAACATATTATTTTAGGAAAGG
The DNA here is from genome assembly GCA_027943335.1 of Chamaecyparis obtusa. Taxonomy (NCBI): domain Eukaryota; kingdom Viridiplantae; phylum Streptophyta; class Pinopsida; order Cupressales; family Cupressaceae; genus Chamaecyparis; species Chamaecyparis obtusa. The sequence continues at coordinate 819,198 of BSBK01001084.1, read as the reverse complement.
ATAAGGTTGTGAACAAAGATGTAGAAGATCGTAATGTAAAACAAATAAATCCATGCAAGAAAGGATATCATGGTATAAAAGAAAAAAACTCAACAAATGAATAATGGATCTATTGGAAAGGAAGAGAAATACCATAAAATCCATAAGGTAAGATCATTTATAATAGACTTTTTCTTTGAGGCATGAAAAATATTGTTAAGAAAGGTAATGAATCCTTGCGTGAAACAAATTATTTAATGCTACAAAGAATGTACCACCATAAAAGATGAAAACCCACAAAGAGAAAATGGGTCCCACAAAGGAGAAAAAGAAAGGATGTCACATTATACAAACATAGTGGGAAAAATAAATTAGAAGAATATACACTTCCAAGCAAGGAAGAGGTTTTAAAGAATGATATCAATCCACTAAAGAGAAAGATCCTAAACAAATAAATCCATGCATGGAAGGACCTCATAATATAAGAGATTTAACCCACAAAAAGATAATAGATCCTTTGGAAGGAGGATGAAATGTTTGTGCGTGTGTGTGTGTGTGAGAGAGAGAGAGAGAGATTAGGAACAACATAATAGGAAAGAGAAATGCTAAGGTATATTTTTTATATCAAGAAAATCATAAGATCCTTTGTTGAGAAAATAAGAAATCTATCTACTAAAACTTTAACAAATTGTCTAAATTCAATACAATTAGCAAGAGAATATTTATTTCTATGATGAAAAAGACACATAAATTCACCATTATGAGGTCTTTGATTCTTTAGAAATGTCTAGAAGGAAAATAAATTTTAGTGTCATATTCAAGTCTCCAAAAGATTCTTTTAGCCAAAGCCAAATGGTCATCAATAGGAGGTGTAACAATGGGTGGTGTGTAATGACCCCTTTCCTATCACTTGACTAATAATCCATATATTAGTGCAAGTTAGGAATGTTGAATTAAGGAATTATTATTACTAATGAAGTATGTTATCATATTATTCCATATTAAGCATCATTATTCATAAATGTTAAAGAAATGCAAACCATCAACTGATAACTTAATGAACATAGTCTAAATTTAACATTCAAGGATCTCTTCATATAGATCACAAGAATCCCTTCTCTTCTTACTAACATCATTATAAGGTGGAATACTTACTATGCCAAGGGCACGTGAAACAGTCTACAAGTGGCCTCTCCCAAGGCATAACCCCAATATTGGGACAACTGTCATGTGACCGAAATTACTCTACCTCTCCCTTCCACAAACTCCCTACCCTAGGAAACCTTAGTAAGAGATATGAGGTAGATTCCTATTATCTATAATCTAAGTATTTGATTTAGATATTTATTATTTATATTATATATATTTTAATTCTCATATTCTAAATATATTAAATCTTGGACAGTTATATAATCCAATTATATACTCCTTATATATGATTCAAATATATATAATATATAATTCTAAGTATTATTTACTTAATATATATATTTAGCCTAAATATATTTATTATAATATTATTATCCCTTGTTCCCTTCTCATTCCTCCCATGAAGAGCATATATATATATATATATATATATATATATATATATATATATATATATATATATATATATATATATATATATATATATATATATATATATATATATATATATATATATATATATATATATATATATATATATATATATATATATATATATATATATATATATATATATATATATATATATATATATATATATATATATATATATATATATATATATATATATATATATACACTTCTCCTATTTCATGTCCTCTGGGAATGATTTCAATCCTTATTAAATATTAGTGAGATTTAATGGTTGCATCTTATTGGGAAGAGATGCATCCTTTTGTCATCAATTAATTAATCTTTCTTTTTATGTCACTCTCTCCTAATGTATGTGTTTTTCTTTTTTCCTTCCCTCTTCCAAATAAAATTTTAGTCTCCCTTTTATATCTCATATTTGAGGGAGTCGCATCTTTTCATTTCATGTCTTTTGACTATTCATTAAACTTAATTATATATTAATTTAATTATTTTATATTTTAACGTAGATTTTATTTATAATTCTTTTATATTTAATTATATTTTGAATTTAATTCTTTTAAATACTTTATTATATTTATATTTCTTTTGTATTTCAATTATTTTTTAATTTAATTATTTTATATTCTAATTTATATTTTAATAATATTATTATTTAATATTAAATCTTATTTTAGAAAGGGATCATACTTTTTAAAATTTTATCTTTTATAATTTATTATTAAATCTTATTCATAAAGGAGACATCATATGGTGTTGGTAAAAGAATGTCTAAAGGAGGTTTGTATTGTGATGAAGAAGGATTGGAAGAGGATGAAGTGGTCTCTTGAGGTATAAATCCTAGACCAAATCTAGTAATTTGTGTAGGAGGATCTATAGGGGCTTTTATACCTTGGTCATTAATAACAAGACCTTGTCCACTATAACCTTGTTGAGTAGTAATGTCATAATCCACATTGTAACTAGCCTTTAAAGTTGAAGGAGAACGAAATTTATCTTGATCTTTATGAAAATGTGTGGTATAAAGAGGAATAAGAAGGGAAATGTTCTCTTTAGGGAGATTAAGGTTCCTATCACTATTCGTTTCTTCTTTACGAGGAAGAAGAAGAAGGTTTATCAAGATATTCATGTCTACTTAATGTTATTCTTGGAGATAACTCGTCAAGAAAATCCTGAAAATCAGGATTATGAAGAATACTTTGATAAAAAGAGGACAATTTAAGATCATATAAAGAAGTACATAAACTATCTTCCTTAAGAGCATCCATTAAGGTGGGTTGAGGAGGAGAGGATCCAAATCTCGCTAATATGGGATCATTAGGAGCTTGATCTTTATCATCATGATTAATAGACACCATAGGAGAAGGATTAAGATGGTTTATGCCAATTTCATATTTAGGTTCATCAACTAAGACCCTTATGTAATAAATATATCCCATGTATTTTGTTAAGAATCTTATGAGAAAACTACATGAAACATTGATAAAATTATTGAGACATGCTTTATAAGGAAGAAAGATATTTGAAACTCTCCTAATACCATATGTAAGAATACCATGAAGGAATATAACATCAAATTAAATGCAAGAAAGTATTATTCACTCCATGTGACTGGCAAAGAGAAGTAAGAAGATAGGTAATAACATGAGATGTCATACACCAATCTAACTTAGTAAAGTTCATGAAAGCTACCCAAATTAGACCCAAGAATGAACTGTATCAGATCCAAATTTTAGAAATGTCATGGGTTGAATTCACAAAAATGTACAATAAGAAAAGGGGGTAAATAAGGTAGATTGCTCTTCCTTTTCCTAATGCACAATCAGAAGGAATACTACCCACAAGGCTCAAGTAGGACTTAAGTTTTGAATGAGTCAATGATCCTTTATAGTAACAAATGGTAGGAATATGGATATAAGATGAAATGACATGATGATGCAAAATATGAGGCTAAATAATAAAATGTAATAAGTTACAAAAAGTATAGACCAACAAAAAATTGACAAACAACTATAATGACTTGAAATGGAGACTAGAAAGCTATACCAACTTGTTGTTTGAATTTAGGGTGGACTTTCAAGGTATAGAATGCCCCAGGAATAGATAGCCTGAGGCAATGTGTTCCTAGAAATTTTTTCTAAAACCAATTGCAGTCTTTCGGTTAGATCTTGTACTTTCTTAATTAAGTCCCACCAAAAACCCTACTACCTATTCTTGCACATAGAAAGATGGGAAAGGAGGTTGGATAGAGGGGTTTGCCTTGGTCAAGCCCCTATTTGGAATAAAAGTACTTGAAATTAAATAAATCAAATGATACTATATGTTTTCATGTAGAAAAGATTAGATCTAAAAAATGAAGTATGTCATACCTTGGCAATGAAAATGCTTCTTTTATAGTGATTAAATATGTTGATGTGATAGCTTTGACTTAACAGAAAAATCCAAAAGGAAATTATGAAAGACTAAACCTTGTATAATGGATGTTTTATCTCACCACAATGCTTGATTTAGAAGAAGAAAGAAGAGTTGGATGAATGTAGGTGTATGTGTATCTCCTTCCTTGATAGAAACTTATTTTCTTGGCCTTCAAATGAGGGAAATAATCTTGAGAAGAACACCTTGAATGCTTGAGAATAATTCTAGATCTTGAATACTTGGATTTTGTCCTTGATTGCTTAAACTTTATTTCTTGATCATGAATGTGGATCCTTACTTGTTTTTAATAAAATGAGGGGAGATAGGGTGTTTATATATCTCTCACAATATTTTGGAGGTTAAAACTTTGGAGGTCCAATTGTATATCCAAATACCTCACTAAATCCCCAAGACTAGGTCTCAATTCCAATTTTGGTCCAAATTGAAGAGAACACAACACCCTAGGCATTATGTTCCATCCAATTGGGACTCAAATCATAACCAATGATCTCTGATAATCAAGGGATGCTGGATTATAAGGCATAACTGATTTTGAGGTCGAGACAAAACACAAAGGTCACAAATGATAACATAGGGCCTAGGTGATGAAATAAATTATTAGATTGGAGGAATAATAAAGGAGAACACTTAGAAATAAGGGATTACTTTGATTTTAAATGAGATAAAATTGATAAAGATCTTATATTTGAATTTAGGTGTCCATCAAGTGCCATATGAAGTCCTATGAAAACACACTAAGATGGGTGTTGAATAGTCATAAAATTATACACACATGTTAGGTGCTTATACTTTATGGCAGTACAATAGAAATCATAAATCATGAATGAGATCAAATTTTGGTGCTGACGAGTACTATCATTGAGCTTTAAAAATTGCAAAAGTACATTCCATGATGTCTACCAAGAAGATCATTATTAATGAATCACACTTCCTAACAAGTGGAAAAGGTGATTGCCAATCATTTAACCTTTGTGCATCCAAAACATAGTTGGAAATACTTGTCGAACCCCCTAATATTGGCCCCCAAAATAAGTTATACTATGAAATAGAAGAATAAGTTTGGTTCAAAGAAAATTTAGGGTTGTAACCAAGGAAGAACAGATATAGAATTCTCTATAAAGTGGTTACAGGACCAAAAATATTTCAAAGACCTACGTCGAATTTTGATGTCAAAGATGGAATGTAAAGATAAGTTATAGGGAAAATCCTGGACAAAGAATAAACTTGTAAAAGTGCCTGTATATGATGAAAATACACCTGTTAAGAACAAGTTCAAACATGCAAACGTTAATGATAAAGAGCATATTCAAATCTATTTTAGCATGTTCATAAACTTATAAAAAACACAGATTTTCACCACAACCTCTGATGAGCAATAAGCAAGTGCACCCAAGACTTGCTTGATTTCAACTCTTAGAGATATTTGTGGGTGTGCTCTCCCAACACATGTATAGATCCCACTATAGATGCAAGTATGATGAAGATTTGAGATGCTCAAGAAGAAGCTTATAAAAGCAACTCTCAAGCATTCAAATGCAAGAGGCCAAAGAATCTCAAGGAGGAGCTATGAAATCAATCCTCAAGATCTATGGCATGCAAGTAAAACAAATGAAGCTAAAAGCATGGAATGAGACTAAATCTATAATGAAAATCTAACAACTACCAAATGGTTAGTAAAGAAAGCTCTAAGAACAATTCTAAGCATATGCTAGCATAATAACTCTAATGCAAGAATGAATATGAATTTGCTTGAGACAAGGGTCTTATTTATAGGATTTTGGAGGGCTGGGGTGAGGTGGCATCTATGTGGAATCCACATAGGTGCCACAAAGGAGACACATAAGCCATGCAAAGTCCAAGACTTTCTCACACATGTGTGAGCAACTTGGGATGTGAAAGGTCAATGTGTGCTTCAAGTACATGTGTAAGTGTGTGTAAGAGATGTGTAAGTGAAAAAGTCCATTTTCGCTATTTTAGAATGTGTAAGTGTCATAAAATGTAAGAAGCCTTGTTTGTGCAAATTTTAGCAATTTTTGAAAAGACCATTTTTGAAAATTTGCTCACACATGTGTGAGCAAATAATTAGGACTAATGGATGTAGGAATCCAAAAATTAGCCTAATTAACCTTAGTTAATTAGTGAGTAGGCTTATTAGATAGAAAGTGATGTGTGTAGGATAGCATCTAGGTTAAATTTAGGATTAAATTTAATTTAATTTAATTTAATCATGGTTTAGTAGAAATAAATAATGTGAGAGGATTAAATAAATTTAAATTTATTTAAAAGGGGACTATGGAGGAACATGTATTAAATTAAATTTAATACATTATGGAAGGTAGTATTTAAATTTAACTCAAATACTATGAATTAGTGAATTTATTTAATTAAATAAATAGATGAATTTAACAAATATAATTAATTAAATTAAATTAAATTAATGTTAAAAGAACGAATTTAGGTGTCTACATTTTGCCCCTCTTTGATGCAGTGTCAAAAATGACATTGTGTCAAAGAAAAAAAAAAATAGATGCCCCAAAAGAAAAGTCAATAAGAGGATGTGTCCCCTTGGGAAAATAGGCCAAAACTAAAAATTTTGGTCAATTTTCGCGAAAAAAGGGCAAAGGACTTTGCATGACTTAAAAAGGAGAAAAAAGAAAGGTCAAAAAGACCCTTTGTTTTAAAAAAAAAAGGGACCCTTTATAAAAGGGAGAGAAGGGGAAAAGTGATTCATTTTTACCCTTAAGTAGAAGGAAAAAGAAGAGAGGAGAGGAGAAGGAAGAATGGCTAGACAATGAGACAGAATGTAGCAGGGAGAATGAGTGTGACTTTATTAGCGAGCAATTGATAGAGGTGATCCGGTAAGTCCCTAAGCCTATCTTTGTAATTTTTTAATCTTTGAAAAATCGATTAGCAAATGGATAGATTTGGGATTTTTGAAATGTTTCGGCAGGGAAAAGGGGTTAGGCAACGGAGTCGATTGACGGCTCCACCTGACTGGGAGGGGTGCGCCACCGCTGATAGGAGGTGTTGCCTATCGAATGGCTCTGCCCGCCGGCAGGAGTGGGCATAGCCTCTCGTCAATTGACGTGCGGCTCCACCCGCCCGAGAGGACCGAGCGTAGCTGCCTGTCTGTCAACGGGCGATGCCACATGCCCGGGAGGGATCAGGCATAGCCACTTGTCGATTGATGGGCAGCTCTTCCTGGGAGGACCAGGTGAGCCGCCCATCTATTGACAGGCTACGTTGCCCATCCAAGAGGTACCAAGTGTAGCCACCCGTTGATTGATGGGCGGCTCCGCCTGGGAAGTCCGGGTGTAGCCACCCATCTGTTGACGGGTAGCTCCACCTGCCCGGGAGGATCGACACTCAGATGAGCGGCTCCGCCTGGGAACGGCCGGCTTAGCCGCCTGTCCTCTGATGGGTGGCTTCACCTGGGAGGAGATGGGCAGCTCCACTCAAGGGCATGGGGGCAGCTGCACAACTGCCTATCAAGAGACGGGCAGCTCCGCCTTCCAAGGGCAAGGGCGGGGTGACCCGCTTGCCAAAAAAAAAAGGGGGGGGAATGTTGTCAAAGGGTAGTTGCCTGTTGAAGGGGGGAGCCTGGGTGAATTATGGAAGAGGGGCAAGTTGAAAGCTAAGATGGAGGAAAAATGAAGACTGACAGAAGTGTGTTGGGTTCTTGGATGCAGGAGCTGGACTATTGGATTCGCTCGAAAGAGAAATGGCCAGACACGCGAGAGGAGATGATTGAGGCGTAGTGGGGATAGGTGACTTTATGTGGCTTGTAGCATGTGCATGAGTGGCCATGCCTGAGAGCACATAATGCACTGATGATAGCATTAATTGAGAGATGGCACTCAGATATATCGAGTTTCCATTTGTCGATTGAGGAGGCAATAGTTATGTTGCTGGACGTATGGAGGATTCTATGGATACCAATTCAGGGGGAGATGGCTGAGTATCAGCTAGAGAGGGTGGAGCAGTTTATGGAGGAGAGCTTTAGACGATGCATAGACCAACTACCAATTGACCGATAGTGGATGTCATGGCGAGGGGGGATGGAGGTAGGATTGCCCTAGCTAGCGTTGTACTTAGCTAGATTGGTAGGAGGGAGACTGATGCTGGACCACTCAGGGCATGGATTTTCGATTGGATGGGCAAGGGTGCTAAGCCAGATGTTGGAGGATGATGGTATAGATTTTTGTTGGGGATATATGATTTTAGCACAGGTATATTATGACCTTCATGTGTGTGTATACCAAACTCAATGGACAATGGGACCAGGGGTGACATTGCTACTAGTCTGGGCATGGGAGCACATTGTAGTGGTATGACCACTGCAAGGAGAGGGTTGATGATAGCACTATGAGCCTTTTGTGTGTCGATATCAAGCACCCTTGACATATGGAGATGTGAGATCTATGGAGACCTGACGGAGGATATTAGATGATATGATATGGTTCGAGTGGACACTGTATAGAGCGTGTGAGGCATGGGGGTACTGGGATGAGCAGGTAGGGAGAGAGGATGGTGCTCTAGATGCAGAGTACCTAGGATATGTGCAGACAAATTATTGGTTGATCAGGAGGATGATTTTTTAGATAGTGAGATACATGCCTTCTCGAGTATGCAGACAGTTTGGGTTGAGGCAAGGGATAGTACCAAATAGTTATCCACATTTGATCATCTCAAGGGAGATTGGATCAGTATGGGACATCGGAGTAGATCTCTGGAATGCTAGGATTAGCTGGAGAGGTATGCAGCTAGTACCATGGACAGTAGCCCAGGGACAGGTGGCAGATGCAGGGGTGACAGCTAAGTATATAGCTTGGTGGGAGAGGCAGAGGCCAGCGAGGCTGACAGAGCCAGGAGTAGGAGAGGCTAGAGAGCAAACAAAGATGAATTTTGAGGATGATGACAAGGATGAGGAGGATGATGAGGAGAGACTAGCAATAGTGTCAAGAGTCAGGTTTGGGGCATAGAGGTAGGTGACAAAGTGGTGGAGAGGGATAGTACAGAGACCAGTGACAGGTGGTCCTACATAGGTGGTGCAGAGGGAGTGAGAGGAGGTGGTGCAGGAGCCATTGTTGGAGGATGAGGAGATGGGGCTAGGAGGATCAGGAGGTGATGAGAAGCAAGGCGATTAGGAGGAAGGAGACACTATACATGTAGAGGTGAGATAGTTAGAGACTTTGGTAGTAGTGAAGAGGGATAGAGAAACCAAGGCAGAGGCCACCAGGGTGGTAGAGAGAGAGAGTAGAGGCTCATATATAGGCTATGCGATGAGAGTTGAGTATACTATAGATTTGAGTGGGTACAGGGTAGGTTACCAGGGTGGGAGCTGACACGGAGACCGAGGGGATGACGAGGGAGGTAGCCTAATTATTGGGCTAGATGGAGGAGATGCAAAGATAGGTAGACATTCACACCCAACAACTGATAAAGGACAGGGATATGTGGCAGAGAAGGGTAGAGACTTACCAAGGGGAGTGGGAATTATTGAGATATGGAGTGATAGCAGTGGGTGTAGGGTAGTTAGTGACAGGCATGATGGATGTGTAGTGAGAGGCATCAAGGATGGGGAGAGAGGTGGCCTCTTATATGGGCCTCTATCATTAGGTAGTACCTCTAGAGTAGAGACAGCCACCTTACTCTCAGATGGTTGTAGAAATAGAGATGTAGATTTTCCGACTATGATAGAACCTATGACATATACTTAGTGGAGAGGTCTGGGCACACTTAGGTCTTTTAAGGGACATAAGTATGCTAACCCATTGCCCCAATTAGGATACGCATAATCATGATTAAGAAACCAACAAAACATTCCTAAAGCATCCACAAACAAGTCATACCACAATCAACACTTGCATTAGATTTCACCAGTCATAATATACCAAGATATGGAAAATTGAGATAATCATGAGTAGGATCTAGTGATACAAAAAGATAAAATCAACAAAAAAGGCCTCCTAACCAAGTGGTCATTCCGTCCACAGTTCTTTCCATCAATGAGATAGGATTGATGAGATTGATTTGAGTTGGCTGAGGAAGGACGCATCCTGCAGGGCAAAGATGGATTGATTGAAATGGATATTTGCTGGCAATAGATGTGAAAGGAACAATAACTTAGAGATTTGATTTCAATGTTAATTTTGATAAGCACTTTTGTGATCATTGTGTCTGGGAAAAGCTCAGTGTGATGGGGTTAAGCTCAACTTGCTTGGAATTGCAGTTGGATCTTTATGGCTATGCGGGAAGCAATGACTGAAAACTAGGACTAGGATGAGGAGGGATATGTACAGTGGATGGGGAGACAATGAATCCAAGTTTTCTATCATGGTGCCTGAGATAGGTTTTCACCATAATACTTGCCCAGAGTGCTTGTTTGCCAAGTTTTCACTATTGGACGAATGTTTTTTTTATTTTTGGATTTTCTACTTTTTTTATTTTTAGGATTTCTTCAGGACTTTTTCTGATGTTTAGGATTTTTTTCAGGATCTCTTTCTGATTTTTTAGGATTTTTTGTTGAATAACATTGTACAAGAACTAAATGCTGAGCTATGCATAAAATCACTTCAAATGTAGGATATTTACAGGATCAGGGAGCGGATCTCCCTCAGGTGTTGCAATCTGATATGCCCCAGAACCAAATTTAGTAGTAATAACAAATGGGCCCAACCAACTGGGTTCAAACTTTCCTTTCTTTTCTTGGTTTTGGAGATTCTTCATGTTATGGTATAGGACCAAATTACCTACATCAAACTCACGGGGTTTGATCTTCTTGTTGAAATGTAAGCGCGAGCAATTTTGATACACATGGAGGTGGTTAAGGGCATTGAGGCATCTCTCATCGAGGAGTTGCAACTCTTGCAAGTGGGAAACCCTATATTCTTCTTCAGACATTAGGTTCTTGAGAGAAATCCTGAGGGAAGGGAGCTCAATTTCAATGGGTAAGATAGCCTCAGAACCATAGACAAGGGCAAATGGAGTGGCGCCAGTAGGAGTACAGATGGATGTGCGGTAATCCCAGAGGGTGGGATTGAGTTGCAGGTGCCAATCATGGCCAACATCATCAATAGTCTTTTTGAGGATTTTTAAGATGGTTTTATTCGTAGCCTTAGCTTGACCATTGCCCTGCGGGAAGTACTTGGAGGAACAATGTTGGGTAATGCCAAATTTCTTACAAAGGTCAGAGACATCCTAATTTTTGAAGGGTGTTCCATTATCAGTATGGAGATCTTTGGGGATGCCATAGCGGCAAATGATATAATTCAGGATAAACTTGGAAATTTGCTTACTAGTGGTATAGGTGAGGGGGATTGCTTTGACCCATTTGGTAAAGTATTTAGTGGCGGCTAGGATATACTTGTGACCACCGGAAGAGTTTGGAAATATTTGTCCTACAAGGTCAAAACCCCAATGGGAGAAAGGCCAAGGTGTGATGGTGGGTTGAAGGGATTGAGCAGGAGTGTGTATCAAATCACCATGTTGCTGACAAGGGACACATTTCTTCACATAATGATAGGCATCTTGCTCCATTGTCGACCAATAGTATCCAGTATGGAGTAACTTCTTTGCTAAAGTGAGACCACTAGAATGGGCTCCATAGATTCCTTGATGTACCTCTTCCAAGGCTGTGTGTGCTTCCTCTGAATTCAGACATCAAAGAAGAGTTCCATCAAAGTGTTTATGAAAAAGAGTGTCTCCAAGGATTGTGTAATGAGAAGTGTGACAAATGAAGGTTTTTTGTTGGTTAGGCGTAAGCATGAGGGGAATGGTTTTATCATGAAGATAGGAAAGGATTTCTTGATACCAAGGTGATTCGGGACCAATAATTTCACACACCGTCTCAAAATTCAGCTGGTCATAGGCAGGGACCATAAGATTCTCAACAAGAAATTCACATTGTGTGCTTGTTTTTGGCATAGATATTAATGAATCAATGGTAGCCATGGCATCTACTACTTTATTGTTTGCTCTTGGGATTTGCTAGAAAATGATGATTGCAAAATGTTGTTTGAGGTCTTCAACCATGCATCGGTAAGGGAGCAACTTGTCATCCTTGGTGTGAAATTCATCATTGACTTGTTTGATAACTAATTGGGAGTCACCAAAAACAAGAAAATGTGTGATCTTCCATCTGATGGCTTGGTGAAGCCCTGTGACCAAGGCTTCATATTCGGCTATGTTATTCATGCAAGAAAATGTAAGTTTATAGGATTTAGGGATAAGATCCCCTTGGGGTGTCACAAATAGAATTCCTACCCCCGATCCTTTCTGGGTAAAAGATCTGTCAAAATAAAGCTTCCATTGAATGCTAGGAGTGACAATCATAATAGTTTCATCAGGAAAATTTGTGACAATAGGATGATCCCTGGGAATGGGAGATTCTACAAGTTGATCTGCTATTGCTTGTCCTTTAATGGCTTTATGTTCTATGTACACAATATCAAATTCACTAAGGATCATGACCCATTTTGTTGTGCAACCTGTCATAGTAGCTTTAGATAACAAGTACTGAAGTGGGTCGATCTTTGCTATGAATTGTACTTTGTGACTAAGCATATAATGGTATAGTTTCTATGTACAAAAGACCACAGCCAAACAAGCTCTCTCAATAGATGTATAGTTGAGCTCATAACCCACTAAAGTTCTGCTAAGATAATATATGGCACATTCTTTTCCATTGTCATCTAACTGTGCTAGGAGAGCACCCAGTGCTACTATAGTTGCGGAGATGTAGAGAATCAAGGGTCTTCCTGGAACAGGCGGGACCAACACTGGTGGATTAGCTAGATATACCTTGAGTTGTTCAAAAGCCTTTTGACACAAGCAATCCCAAATGAATTTAATATCCTTTCTTAGTAGGTGAGAGAAAGGATGCACCTTGTTTGCTAGTTGTGACACAAATCTTCAGATGGATTGAAGTCTTCCTTGCAAGCTCCTTAATTGTTTCAAAGTTTTAGGAGGTGGCATCTCCAAAATAGCTTTCACCTTCTTAGGATCCACTTCTATTCCTCTATGAGACACAATGTAGCCTAAGAGCTTACCGGATTGCACACCAAAGACACATTTCTTGGGATTCAATTGAACCTTATACTTTTCCAATCTGTCAAAGATGGTAGTGAGAATATCAATGTGTGATTCTCGTGTCTTGGATTTTCCTAAGATATCATCCACGTAGTCTTCCATGATCACATGAAGAAGGTCATGAAATATGGTCATCATGGCTCTCTGATATGTGGCGCCTACATTCTTGAGACCAAAGGGCATGACCTGATAACAAAATGTACCCCATGGTGTAGTGAATGCAGTTTTATGCTGGTCTTCCACTGCTATGTGAATCTGATTATATCTGGAAAACCATCCATGAGGGACAACATCTCGTGCCCAGTAGTCAAATCCACTATGATGTCAATGTTTAGAAGTGGAAAATCATCCTTAGGGCAGGCGAGATTAAGATCTCTAAAATCAGTACAAATCCAGATGCCCCCAAAGGGTTTACCTATTGGTACAATGTTTGAGACCCATTCAGGATAATCTATTGGTCTAATGAATTCTGCATCTAGCATCTTTTGCAATTCAGCTTTAACCAGGAGTGCTACTTGGGGATGCATCTTGCGTAATTTTTGTTTGACAGGTTTGATTTTATGATCCACAGCAAGATGATGTACAACCAAGTCAGTGTCCAATCTAGGCATATCCTTATATGTCCATGCAAAGTTAATGTAGGCTTTCTTAAGGAATATAGTCATGGACTCTTGTTCTATCTCATCTAGAGAGGCTGCAATGTAGGTGATCTTAGGATCTACTTTTGTGCCCAGATTAACTGCAATTGTTTCTTTTATGAGGATAGAATATTTCTCTGATGGTAATGACATGAAGGGAAAGTCAACTTCCCCCTCCTCTAGTGCCTCAGAGAGGTTTTCACTAGAGGATGCCTCCTTTATTTTGTCTTTTTCTCCATCCAAAGGTGCCTCAGAAAGGTTTTCACCGAAGGATGTTTTATCATTATTTTCTTGGTTTTCTTTTTCTTCATTTTTGTGACTAAGGGAGTTGACTTGGCTACCGAAGTAGGCTTGCTCACTGTAGTGAATTTGATGTTCATTGTCTTGGAGATTTCTTAGTCCAAAAAGTGCTAGAACTGCCTCATCTGAATCGCATATGTCTAAGGCAAGTAGTGAATCTTGTTGGTCCCAATCGATCAGTTCAAGATTGGTAAGGGAAAGTTCAGGAGAGGAAAGGTCAGATTGGGTGATGTGGAGGACATGGGTATCAAGGTCATCTTCAATATATTGGAAAGGGACTTCAAAGAACTCTTCCTTGGTGTCTAAATCAGATTCAATTAAACAATAGTCATTGGCAAAGGTTTTCTTAGTTTCTACGGAACCCAATCCTCAGCCTTGAGGGTATCTAGTTGCTTCTATGAGAGTTTTTCTTCCTGTTTCATTTGCTCGAAGGCCAGTGTCATGATATCCCATTCTTTCAACAATGGGTGTGGCCTTTATATACTTCCCTTTGGGAATGTCTGCAGGTTTGTCTTCTTCTTCATCAAAAAGCTAGGAAAGAACATTATGCTCCATATGTTCATCTGAGAGAGATCCCCAATGTTCAAATGTAGTCTGCTTACACTTCATAGTTTCTTTATTTTCTTTAGGCAAGAGCTGTGAAGGTTTTCCATAAGACCTAGGAGAGAGGGGGAGTTGACCAATGCATAGGGCATTTTCAAACTTGTATTCCCCCAGGCCTTGATCGGTGAATCTAACTTTCTTTTCAGACTCAGTATTCTTTTCTTGGGTAACCTTTTCTTTTCCCTTGGTTTTCTTAGACAACTATTCTTTAAAAGAAGTGTGTTGGATGGGAATCTCTGATGAAGGTGGACGAACACATTCATTCAATGGGCAGTAGTTTGATTGTTTTCCTTCCAACCTCTTGCAATATTGAAAGGTTTCATGATCTCTAGGAATAGTTATTTCAGCTCCATGATGTGGGAATTTCAAACACTGGTGAAATGTGGATGGGACACCTGAGATAGCGTGGATCCATGGCCTACCCAAAAGGATATTGTAGGGTAGATCCAAGTCAAGCACTTGACACATAGTTTCAATAAGGGTTGGACCCACTTGTAAGGGGAGTGCAATGAGACCTTTACTCACCCTTTCTCTATCATCATATTCTTTTATTGTTATTCTCTTATTTACATCAATGACGTCCTTAGAAAGACTGATATTGCGGATCATACTTAAAGTACAAAGATTCAGACCAGATCTATTGTCTATAAGGACTCTTTTGATTTGGGTGTTATGGATGGTGACTTGGATATGCAGGGGTTTATTATGATGGGGGTCAGGACCTCAGAAATCTTTATCAGTGAAAACTAGGTGTTGTTGGGCAGCCAAATTTCTGATCATTGCTTGGAATTGAGAGGCATTGATATTTTCAGGGATGCGAGACTCAGTCAAGGCATTCTCAAGGACCTATTTGTGAATGGGGGATGTATGCAAAAGCTCTAGTATGGATATCTGTGTAGGGGTCTTCTATAGTGGGGAAAGCAAGTCATAACATGACGTAGGTCATGTTGAGGTAGCTGGTGCAGCAAGTGGATCTACAATAGGTGGATTGGTAGCAGCTTGTATAGTTACGCGAGGATGGCGAGTAGTGACATTGCAATCTGCACTTTTTAAGGTCAATGTGTTTACATGGGTTTCAGATTGTTCAATATGGCCACACAGTGAGTCAAAACCACAGACATCATTTTCAACTAATTTTCCACAAGTGTGTTCATCTCCTGAGATTTTGTTTGTTGAATAATCGTAAGAAAAGCCCTTGGATGTGGATGCATTGTTTTGATTATGTTTTGGAAAAGGTTTAGAATACATTTTTAACAAGGCGTTAGAAGTAGAGGCATTTTGTCCTTCTACTTCAATTTTACCATCATCAATCAAATTTTGCACAAAATGATGAAATGTCATGCATTTTTTAATCTCATGCCCTTTTATGCGATGATAATCACAGTATTTATTATCCTTATACCAGTGGGGTTTAGATTGATTTTCATCGAAAGGCCTGGTGTTAGGATAAACCATCATCCCTTGATCGACTAAACATCGGAAGATCACATCAAGGGAATCTTCCAACTATGTAAATTGTCATCATGGTTGTTGTCGATTGTTGTTATTGTTATTGCCATCATATCATGAGAATAGAGAACCACGATAACCAGATCCTTGATTTTGATTCTGGTTATTTGAACTGTTCTGATTGTTTTGGTTATTCAAATTGGCTTGATTATCGTTGTGATTGTTCTGATCATTGTTATTGCGATTGCCTTGGTTACTATTATTGGATGTTTGAACATTTTGGACATGTTTAGCATCAGTCACTCCATCATTAACAACACCTTTGTTCTTAGACCAGAACTTGGGCTTATCACTAGTATCGTTAGATGAATCAGGGGTGTAGTGTTTAATAGCTCCTTTCATCAAAAGTCCATCTTCAATAGACTTCCCCTTTTTAATGAGTGCCTCGAAGGAATCTGGGGCAGCCATCTTCATCTAAAATGACATTTTTGTAACTAGATTCTTAGTAAAGATATCAACTAGATGTGAATCTGGGATTTTCCAAGGCATGCGATTGGTGAGATGTCACCACCTTTGGAGAAAATTGGCAAAGGTTTCTCCATTTCTTTGTTTCATGTTACACAAATCACTGAGGGATGCTTGATGTTCCATGTTATAAGAATATTGTGTAACAAATTTTTCAGTGAGATCATGGAAGGTGGAAATGGAACCTGGAGGGAGGTTCAATAACCACTCTAAGGCTGGTCCTCCAAGACTCCTAGTGAAGAGTCTTAGGAGAAGATGATCATTGTGGGAAACTTCTTGTGTCGCTACATAAAATTCCTTGATATGTTGTGTAGGGCATGAGTCTCCCTTGTATTTGTCAAACTTTGGCATTGCAAAATTGGTGGGGAATGTTTGGAGAGTGATTGATTTGTCAAAAGGATAAGGACATATTTTTGCAAAAGAAAATTCTTTCTCCCCGCCTTTCTGCATAGACAACATCATGCCTTTGAGCTCATCAATTTGTTGGACTAATTCAGGAGGATTAGTGGTGATCATATGGTCTTGAGATGTTCCTCTGCCTAATGATGCATTATGTCCCCCTGGAGGAGGAAGATTGGTGTTATGTCTCTGATTGGTAGTTTTTAGGACTCCAATAGGTTTTGAGAAAATAGAAGCAGAGCGTCGTCCTGAGGACCCTGGTTGTTGTTCGGGTACACAGTCCACATTTGAACCATCATTACTCAGCCCATTGTTTGAGTTAGGCTTGTTTAGGAGTTGTTAGATTAACTCAAGCATATCAGGGGAAGGTTGAGTTATCTTATCAGATGTTGATGGTGTTACTTTTCTTTTGTTGGTTCGAATCAAGTTGTTCTCAAGAAAATTTTCATCGAAATTATCAAGGAGGGTAATACCTCTTTGGACAAGATTCATGAAGATATTGGCACTGTTGGATTGGATTAGGTCTTCCACTAAGCTTAAGTTGTTAGGATCTTCAAAAAACTCTTTAGCTTGTGGATTGGCACTAACACTTTCAGGTATTACTGTGTCAGATTCTATGTGGGGTTCTTCTTCATCATTAAAGTCTTCTTGATAGATAGTTTCTTGATTGTTATCCATGATGAGAGATTCTTGTCTTAGCTTTGCTTATGATCGGGTAAGTACCATGCATGAGTGACCTTAGGATGGTTGAATTGAAGAAGGGTGAATAGTTGATGAGGTATGGAAAGAAAAGGATTTGGTGAACTAGGAGCAACTTGGACTAATGATTAGGTCTTGATGATTGATTGGATTGATTGAATTGGATTGAATTGGATTGGATTGATGAAATTGGATTAAAGAGGGAGTAAGCCTCAAGGATTGATTGGATTTAAAGGTTTGGAACAAACCTAGGTGAAACAAGACCTTGTGATTATGAAAACATAGGATTGGTTTTGATTTAAAGTCTTCTTGTGTTGGAGTGATAGACTGATGATCCCCCCAAACAAAATAGGACTGGATTAGGACTACTAGAGAAAGACTCAGTTCTCAAAGTAGTAAGGGATTGATGTTTTCTTTGAAATTAAGGTCTATGAGACACTATTGGAATGATTCTTTTCCCCCTATGACTTGATGAAGGTGTGAAAGATGGATTGATCTGATTCTAATTTAAAGTCCAAGAATCTGATTAATGCTCCTAATGTTTTGGGATGTGGATGATGAAAGGGGATGTTAAAAGATGAGAAAGGGATGAATGGCTTGAAGAAGGTGAGGAATGAAGGTCAAAGGTACTTAGTCATAAGATTCCCAAGTGACAAAGGCCATGTTCACTTTGTTCTTGGCAACAAAATTAGCAACCTGATTGTTGTAAATGATTTTATCTACTTTCTCGAAAGCCTCTAGAAATTATCGAATGAGTTTCCAATAAGATTGGTTGGCTTTAATCCTCTGATCAGTGATTTTCTTCTCTCTATGGGATCGTGTAACTGGGAGTTTTTCTTTCTTATGTTTAACACTATTTGTCATGACTTGAGGACAATATCTTGGTAGATCAAAGGATGTTCTTGGCAAGAACTGATTTCATACATACATCAAACGTTTGGGTTACAAGCACATTTGTCGAAAATAGTCCTGCAAGGGACAAAGCAACCTTGCAAGATTCAAGTGTATGGATTTGTTTTTTGCAATGAAAGTAACAAGCACACTCTTTATCCCTAGAAGGAAGTTGGCTAAGATTGAAAACCTTTTCTCACTGACTTAGGAACATACCCAACAACTCCTTAGAATACAGCCATCACCAAGCACACAATGGCTTCATGATGTCGTATTATCATAGTATTAACATTGAAGGGGGCTCGATATGGTGAGTGTCTTGGGGAGATTCCTATTCTCCTCACACACAGATTATCAACCTTTCAGAGGTGAATTGGGTGGCTTCTAACTAATGGTTTTTAGTAAGGATCTTCGTTCGAACACACTCTTTGTGTTTGCCCAAGCGTGACTAGGACATATAGCCCCACAAAGCACCTTGGCACAAGTAGTCATGTAAATCTGATTCAGACCATGAGGCCCTACTAAGTGTTAGGTGAGAGCTATGTATAAGCTCAAATGTTGTCTGGCTACTGAGGCTTTAACCCCAAAAAGAAAATTTCATTAACGTGAGTTGGAGTGGTGGGCTTACACCTTGTTCTAATGTGGGTCATTCCTGGGAGCTTTTTACCTCACCGATAGGCCCATCTAAAGGATTGAAAGTAAATGCATGCATTGGCCCCAAGAAGGAGTCTGGATTTTTGGTTTTCCCTCAAGGGGAAAAGATCATAATCTCCTATCCAATGAGGTTTTCTCCCAAACACACCAAACAAATGATTAATTCCAAGTCTTTTCTTCAAGACAACAATCCAAAAGGTTTTGGGTTTCTGGTTTTCTCACTTGGAGAAAAGAGCATAATCCCCTAGCTAATGAATCATTTATCTACAAAAAAAGACTTCCTATTTAATTTAGGTGCCTAAGAAATCATTAAGAAAACACAATGTTTGATTGAATCTCCTTGGCAACCTACAAAACAAATTTCATAAGTAGTTTAGTGTGTTTGGTCTTCTAATAATGTCCTACAAAATAAGCAAGTTAGTAGTCTTAGAGTGGTCAAATCTTGGTCAACATTCTACAAAATTACTGTTAGAAGTCATAAAATGTCAATATCTTCCAAAAACTGAAATCAGAAAACTCAAAGTGCAAGATATTATGAAAACATGCAAAAATCAGACAAAGACGCCTGTTGACAGGCAAAGACGCATGTCTGTCATAGACACCTGTTTACCAGCAGAGATGCCTATGTACAGGCTGAGACGCCTATCTATCTGAGACACCTATTTACAAGTAGAGATGCCTGTGTATTGGCAGAGACGCCTATCTGCACAAAAGTAAAAGTTAAACACCAATGTTTGAAAGTTTTACCTTCTCATTAAGTTTTGAATGCATAGAAATGTTTCTAATGACAAAAATATAGTAACTCTTAACCTTAATATGTCAAAAAAAAAATGTTACTTAATCAACTTAAAAACAACACAAAGGAAAAATCCCTTTTTCAGCAGAGACATCTATCTACACAAAAACAAAGATTTCATTAGTTTGATATATTTTTATTCATTTGCAGATATAGTTAGGTGTTTTAATACTTGTCATTAGCCTCAATGTGATTATGAAATACAAGTTTTGTTGATTAAAATAAATTAAAATGAGAGATGAACTCTTTCTAGCAGAGACGTCTATTTGGAGGCGGAGACACCTGTGTACAAGCAAAAATGCCTGTATGCAGAGACGCATGTTGACAGGTAGAGACACCTGTGTGTAGAGATGCATGTTGATAGACAGAGACACCTGTGTGCAGAGATGCATGTTTGTTGGCAGAGATGCCTCTGGTTGTGCGGAGATGTCTGTCCGGAAAATTCACATAAAACCTTCACAAAATCAAGAGAAACAGTTAGTAAATGGGATTGTGGGTCCCACCGGGCGTGCCAAAATGTATATGATGAAAATACACCTGTTAAGAACAAGTTCAAACATGCAAATGTTAATGATAAAGATCATATTCAAATCTATTTTAGCATGTTCATAAACTTAAAAAAAACACAGATTTTCACCACAACCTCCAATGAGAAATAAGCAAGTGCACCCAAGACTTGCTTGATTTTAGCTCTTAGAGATATTTGTGGGTGTGCTCTCCCAACACAAGTATAGATCCCACTATAGATGCAAGTATGATGAAGATTTGAGATGCTCAAGAAGAAGCTTATAAAAGCAACTCTCAAGCATTCAAATGCAAGAGGCCAAAGAAGCTCAAGGAGGAGCTATGAAAGCAATCCTCAAGCTCTATGGTATGCAAGTAAAACAAATGAAGCTAAAAGCATGGAATAAGACTAAATCTATAATGAAAATCTAACAACTACCAAATGGTTAGTAAAGAAAACTCTAAGAACAATTCTAAGCATATGCTAGCATAATAACTCTAATGCAAGAATGAATATGAATTTGCTTGAGACAAGGGTCCTATTTATAGGATTTTGGAGGGCTGGGATGAGGTGGCATCTATGTGGAATCCACATAGGTGCCACAAAGGAGACACATAAGCCATGCAAAGTCCAATACTTTCTCACACATGTGTGAGAAACTTGGGATGTGAAAGGTCAATGTGTACTTCAAGTACATGTGTAAGTGTGTGTAAGAGATATGTAAGTGAAAAAGTCCATTTTCACTATTTTAGAATGTGTAAGAAGTGTCATAAAATGTAAGAAGCCTTGTTTGTGCAAATTTTAGCAATTTTTGAAAAGACCATTTTTGGAAATTTGCTCACACGTGTGAGAAAATAATTAGGACTAATGGATGTAGGAATCCAAAAATTAGCCTAATTAACCTTAGTTAATTAGTGAGTAGGCTTATTACATAGAAAGTGATGTGTGTAGGATAGCATCTAGGTTAAATTTAGGATTAAATTAAATTTAATCATGGTTTAGTAGAAATAAATAATGTGAGGGGATTAAATAAATTTAAATTTATTTAAAAGGGGACTATGGAGGAACATGTATTAAATTAAATTTAATACATTATGGAAGGTAGTATTTAAATTTAACTCAAATACTATGAATTAGTGAATTTATTTAATTAAATAAATAAATGAATTTAATAAATATAATTAATTAAAAAATTAACTATAATGTTATTTGGGATCATTAAATAAATTAAATTTAATTAATGTTAAAAGAATGAATTTAGGTGTCTACAATGCCTTCACACTACACAAAATAATTTGTAACTTCCTATTGAACACTTTTGTTTTGATGGTCAGTCGTAGTGAAGCTTAAAGTTGCCTAATCAATTTTTTTGCTTAGCAAACTCACCCATCATTAAAAAACTATATTAACACTTGGTGACATGATACATATAATAAATATGGCATTTAAGAACCATCTTTGGCTTGTAAACAAATAACACTAAGATTATTGAAGAACAATAATTTATTATGTATGATTTGTAAATCACACATGATTTCTATACTTTGAAAGAGTCATAACTTAATAGTAATCGACTAATCTAACAATGAAAACTTCATATTCACATCTTCGATGATTTCCTTAACAAAACTTATTTCTTTAAAAGGCAGAAATTGCATGATTTAAAGGAGAGTTACATGATTTCATCTTTTATTACCTTGTACCTCAATAACATTTATCATACATCCACTTAATAATCACTCACATTTTTTTTTCCAAATTAGTAACAACTCAAAGCCAGAAATATATTATATTATTGTAAGTAAATACATTATATTGTAGAGGGATGACTATCTTCACAACAACTAATAGATTTACAAAAGGCAACAAAAATGCAAAATTGCCCATTGACATAGGTACCCTATCATAGGACCATGAAAAGCCAACAAGAAAACCACTAAACCCTATTGATTTCTTTATGAATAAGGCTAAGAAAATATAAAATTACTCCAAAATGTCTTGAATCCCACTAAAGCTTGGCATAGCTAGACCAAACATTTATGATACAAAAATATCCCAAAAAGAGAAGAAAAATCTAGAAAGATGACACAAAATCATAGAGTATGTTTAGCCACCCAAAATGAAAGAGCCCACATACCCAAATTGGTCCTACCTAGCCCAAAAACACCCTTTCTAACATCTCCACCCAAACCAGCATTGTCATTCCTATCATCCATCCCTTCGAGAGCTTGTGTATCCTCTAGAATTTTAAGACCGAAGGATTTCCCCTCTAAGTCATTGTCAGCTCCTTCTTCATGGAGGTATACCATAGTCCAATCCTCATCTTTAATGAACCTCATACCAACAATTTGTTTGAGAAACTGTAAGCTTCTAAGAAACTTTAGGTGTCGATTCTAAAAAATGTCCACAGACTCACTAGAAAGGATAGGAAACCTCCTAACTTCTTAACCCCCTCATCAAATAGAAAAGAAGTCTTTTGGTAGGGGAATTGTATGATTCTCATCAATGTTGGCCAATACTAAATCCAAATTGCCCATAAACAAATTCTTGAATAATTTTTGGTACAAAATCCCTATAGACATCTTATCACTCTCGATTGAGATAATTGTGGCCGAAAATACAGCTATGATGTTCATGTTGACTTTATACCTATGATCTTCCATGATGCAAATTTTGCCCAAAATTTTTTTTGCTTTATGAGCGATAAGAAAATTGGAGTGATTCAAAAACTCTTTGAGTCTCCATTTGTAACTTCTCCCAAAAAGGACATTTTCCCTTTGGTGGCAACTAGGTAGATGAGGGAATCCATGGGTAGAAGAAATAATTTAATGAAGAGAAGTAATATAAAGAAAAAATAAAAAGTAGAAACAAGATCCAAATGGCAAATGCAAATACAATGGGCACAATAGAATATAAAGAATTTCAACAACTCCAACCCATATTTCTTACATCTTACTTTTTCTTCCTATTTTACATACAAAATCTACACATTGTAAAATATAATACACTAAACCTAAGAAACTTTTCATTCAAATATACAATTATTAATAATTACATTTATCAAATAAAACTTGAAATATTATAGATTGATACAGGATAAAGATAATTGTTTATTGGAAATGAATAACAAAGAACACTAACAATGTTAAACTGCAACTATTCATTACATATTAGTGATGAATTACAATGTTACATGGCACACGGTACATCTTCTCTAATACTTGATTATTAAATTCTTAAAACTAACAAGATTATCTTTTGTATGCTATATAAATGATAATTGATATCAATCCTTACATCACATGATGTCAACCCTCACATTCTTTCCAATTTTGTCCATTGTAAATTTGAGTGCAATTAGTCTCTGGTTTCCTTTGAAACAATAGATGTATGGACCTTATTGGGGGAAAATTCAAGTGAGTGATCCAATTCATGAAATTGAAGCATTTATCTAAAATTTCATTATCACCTAAAACATGTGGTACCAATTCTTGTTAGCAATGTCTTTATCATCTACCCCAATGTTGATGGAACATTTTTTGGAACTCTCAACCTTTCACTAGTCTTATTGTTATGGAATAATGTTTTGACTAAAGCTTCTGCATCCACACAATGACTTTCTTTTCAGCATATTGTTGCTAAAACAAAACTTCTTGCCCATTGTATATACACCTAAAAATGGCTTGAAAATTTTAATTATTTAATTAATGGTCATTCCTCTATTACTAAATAAATTATTTAATTTATTTAGTTAATTCACCTTATCTTATTCCTCTAAATCTAAGTCTTCTTCTATCACAACAATTAAATAATTTCATAATTATTTAAATCCTTGTCATCATCCTTGTCACAACATGACCAAGTCAAACCTCCTAAACCACATCATCTCTCCACTTCACCTACCACATCATACCCATGTGGCTAAAGAAATTAATTTATTTAATACTTAAATAGTCTAATCATCATCAACAAGTATCCCTAGTCATAAGGGAGAAGAAGGATATGTGTCCTCATGAGACTAAGTCTTTTGGTTGTGTCCTCATGAGATTGAGTCTTTTTCCACCTTCCCTATTATTTGGTTAGTTGTAACTTTGCCTCACCTAGTCAAAGACAACTCATATGAAACTTGTTGCATGAGTCCTATTTTACCCTCTCACATTCCATCAAATTGGAATTCTTCTTCTCTCTTTCTCTCACAAGTCATGAAGAGATTGTTAGGGTGTCAGAAGATATGTGCAATAAACAATATTGAGATAATACAAAAATAGGAGAAGACAAAAATGCAATAACACAAATATTTAACATGGTTCACCCAATATGGGCTACATCCATTAGAGAAATAATCCTCCACTTCTTTTATTATTTAGTGAAGAGAAAATTATAATATGATAATTTTACATTACACAATTGCTTATATATCAAGCATTTAAAATTTTGTTTACAAGGTTGGTTAATGAAATTAACCCTAACCCTAAAATAAATTCTTGGGGACTATCACCTCCAGACCCCTACTCAAGAGCTGACCTGGCCTCGAACCCCAATGAGGATACATGGAAATTGTACAATAATTGCTTAATCAATCACCGCCTACCAACATAGACACTTGACAAATGTATTCTCCTTCCATATATTGATTCATCTTGTCAAAGTAAGAGGAACATCTCCCTACTATTTCTCTCACATTCTAACTATTCCCTATTCTTCTTCCCTCCATTCAACTAATTCAATTTTATTCCTCCATCTTTCAAAGATTTAATCTTAGCCATATATTTATGCCACACTGGATCATGGTTACAAAGTGCATATAAATACACCTCACTTTTCCTATTAGGACTACTTAGCAATTTGCATTCTTGGATATTTTGAGCATAGTTTGAGCATTTTGAGATCATAATAGTGTGCCTTTATATTTTTATTAACAATTAGCAATATATTAGCTTCATAGTATCATATTAGCATAATATTTTTATGTTTAGGATCATTATCATAGTATTTGGTATTCAAGAATACATTTTAGTTTTCATTTTAGGTACCACCATACAAATCATTGAAGTCATCTTAGAAAGTGTAAAGGTCCAAGGGAAAACAACAAAAAAGATCTTGATGAAGAGGACAACAATGGAATAAAGTTGAAGAAATAGGTAAAGAAGGCATGACTTTAACATTTTATTTGGTTTCATATAAGTTTCATTGGTATGCTTGTAAAAAGGTAGAATTTTTAAGTTTTTTTTGTATATCAATAGCTTTTACATCATTGCATTTATAAGTGTACATTTTTTACACCCACCATGGGGCCCTACCCCTATTTTTAACAATTTATTTAGTGTTTTCGTATGAATATCAAGAAGCTATAGATCATTCTAGACATTCATTCTAATCCTGCACGTTTGCAATAGAGGAGAAGATTTTTACATGATCATTATTAATTTTCATAATCTACTTGAAAAATTATGGGAATTATTTAATCCTGCACATATATCACTTTCTCTGGCACATTTATCACTTTCTTCTAGTGCATACATGATTTTCTACTATGCATATGTAATTTTTTACTATGCATACTGTTGAAGATAACGTCAGGAGGACAAACTAGAAGTCGTCAAGAAGGATTCCTCCAAAGCTAAGAGGGAGTGTTGATGTTATTGTAGCTATGGTCGGATTCCTTCAGACCGACATAGATAACATAAAGGTTGTGATAATATAATTATTATATTGATAATAATTATATTAATTATTATATTATAAAATAATATAACAATAATTATATTAATAATAATTATAGTAGATTATATAATTATATCCATAATATAATTGTTATGGAAAAGTGGTGTCCCTTGATGAAAGGGCACCACCATCATATATAAGGAAGAATGAATCTTCCTCTAATGGTGTCAAATAAAAATACTTACAATCAGAAAAGATCAACATGGTATCAGAGCCACGTTGCGATCCTAGGACCTGTGTAAGAAGTTAGCTAGGGAGATATCACATATTGGAAAGAAAGCATTTATGGAGCTTCATGAGTATACTTAGTTTGGAAATTTGAGTATTGAGTACTTGTATTGATATGCTTAGTTTAAATGTTTTCAGTTGTCAATATAATAACCAGTTATTTAAGTACTAGTCTACAAGAATTAACATGGAGGAGTATCAAACTGTTGTGAAGAATTTTGCAGCATAGATATTGTGATCTCCAATATTATATGCAAGAACATGAACTGAAGCAAAGCAGGTTATTAATAGAAAAGGAGAAAGCACACAGTAACATTTGACAAGCTTAGTGCATGGGGTTATTCATATAGTAGAATCTGGTTTGTATATACTGTGTGCTAAAATTTGACACACTTCTATGAGTCATTATATCCAAGATTTCTCAAGAATAAGGTCTCAAATGGTGACTCATAGCTCTCTCTTCATGGAGTGCAAGGGTTTATAATGGAGGCCCTTAGTTTAGACCTAGTTTGTGCCCATGCAAGTACACCATAAAATGAGAGATTCAAAGAGGAAAATCAAGAATGCTAGTCTCTATGATCATCAAATATGCATGCAAATGAAAATGGAAGCTATTCTATATGATAACAATGCTTGAAAGCAAACTAATCTATGAAAGGAAATACGCATGCAAGATTATTCTATGAAATGAAATATGAATCTAATCTACCATGCAAGTGCAAGAGTAATCTAAATGGATTGCCATGGAGGCATGAGAGAAGAAGATAGGAAAAGAGAAGTTGCAATGTTCAAGCTCAAGTGCTCAAACTCTCCTCCAAAATCACTCTCCAAACCTGCAGCATAATAATAACCTAAAACCTAGATCTCCAAAATCTTGATCTCCCAATGCCTGGATCCCTAAGATGAGAAGGAGAGGGCTCCTTATAAAGGAAAGTGTAGAGAGGAATGCATCCTCAAGAGCAATGTGGGATAAATCCCTAAAAAGGCAAGTAAGAGGAAAAAGACAAAAACCCCACCACCTAGAAATATGTGCATTCAAAGTGTAGAGAAAAAAAATGATTTATTTATTTATTTTTATTTGATTTATTTCCTTTTTTCATCACAAAGAGAGATTTAAGTGGGGATTTTATTTATTTAATTAAAAGAGGGATTTTCTTTTAATTAAATAAGATTATTTTATTTAATTAAAAGGGAAGTTTTCTTTTAATTAAATAAGACTTAGGATAAAATGATCAAACTTTAGGAAATATTGAAATAATTGAATTAATTATGATTTGATCAAGGAAATTGATTTGAATTGAAAATATTTCAAGGCATTGATTTAGGAAATTGATAAATTAATTCTGTCATTTGAAAAATTGAAGAATGGGGGCCCATAGTCTAGGCAACCATTTTAGGGTGCATACATTTGCCCCTCTTTGACTAATGTGTGATCTTTATGGGAACACATGTAGTCAAAGAATTCAGTTGAACTGTGAGATCAATTTGGGATCACAAAACAACTCAGACGTGTGATCAACAGACGGGAACACATCAAGACAAAGATAAGCTGATTAAAAAAGACAAAGTTAACACCCCTGTAAATAGGTAATTGACATGTCCAAGATAAGAATCTCAAGCAAGGTTGCCCCAAGCAGAGCAATTGATATGATTGATAAAGTTGAATCAAGGATAGAAGTTTGATAGCTACTACCCCCTCATGATCGAAATTGAAATGAGATAGAGGAGAAATAGAAAATTGATAAATTTGATCAAATCAAACTAAAAATAAGGTTCTTGATGTAAGATGAAAGATATAAGGATCACAGAACCAAGGTAGATCATCAAGCATGAAATATTATGCCCCAAGGTTGAATTAGAAGAAAAGAAGTGGGGTGAAAGCAAATGGGAGATAGAAGTTTGAAAGAGGTGGAAAGAAATGGAGAGAAGAAAGAGAATCTGCCTTAAGAAAGAGAATGCCCCAAAATCAATCAACTGTTTAAGATAGAAAATTTTGATTGAGATCACGAAAGAAGATAAGGAAATGAAGATCAAAACATGACCACAGTTGATTAAAAGTCCAAAAGAAAGATGAAGGAAAACCCTCTCAAACTCATAATGCAGCCTAAAAATGCAAATTAACATGAAGTCTAAAAATGCAAGCTACATGAAAATGCAAAGGTGTACTTGCAATAGAGAAATTGTAACATAGGATTTTGTGTTCATCATTCATTAGAGAATGTTAAGGAACTTGTTTTCATCATTGGGCTATTATTAACAGACATCAAAAAATCACACAATCATCACCAGTCACAAGTGCAATTATGAAGATATGAATGTGATTTATCTCGGATTGGAATGTGGAAAGATTATAACATAAGTAACAAAGACATAAAGGTCAAGATGACTTTGATGTTAGCTTACCCAATTTAATGTAGCAAAACCACACTCGCATCAAGGCATAGATGTCAGGATGACCATAAGAATGGTTGTTCAAAAATAGTCAAGGATGATGCCTCAAATCTTAAGTGTTTCAAGGGGACAATAAGAGACACTCTAGAGTTTCAAGACCACACCCACAAGTAGAAAGCAAATAAAAACATGTCCCATGTCCCAAGTCCTCTAGCTATGCATACCAAAGAGACTTATTAGACAAGGACACTCAACAAAAATCAATAACAGTTAGCACACAAAGAAAAGATCATGACATAGCTCAAGCATTAAGTGTTGTGTTTAAAAATTTAAGTGCGTTAACTGATACTGAGTTCCGAGGATAAGGATCGAATGCTTGCAAGTAGGTAAGATCACATGACAAAACTAGGTAAGACCAAACTAATAAGTGTTGAAAAACACTTGATGTTAGGGGTTGTATTGAAAAACACAGTTGGGGTGGTGTTGAAAAATAATGTTTGTGAGGTGTCCTAAAGACTAACGCATCCAAGAGACCAAAGCTAACACAGTTATGCCCCCTAGACAAAGACAAAGACCAATTCCAAACCAAGGCAACAAGGACAAGGCATGATGGAGAAAGGCTAAGTGTCAAGGACACGTGCTAAGAAACATGGGTGCAAAGGCCTCAAGTAGCGCCCGTTTCCAAGTTTTCACCACTTGGATTTTATTGCAAAATTTATTTTTATTTTTTTGAATTTTTGAATTTTTGAATTTTTTTGGTATTTTTGGAATATATAATTTTTTTGGAGATACATCAAAGCGCCTATTGCTAGGTTTTCACTAGGATGATCATTTTTCAAGACATTTTTTAGATTTTTAGAATTATTGACAATATATCATTTTTTTGGATTTTTTCAAGATCAATAAGTATGTACAAAGGATGCCCCCAGATAGAATGGGCATCATGGATATAACTTCTTTAGGTGCAAGACATTGATAGGATCAGGGAGCTACTATCTCACTGATGTAGACAATAAATAAGCACCTAACCCAAAAGATGTTGTAATGATGAAAGGTCCAAGCCAATTAGGTTCAAATTTTCCCTTTTGATCTTTGTGCTATTGATTCTTAGGATTTTCACGTAGGACAAGATCTCCCACTTGGAATTCTCTAGGGTCAACCTTTTTTTTTAAGGCTTTGGACATAAGCTTTTGATAAACCCTCATGTGGTCAAATGATGCTTGATGTTTCTCATCTAGAAGTTCTAACTCTTGAAGTCTCATGGCATGGTAGTCTTCATTTGTAACTAGACCTTTGAGGGAAACTCTAAGTGAAGGAATATCAACCTCTAAAGGTAACACTACTTCAGCACCATATGTAAGGGCAAAAGGAGTAGCCCCGATAGGAGTATGAATACTCATTCTATAGGCCCACAAAGCTGGATTTATCTGTAAGTGTCAATCTCTACCACTCTTATAAACTATTCTATGTAGGATTTTAAGAATGGTTTTGTTTGATGCATCTGCTTGACCATTTCCTTGTGGGAAGTAAATGGAGGACCAATATTGTTTAATCTTGAATTTCTTGCAGAGTTGTTTAAGGTCTTTATTTTTGAACTGGCCTCTATTGTTAGTGATAATCTCGGAAGGCACTCCATATCGACATATGATATCATTTAGAATGAATAGAGAGACTATCTTGCCCAAGGCAACAGAAAGTGGGATAGCTTCTACCCATTTAGTGAAATAATCAGTAGTAGTGATAATAAACTTGTGTCCACTTGATGATTTGGGATGAATCTACCCAACAAGATCAAAGGCCCAGCGCTAAAATGGCCAATGAGATATAGGAGGAATGAGCTCCCTACCTGGAGCATGTATCAGGTTGCCATGTTTTTGACACTTTTCACATGACTTTGCAAAAGCTACTGCATCGTAGGCCAATAGTACCCTAACTTAAGAAACCTTCAGGCTATAGCAAGACCATTAGAATGTCCCCCACAGATGCCCTCGTGGATATCAACTAATGCTTGGTCAAATTCTTCCTTTTCTAAGCATCTAAGAAGTGTTCCATCTAGACCCCTCCTATACAAATTACCAGGGATAATGGAATGGAGAGAGGCATTTTGGGTAAGGTTTATGCATTCATATTAGTTAAAGGTTTCAAGGATAATGCCATCACAAAGGTATGAGTAAATGGCACCATAATGGGATGACTCACAACTAACAAGGGTAAAAATGACATGACTTTCTTGGGAGTCATAGATAGGGTGATGTAGCTCTTCCACCAGGAATTCAAGTTTGGATTCATGTTGCCCTAACTGAAGGAGTGAAGCAAGTGTAGCCATAGCATCATCTGCTTTGTTTTCTACTCTAGGGATTTGCTGAAATGTGACAAATGTAAAGTATCATTTCAAGGAATCAACCATTTTCTTCTAAGGTACCAGCTTCTCATTTTTTGTTTGATATTCATCATTGACTTAGTTGATTATCAGTTGTGAATCCCCATAGATGTGTAACTCTGTGATTCCCCATTCTATGACCATCTTAAGTCCATTTGTTAAAGCTTCATACTCAATGATGTTGTTTGTACATGGGAACCATAACTTGTAAGACTTAGGAATTGTGTACCCATGAGGAGAAACAAACAACACACCAGCTCCTGAACCGTTTTGCATAAAGGATCCATCAAAGAATATATTCCATGTTCTTTCAGTCATATACATGATGTGTTCATCTGGGAGTCAACTTGAATAGGTGCATTATCTTGTATTGGGAAATCAGCCAATTGATTTTCTATGGCTTGTCCTTTGATTGCTTTATGCTCAATGTACTCTATGTCAAACTCTAAAAGGATCATCGTCCATTTAGAAAGTCTACCTATGAGGGAAGCCTTACCTAGTAAATACTTGAGTGGATCTATTTTTGCTATGAGGTGTATAGTGTGTGCAAGCATGTAATGCGCAACTTTTGGGAAGCAAACACAACTTCCAAGCAAGATTTCTCAATGTTGGTGTAGTTAACTTCATATGAAACAAGAGTGCGACTAATGTAGTATATTTCTCTTTCTTTCCCATGTTCATCAAGTTGAGCTAGTAATGACCCCAAGGAAGATTTTTTCATTGAAATATATAGAATAAGTGGTTTCCCTGGGATAGGAGGCATTAAAATGGGAGGATTTGCCAAGTATTTCTTGATTTGATCTATGCTCTTTTGACAATCCTCATTCCAAACACATTTGAATCCTTTGTGTAAGTTCTTGTTGAAAGGTTGAGCTCTATCTGCCAACTGTGAAATGAATCTCCTTATGGATTGAAGACATCCTTGAAGACTCCTCATTTGACTAATGTTTCTAGGAGGTGGCATATCTATGATTGCTTGGACTTTTTCAGGGTCTACCTCTATTCCTTTTGCTGAAATGATGAATCCTAGTAGTTTTCCAGAGGTGACACCAAATGCACACTTTTTAGGATTTAACCTTAGTTGAAATTGTTCCATGCGATCTAGAATGACTTCTAAATCATCTAAGTGTGTGTCTCTTTTCTTAGACTTGGCCAAAGTGTCATCCACATAATCTTCCATTTTTTTAAGCATCATGTCATGAAAAATGGTTGTCATAGCTCGTTGATAGGTGGCTCCTGCATTTTTTAATCCAAAAGGCATAATGTTCCAACAATAGGTACCCAATGCACAAGTGAATATAGTCTTTTCTTGATCTTTAGGAGCTATCTTAATCTGATTGTATCCAGAAAAACCATCCATCAAGGAATAAATCTCATAACCCGTAGTCATATCTACTATCATGTCTATATTGGGAAGTGGAAAGTCATCCTTTGGGCATGCTCTATTGACATCTCTAAAATGTGTGCAAATTCAAATGGATTTGTCATGTTTGAAATGGCTACAATGTTTGATATCCATTCAGCATAGTCAATAGCTCTTATGAATCTTGCACCAAGGAGTTTCTCTAATTCCTATTTGACTAGGAGAGCTATGTGAGGATGCATCTTTCTCAATTTCTATTTAACCAATTTGACACCTGGCGCTATGGATAAGTGATGCATGATAAGATTAGTGTCTAACCCTGGCATATCTGAATAAGTCCATGCAAAGTTGATCTTCTTTTTCTGTAAGAACTTAGTGTAAGCTTCTTTTTCTTGTGGTGACAAGGACTGAGCCAAGTGTACTATCTATGGAGCCTCATCTGCACCCAAATTGACTGTTTGTGTTGGTTCGATAAGCACTGAAGATCTATCTTGAAATTAGATAGGGAGAATATC
Organism: Chamaecyparis obtusa; assembly: GCA_027943335.1. Lineage (NCBI taxonomy): Eukaryota > Viridiplantae > Streptophyta > Pinopsida > Cupressales > Cupressaceae > Chamaecyparis > Chamaecyparis obtusa. Next base: position 786,052 of record BSBK01001084.1, on the reverse strand, counting down.
AAGTACCTCATCCTTAGGCACCTCAAAGAGGTTTTCACCCTTGGATACATCATTTCTTTTTACTTTTTTTGGTTTTGACATCGTCACACAGTGGTTTTTTCCATTAGAACTCTTATTCTTTTGATTTTATTTTCTATTTATTTTTTGACTAAGGTACTTGATGTTTGGCTATGTCATGCTAGTATTCGGTTCACTGGTGGAAGAGACTACAGGTTCAACGGCATTCAAGTAACAGGTTATCTCATAATCATTTTGGAACGTTAAGAGCTTAGGTTCTTGATAGCATTGGGACCAATCAATGAGGTTAGGATGTACAAGAGTTAATTCAATGACTGGTTCAAGGTTTTAAATGTGAATGATATCATCTATGGTGACTGAAGAGTCAGAGTCCGTCGAGTATCCTTCTAAGCTACCTAAATCAGGATCTATCCTAACAAGTGAAGAATCATCTACTAAGGCAACATGTGGGTTCAAATTCTCTAATCCTACATGTGACTCATCACCTACCTCAGGTTGAGAAATATAAATGTGGATGACATCAACATCCATGTCAATTGTGGAAGGCTTTGAGAAGGAGTCCCATTCATACTCATATGAACTTGTTTCTGAACTTCAACTAGGATGTTTATACCATAAAGGTTTGGGACATCTTGATGTGGAAGTTCTAATATTATCAAGGGTAACACCTTCTCTTTCTATCAAACAAACAAGATCCTTTCGTTGACATTCTCTGATAGGATCTTCTACATCTCATTCATCTTGTTCTAAGGTTGCAAATGTCTCATGAGTGACTAGACTATTTGAATCTCCCCAAAGGAGATTAGTGGAAGGGACCCAATCTTCACACATATCTTGCTAATTTGTCAAATTAGGTATGTATTTTGGTTCATCTTCACTATTTGACTCATCAAGGATAGGAGTAGTGTTCTTGTTGCGATTCGCAACTCCTAGGCCAACTGTCTTCTTAGACTTGCATCTAAAAAGATCATGATCAAGGGGTTCAGCTCTAGCATCCAATCTATGATTGAGAGGGCCATGTCCAGGATAGCCCATCTATTTGAAAAGATTATACCCTCTTCCATAAGCCGTAGGAGAGGAAGAGAAGTTCTCATTGTGCATGTATTTCTCTTCTCTATAAATATAGTCTTTAACAACCATCTCTTCTTTCTCATCTTGGATAGGAATTGAGGACCTTACAAACATGCCAAATAAAGTCATAGCTGAAGAGGAAGGTCTCATTTCTTGTGAAGGCTTTCTATAAGATCTAGGTGAAACTGCTAGTGTTGTGAGGGAGTTGAGTTGACACCCCCCCATGCCAAGGTCTACTAACTTGAACTTGTCTTTACATTCAGCTAAGGTTACATTGAAGTCTTATGCTTCTCTATTGAGGGAAACATAAGCATTTGCTAAAACTGATTTAATAAATAAAGTGTTATCCCCAGGTATACAAATCTCTATTCTATTGTAAGGGAACTTAACACACTGATGATAGGTAGACATCACTACTTGCATATCATGAATCCACAGTCTACCAAGTAAGATATTGTACACAAGGGGGCCAACATCAACTATTTGGAATATAATATCTTTTTCAACAAGGCCAATCCTAACAAGAAGGATGGCCAACCCCTTGGAACTTCTTTCCGCCTCATCATAGACTTTGATAGTGGTCTTTTTTATGGTATCTATGACTTGTTCATAATAACCCAATGCCTTCAAAAGACTCAAGGAACAAATATGAATCCCAGCACCCCCATCTATCAACACGCGCCTAACACAAGTTTTTTTTATCATGACCTCAATATGAAGAGTGAGATTGTGTGGGTGGCTCAACGCTTTATCATCATCCTCCAAAAAGGTAAGGTAATGAGGGCTGGCAATATGGTTAACCATGTTCTGGAATTGATCGGCGTCTAAGTTGTTGGGGATGTTTGTTTCCTGCAAAGCATCCTCAAGGACTTGCTTGCATCTTGGGGACAACTCTAAGAGCTCAAAGATCAAAATCTGAGCTGGGGTTCTTTGCAATTGATCGACAAGATTATACCATGACTTAGGATTAACTGCTGGTTTTGAGGTGACATTCTTGGATGCCACTTGCTTTGGCTTACATGGTTGACTTGAACTAGGTCATCTAATGACAAGGGGACCTTGACTTTATGTGACAGTATTGAGGGTTTGAGATGACACTCTAGAGTTAGGACCCCTTAGCACCAGGACGGGTTCTTCATCAAAGATAGGAGGAGAGTCCATGTCTAGATCATAACCATAGGGATCTTTATCCCTCATCATGTTGACATTCTCTTCTAAAAATTCAAGCATGTTGACAACATTCTCTGCATCTTTGTAAGTGTAATTGACCTCATCCTTGCCATTCCTAGGTTTAGAGGTTTCCCCCTTCTCATACTTGGGAAAAGGTTCTTTGAATGCCTTATGATCAACGTTGGTGTTCAATCCATCTACCTTAAGTTTTTCATTCTCAATGAGATCTTGGATGATATGTTTGAGTTTCCAACAATTTTCAATATCATATCCAATGCCATTGTGAAACTTGCAAAAGGCTTTCTCATCCCACCAATGTGTCTTAACATTAGATACATAATGCTTTTTAGGATCTTGAGGATGCGCAAGGTTGTTGGCAATGAGTGTTTTCAAGACATCCTCATATGAATCACTAAGTTATGAAAATTGATGTCTCTCTTTCCTAGGCGTATCTGATATCTTGGCTTGTGTTCTTGTTGATTAGATGCATTGAGTTTCATGTCTTGAACAACGCTAAACAAGTGGAGAACAACTTGATCTTTGTGTTGGAGATTTGCCAGCAAGCCAGTGATGACTATATGTTTGTCATTGATGACAACATATGGTAAGTAGCATGTGTGGAAGACTTATGTAGTAAGCTTTTTGTATGTGTAGCATGAACATGTTATCAGCATGATATCATGGATGTAGAGGTTAATTATTAGTACAGACAATTATATAGCAACTTGTGTCAGCAGTGTTCCTGACAGAGTTACAGGCAGTGTTCTATGAGTAATTGTCTGTATAGTTATCATGGAGCCTTGCACATTTTGATATGTGATGGAGACATGTTAGTGATATTACATTCATGGACATAGAGTCTAATGTGTAGTAGAAGTGAATCTATGCAGTCGCTATTCACTAGTTGTCGTTTCATGTGTTTATCTAGAAGAGCCGACAGAGATTATGTTGGTACAGGAGATGCACCTATCATTTTGGTATGCATGCTTGGATTAGTAATTGGAGAAGAGTTAAAAATGTGTGGCTAAGAGTGCATGATGTAATTCAGCTTGAGGAGAAAGTATCAATTAAATTGGTAGAGCCGACAGTGTGTAGCGTGCATCTACATTTATTTATGTGAACATGTCCTAGTTTGTGTTGCGTGCTTAGTAGAGCTGACTAAGACATTATTGGAGAGTATTATTGTTTCTCTAATATGATTTCAAGGTGGTTCTAATAGGCCAACTTTTTTATATCATTTAGAGGAAAGATATTTAGAGGCAGTCATTTTTTATTGCTAAAGTGTGGTTCAGAGTTGAATGTAAAGAGCAGAGAAGAAAGTGTGAAGTATTAAGCCATCAACAAAAGGTCTATGTGACCAAGTAAAGAGTATATTCTATTCATTGGAACTGATCAAGATAGTAGGTCTATAGCATAGTTCACTAAGATACAGATATAGTGTGTATCTGTTATTCAGAAGGTTGCAGCCTTCACCCCTTTAAGCAGTGAGCTCTCAGATAGTGCGTCCTCACCCCTAACAGGGTTAATCATAAAAGAATCCTAATAGGTTCTAACCTTTAACCAAGTCACTGTACTTATTACATTGTAAAGATCAACTCCTAACAGGGTTGTAGGATCTTCTAACAAGGATCATTATACACTAGTGCAGTTTATTTGTGGGTGTTAATTCCCACCAAGGTTTTTACCTATTTGGGTTTCCCCATAACCAAAATATTGGTGTTGTGTTCAAGTGTTCTTTCATTGTGTTTATGTTTAAAGTTTAATTATACTTAATTGGAAAAAGAATTGAAACTTGTAGATAACTGATTCGCCCCCCCCCCCTCCTCCTCTCAATTATCTCTTGGGACTATTCCTAACACTTTGGGTTTGGAGGAGTCCACAACTCCATCATTGACCACTTGTTTTTTCTTATTCTAATGTGAGTTTTTTCCTTTATCCTTGTTAGGTTTGTTGTCATTTTGACCATTGTTGTTATTGTTGTTTCCATGTTTGGTCAAAATTCCTTGTTCTCTCAAAACATCCTCAATCCTACATGTGGTTTCAACCATGGTGTCAAAGGAATCAAAAACCATCTTCCTAACTGCATACCACATTTCAGGAACCAAGTTGCTAACAAGGATGCCAATCTTCTCATTTTCAAGGATGGTCCTAGAGTAGCAAGAGCATTGTCATCTCCACCTTTGCAAGAAAGTGACAAAGGATTCCCCTTGATTTTACTTTAGGTTGCATAAGTCCAACATGGTGATAGATCTTGAAAGGTTGTATGCAAAGTTTTGGACAAATATATGGATGAGCTCTTTGAAAGTCTTAAAGGGGGGAGTTATGTTGGTGAACCATTCCATTGCTTGACCCTTAAAACTCCTTGGTGAACAATCTCATGAGGTACGAGTCATCTTGATGGAACTCAAAACTTGTGGTATAGAATTGATGCACATGATCATGTGGGTCTCCATTCCCATCATACTTGTCATATTGAGGGATCTCAACCTTTCTAGGGAATTCTTTCATGTTAACACTTTTTTCAAAAGGATTAGGACAAATTGAATCAAGTGAGAATGAAATCTTGGGTGCCAACATCTTTTCCATCATACTCTTAATTTTTTTGATCTCTTCCTCTTGGGATGGACCTTGCTTCTTAATCTTCTTGTCCACATCAAAGTTGTAGGGGACTTTAGAGCCCTTGTTGATTAAACTCTCTAGGAACTTGTCTTTGTTTTTCTCTAAGTATCTCTCCACATACTACTAGAAGAGTGGTTCTTGTTGTATCTTCATGAAGTCTTGGGAGTTGAGGTCAAAACTCAAGCTACTACCCCCATATTGTGAACCATGGTGAGCATGTTGTGAAGGTTGTCTTGAGTTCCTAAGAGGTGTTCATTTCCTATAATGATCATGTTGTGAAGCCCTTCTTCCTCTAGGGATAGGAGATTGTGAAGGTGTTCTTGAACGTCTTCCACTTCATGGAGTCTTAGGAGGGGTGGATGGAGGAGAGTTGTTTCCACCACCAACACTCATGTTGTTAAATTGATCATTAAGTTGTTGAGCCAAGAGTCTATCTTACTCTTCCTGGAAGGCTCTCCTTTCTATCTCCAACAAGGTTTGTCTCTCTGACTCTAGGAGTCTAAATTTCTCTTCCTTTTCAACTTGTTCATCTAGGAAGACTTTCTTTTCACACTCAATTCTCTTAAGTCTTTCACTCATGTATCTTGAAGGTGTTTTGAGCAGTGAACTTGGTCTTGAATGTCTAAACAAGTCATTGGTGTATGTTGCATTCACATGAGTGTCATAAGGTTCATCATCTTGGTTTTGATGTTGTGATTGTTCTTCTTGATAGGCTTGCCTCTTATCTCTTTCAGCCCTTTGGTGTGCATCCAGATATCTAGTTGAGATAAGGGGTGAGACTAGTCAATTTTCACAAGAGGAATTGCCAAATGAAATGGTATCTCTATATTTTTCAAATATGTTATCAAGGCATTTATGCATTCCTTCTCTCTCTCATCAAGTCATTGCATAACTCATATCCATATCCGAGTGAGAAGATGCTAAGGGTGTACTCAACTCACTAAGGTTACTCTTGGGATCAAACCAAACTTATGAGTTGTTCATGGGTGATTGATCAAATATGGGTTCTTTTCCCTTACATTTTTGGTGAGTTTGAACTAAGGGTAATTGGTTAAAGACTACTTGAGGTCACTTTCCTTGATTTCCTTGATATCTTGTTGTAACCGACATGAAAGAAAAGGTACTAGGTGATAGGATGACCCTAAGAAATATTGGTACCAAACTAGGATAGTAAAAGCACTCACTTGTCCAAAAAAGAGGTGATAAGATAGAATTTTGCAAGAGGTGTAAACCAACACTACCACAGAGGTGCCTACTGAGTGGGTGAATACCCTAACACATATGGATCAGGAGGATCATCTACCCAAGTTATATTGATTGAATTTGAATTTGTATGGAATTGAATGGACAAGAGATTACTAAAACTCTCTAAGCATGTTATCAAAGGATCCAAAGGTTTACCTTCTCAACACGGATGATTTCTAGCTCAGCGACTCCAAGCAAGGTCACTCATGAAATCAATGATTACTAGTTCAAGAGGTCAAAATACAAGAATCCAAGGTGCAAACAGGCTTCTAATAGTGGGGTAAGTGACCTGATTTGACCCGGATCGACCGAGGAAGATTGGAAATGATAGGATATAAAATCAATAAAGTTGACAGTTTTAGACGACAATGAATCAGCACTAGGCGATAGCTCACTCTAAGGACAGGTGACAGGTGCTGACAGCAAGCTGTAAAAAGTTTTTTTTTTTACTAGGGAACTTAGTTTTTGTTCATTTTAATTGACCAACTAGATGCATTAATAGATTCTTATCATTAATTAGGTACGCAAGACAAAAATCAAGGAGTTCAAGCAAACAATTGTCTTCAAACAATGTGCAAGGGACAAATAAACCTTGTGCATGAACAAGAATAGTGACATAGTATTCTACTCCCTAAGGACTCTACTTGTGTATGTTCTCAAAATATTTTTCAATCACACACATAGTCCTAGAAAAGAAAAAGTTGGTTGCACTATGGTTCATAGTAATGGTCACCTCTGCAACTCTTGCAATCTCAAGTGGGAAAAATTCAATCCCAACACACCAAGGTTTTGACACAGTCCAAGAATTTAATCAATCAAGAGCTATTGAGGAGATCTGACAACCCAACAAGAGACCACACCTGTGGAGATTTCTTCTACAAGGATATTTATATAGCGGTTGTTGCTCCACGACAAGAATGGCTAATACCACTTGAGGTTCCCTCCACGTGGTTTACCTAATAAAGGGAGTGTCCACTACGGTTAACCCTCTCTAACAAGGAAGACTCACAATATGGACCACAAGGGGACTTAGCTCAGATTCAAGGGTTCTAAGTTTTTGATGTGCCCAAAAGGGAACAGAGCATACTCCTCTAGCCTCTTCACCTCACCCAAACATAGAAAGAAAATTAATTGACACGCTAAGTTGAAATCACCTCACCAAGGTTTGTATGCCAACAATAATGACTACCGATCTCTCTAAATGGGACCAAGAGAGAATGTACCATCAAATGTTGAAGACTAAACCAAGTGGGACAATGAGATGATAACAAGTCCTTCCCTACCTACAAGGGGATCTATCGTCAAGAAGAGCTTCACATGTAAGACAAGCGAATGAAGCCCACTCTCTCAAGAACACCACAAATAGTATTTATAGGGCCTAATTACTATGTGAAACATATATGCAAGAAAGCAAATCTAGATTCATTCTTTCCTTTAGAGCAAAAATTGGAAGTGTGATCTATGAAAGCAAGAAACACTCAAGTCAAACACATGAGAGGTTCATTTTAATGAAAAGAAACCAAATGTTATAGAACTTTAAATAGAATACCTTGTAATCCATGCAATGCACTTAGTATATTTTACCTTATTTTTATTTTTGTTGATCTTTTTTGTGCAAGCAAGCCATGAACTCTCCAACAAGCAAGACAAGCCAACAAGCAAACAAGATATGCAATGTATATTCAACGTATGAAAACCCTAGGGTCAGATCTGAAAATTAATTATTATGAGCAATAATAACTAGCAAATAATCCAAATGACAACTCATATCATGCATTGAACCATGTGAAAAATAAGTGCAAGCTAATCATTAAATGCCCTTTTTTAAAATTTTGATTTTTAACCTAGTCAACAAGATTAGACCTATATGACATGAATTCGAATCCCAAACCCTAAATGCAAAAAAGAGACCCCTATTAAAATATAGATATTTTTCCAAAAATGTCATAATTTTAAAAAGATCTTTTCATTTGTGCCCTAGGGAGCCGTTTTCCCAAAATAGACTAGTTTTCATAAATCGACCAAATGAGCTATGATATTGCATCCAAATTTAAAACACAAAGAATGGACCCCTTGTATAATTTAAAGAAATTTATAAAAATGTAAAAAATTCCAAAAAATATGCTGATTTGCACCAAAAATTAATTTTTTATGAAAAATAAAGAAAAAAATATAAAAAATTCACAATACCTCAAAAAAATCTGAATTTTTTACTGAAGCTTCTCTGATATGTCACCAACTTGAAAAAACAAATTTAGATTGAAACTCTAAGCCATTTTAGAGATATGATCAAATCTTTTAAAATATAGGATTTTCATCTCCAAGCAAATCTACACAAGGGGGTTAGCTCCAAAAATAACCAAAACTATCATGTAAAGGTGGGTTGCCCCATGGTGGGCACCAAAAATGTGTGCTAAAATGTTGACACACTTCTACGAGTCATTATATCCAAGATTTCTCAAGAATGAGGTCTCAAATGGCGACTCATAGCTCTCTATTCATGGAGTGCAAGGGTTTATAATGGAGGCCCTCAATTTAGACCTAGTTTGTGCCCATGCAAGTACACCATAAAATGAGAGATTCAAATAGGAAAAGTAAGAATGATAATCTCCATGATCATCAAATATGCATGCAAATGAAAATGGAAGCTATTCTATATGATAACAATGCATGAAAGCAAACTAATCTATGAAAGGAAATATGCATGCAAGATTATTTTATGAAATGAAATATGAATCTAATCTACCATGCAAGTGCAAGAGTAATCTAAATGGATTTCCATGGAGTCATGAGAGAAGAAGACAAGAAAAGAGAAGTTACAATGTTCAAGCTCAAGTGCTCAAAGTCTCCTCCAAAATCACTCTCCAAACCTGCAGCATAACAATAAGCTAAAACCTGGATCTCCAAAATCTTGATCTCACGATGCCTGGATCCCTCAAATGAGAAGGAGAGGGATCCTTATAAAGGAAAGTGTGGAGAGGAATGCATCCTCAAGAGCAATGTGGGATAAATCCCTAAAAAGGCAAGTAAGAGGAAAAAGACAAAAACCCCACCACCTAGAAATATGTGCATTCAAAGTGTAGAGAAAAAAATGATTTTATTTATTTATTTTTATTAGATTTATTTCCTTTTTTCATTACAAAGAGAGATTTAAGTGGGGATTTTATTTATTTAATTAAAAGAGGGAAGTTCTTTTAATTAAATACTTGATTATTTTATTTAATTAAAAGGGAAGTTTTCTTTTAATTAAATAAGACTTAGGATGAAATGATCAAACCTTGGGAAATATTGAAATAATTGAATTAATTACGATTTGATCAAGAAAATTGATTTGAATTGAAAATATTGCAAGGCATTGATTCAAGAAATTGATAAATTGATTCCATCATTTGATAAATTGAAGAATGGGGGCCCATAGTCTAGGCAACCATTTTAGGGTGCATACATATATAACATTGTATTAGCAATCATTGTCCTTCTTGGTCAAGATTGCATAATAAATACTCAGACATCTGATCAATAAGGTTTCTCTCGCAAATCATTGGAGTACCAGTATTTAATTAATGCAATTACATTATTGAATCCTGAATATAATTGTTTCCAATCTATGATCAAAATTTTTTCCCCATAACTCTGATAACTTTATGCCATAAGTTTTTTATATATCTCTACACCTAATCTTGAAAAGTGAGAATATTTCAGTGGCATTTTCACTTGAAGACAAGCTCCTTCATAGGCACTTGAAGAAAATATCATCACTTGTTAGAGTACATAGTGCTGGGTGTTTGAACAATATGTACTAGGCGTGATTATAAAGGAGACTGATGCACAGGGTTCAAGTCTGATTGCGTTAGATGGCATCAAAATCATTAATTATCACACGTGGATGATAGTTCTTACATTTTTCTCTACATTTTATTTGTGATTTCCATTACCTCTTAAAGAAGGGCATTATGAATTCAAGGGAAACAATTACTCTGAGTTCCACATTATCTATTAATTATCAACAATGAATTTGGAGAGGTTGACAATAAAGAGAGTTTAAGTCTTTAAATAGATCAAAGACACTTGGTGGTCTAGGGAGATCACATCAATACTTTCAATGATACTAGATCAATGATACTTTCAATGATCCATTACCCATTTATATATCGCAGAAAGATACTACAGAGGAAATAGATTAGTCTCTAAGTTGATGGGGAAGCAATTACATGAGCTCACCAAAGCTCTGACTTATTGAACTGGGAGGTCAAATTCTGCAGTAGTCAGATTGATATTTCTAAGGCATCGAGAAGGAACCATCCCTCGAAGCATTCTTGGGTTGAGATAAGATTTGGATTTACACTAGTCTATGTTCACTTGCACATGAACAATGTGTCTTGTGTGATATTCCATGCACACCAAGACATTATTGTTTCAAATCCAGAAGATAAAAGCATTTGAGTCTGAATGTGTCAAAGCGTATAGGTTTTCAAACATTTTGTAAGAAGCATGATAGATTTTGGATTATTGCAACACATCTTGATATTAATCTACTTATTGTTGGACATGATAGTGGGATGCTTATTTTTCAAATTCAGAGGCAGTTTAAGACCATGTCAAGATGGTTTCTCTACTAATCAGGAAACTATAACAGTCAAAGGACTATGATTCATGGGATAAAGTTTCATATATATCGGCTGGAAGGCCTTTATGCAGACATCTAGGTCGCGATATTCCTAGATAGATTGATACTTTTTAATATGCTAAAGAATGAAGACACAACTTACTGTCATTTGTGGAACATATCTAGATCAATTTCTTTGAAGAGGAAGAATTAACATTCAGAGAGAGTCTAACAATCCATCACAGGCAACCTTGGACAAGGAGGTCAGAATGTTGATATCAGATTTAGAGGGAGTTTGACATTTCATTAGAGGTAACCTTGGA